>VBSM01000272.1:109851587-109864801 GCA_008086735.1 Cheirogaleus medius | reverse complement strand
GCTCCCGCTCCGCTCCAAGGCTCCCGCGCCCGCTGACCCGCGTCCCGGCCGGCCCGCCGCTGTCGGCCTGGCGCGGGCGTCTCGCTGGCCACCGCCGACCGCCCGCCTTTCCCCGCAGCCCCGCCGCGCCGCCCTCCCTCACCCTCGGCCGCCGCCCCTCCGTGCCGCTCGCTCCGGGCAGCTGAGGCTCGGGGCGCCGCGCGGGCACAGAGGGCTAGCCGGCGTCCCCTGCGCGCCTCCCTCCGTCTGGGGAGGACGCCAGGGCTGGAGCGAGCTGCGGCATCTTCTAGAAAAAGAAAGGCGGCTTCGTGCCCGGCTCTCTTCTCAAGCTCCACCTCCCACATTGTTTTAATTTCAGCATATTATGGGGTACAGATATTACGGTTACGTCTGTTGCCCACGCCCCCCCCCTCGGGGCAGAGCCTCAGGCGTGACCATCCCCCACACGTTGCACATCTCGCTCACTGTGTTTGTATAGACCCGTCCCCTCCTCCACCCCTACATTTTTGTGCCACTTCTCCCGACTCTCCTCTCTGCCGCTGCTCCGAGCTGTGGTTTCCCCTGCCACGCCTCACCCCCGCCACACCTCACCCCTGCCACGCCTCACCCCCGCCACGCCTCACCCCTGCTTTGCATCCCTGTCCCCGCGGAGCGCAGTCTCGGGCTCATTAAGGACCCTAATCGATGCCGCGCGCCAGCTCAGCAGACTGTGGCGCGGGCAGGCCGTCAGCCTCGGTGCATTACCACATGGCATTTCCATGATCAATACGGAGCCATGTAGAACAAGATACGGGGTTTTTTTTCCTTCTTTTTTGTCCCATTAAGAAAAACTGATGCCAAAAACAACTTTTCAGATATTTTCAAGTATTCCTTTTAGGAAAGGAAAAAGCATTTTTGTTTGCAAAATCATGCTTTAGTGGAGGCCAGTTGTGGACTGTAATTGCTTTTATTTCTCTTGGGACTGTATCTTTGAGGACTTAGAATTTGGAACCACAGCTGAATAGTCTTACACACACACGTACACGCACACCACATCACAAAGAGCCATAGAAATGGAGAGTGCCTTACTCTAAAATAGATAACGTTTTTAATATTAGCTAAAACCTATGTTTATTGTGATAATTCTATATGTGCTCATTTGTCAATAACATTTCTTTTAAAATAGTTCACATTTCTAGCCCACATAAATTAAATATTAATAATACTGGCTAGAAACATGATTGCTGAAAATGAATTCAAGTATATTTTTCCCACTGGTGTTATCAATACTGCTTATTCTTTTTCAGTAGCTCAAATGTAAATATCAAATGGTCTTCAAACTGATGTCACTTATACTAAAGAGCTTCCAAGGGAAATTGTAGTAAGAAACTGTCAATATCATTGTTCCACGGGACAATAAATATGAAATTATATTACAGTGCTGGGGGGAAATAGACTTATGTTCCTAAAAACCATGAAAACAATGGCAACGACGTATTTTTACATATTCAGTTTGTTCCAGGAGCAGGTGAATTTCTGCTTTGCTAGATCACTGGACACAAAATGGATGTGTGCAAGGGATATGAAGGCTGCTGTAAAAAAAAAAATAATAGTTGTAGGATATTTATGGGGTCTATGTTGATCCTAATAATTAGCAAACACGGAAATCCCCTGCTTTTCTGAAAAGCCATCCCAGAAACGAAGGCTGCCTCAAAATATCTTGAGAATGCTGTTATCATTTTAATAGCATCTAAAATGAGAATTCTCTCAATATAGAATGGGGAGAAGGGACTCCTTCTATTTTTAAGAAATACCCAACATTCATGTTTTTCATATTTTCCTAGCCTATAATTACTCTTAATCAAAGTACAACAAATAGTAAACAGTAAAAATGAAATAAGTGCGGTGACAGTTTGCCAATAACGAGGAGAGAATGTTCCATCTGTCTAGCCGCGAGTAAAATGGGTGTAATTACTGCTCATTTTTCTCGTAATTGCTGAGTTATTAGTTTAAAGCTTACACACAACTGGTGAACAGTGAGTACTACCCATTCCGTAATTACAGCCCCAGCCTTGCTGTGCTTAAAATCAGGGAATGCAAGAGCCCAGAAAACGATCTGAATTAACCCTGACTGCTTGCATGGTATTGTGACTGTCTGTTTAATTTGAGTTTTATAGATGCTGAGGTCCTTTGCCACTCAAATATTAAACCACAGTGCTTGTAATTCGGTTTTGAATTACAATTTATTTAAGGTGAAAAGTCTTAATTAACTCTGTTACTAATGGTGAACTCATACGATCATTTTTGCTAGAAATAGCCCATCTAGACCACCATCCTTTGCTTTGTATTAATATTTGTTAAAGTCATACATAGTTTATTTATATTTAGGGGTCTGCTAGCAGATGTATTAACATCTTATTATCAGGGACATACAATTTGAAAGTTCAGGATTACACGTCTGTAATCACTACCTGACCGTACAGATTATATAGCAGGGCTAACATAGGAAAAAAGAATCTCCCTTGATCATTCCTGTTTATTACAAACCAGACCATTCAGGCACACAGAGCTGTGATTTATTTATTCTTCTAGTCTGTTGTTTTATCTCTGAGGTTCACTTAAGAAAGTCTAAGTTCTATTATGTTCTTATCAGAAAGATGAAGACTTAGATACCATTGCCTATGACTATTCTAGCAAGGGTAGATTTTTTTTCTGGGTTAATTCTATTTGGATCCCTCTCCCTGGTCTAAACAGGGAACGGTAACTCACTGCAGACAAAGATAGCATTTGAGCGACTAAGATGGGCTTGACTCTGCATTGCTCACTGGGTTTTCAGGGCATTCCTAATGAACCCCGTGTTTGCCGTTTGCCTCTGATCTGGGAGCACTCATGACAGGTACATTTATTTTGAGGGGCATATTCTCAAGCTATGGAATATTTGTTGAATGAGTACAAACAAGTCCTAAAAATCCTCGACCAAAAACCTCTCAGACTAGAGTACTATTTTTTCCCCTAGCAAGTCAAGTTATTCGAGTTATACAGAAGAGGAAACAATGAAAACATAGCATGCTGTGTCCATTTTATTCCTCCTGGCCTAAGGGATGCCAGCGCATATTTTTCTAGGAGACACTACCCTGAAAAAAAGGATGATTGCAATAAAATTCAGTATGGACTATTCACTGGTGGGAACCTCACACTTTCAAAAAGAGAGGAGATGAGGAGAGGTCTCAGTGATTATTAGATAAGCTAAGAATCAAAGTCATTTCCATTCCTGGCTGCAGAAGCAGTAAACACCCCTCTCCTCTTCTTCCTTCCTCCCCCCACCCCATCTCTCTGAGAGAGAGAATATTTAACCTCTTGGTTGAGATAAGCTGGTGAAAATCATGGAAATGTATTTTTAAAAATCTTCATTTTAAGCCCCCGAGAACTGCAGCATCCCAGATTCTTTTAAGCTCCGCATAAATGCCTTCGCTCTGCGGGATCACGTGTGTGCTGTGCATAAGCCGCTGGCCGCGCTCGCCAGCTGGGGACAGAGATAGCGAGTGCTAGGGGGCTGCAGCTTTAAAAATGGTGCCGATGCTTCACCCACAAGCAGGAAAGTGACATGCAAATTTGCATAATCTGTCCAGAGTTACCCAGGTTTCTCTCAATCTTCTTATCGTGTTTTCAAAAATCTATTACGAGAATATTAGAACCAAATGTATTTTTCTCTCCAGAGAATTCATTTTGCCTGTGTCTTTGGGTCGTGCAGGGCTTTTCATTTGTTTCTTCTTCTTCTTTTTTTTTTTTTTTTTTTATGTGGGGTATTTTTGAAGAGTTTACTTTGTTGTGACTGTTCTCTGTGTGAGTCACCAGCACGTGATTAGGTCAATTCTTTTGAACTGGAAGCTTAGGTCTGAGAGATTATAAGATTTTTATCTGAAAAAGCTCTAAATAAACAGAAGTTATGAAAATTGTGATACTCTTATCTCCTGGAATTGAAGTAGAGAGAGACACTAAAATTTATAGTGCATTTTAACTCAGTGTTAGTTGTGTTAATTTCCCGTTTGCTTATAAAGGAAAACATGGTGAATTTAGTTCTTAAGTACTTTCTCTCTAGTTCTGTGCTGCAAAGGCCGGCCAGCCTGTCTGCCGCCCTCCCTCTTTCTTTTCTAATTATTAATAGATTATTTTCATGAACTCTATTTTCCAAATCTTTCTTTAACTTCTTAGCAATTTGCATTCTGCACCATTCTACTGAAGCTCCTTTCTTGAAGTTCACCAACAGCCATTTAATTCTAAAATCTTATCGTCTTCCCTTTCCCGGCCCACACACCAGCATTGGTATTGCTCCCTTATCCTTTTTTTATTCTTCTGAAACCTCTCCCTCCCTGGCTACTTCTGTTTTTCTTCCCTGTATCTTCTTATTGCCCATTTCTTTCCTGTTGTTGGGATTCTTATCCTTTTTCTGCCAGTATTGTTCCTTCTGTGTGTCCCTTTGTCCTTCAACTGTGACCTCTCTACAAGCCCTTCCAAGTGCATTCATTCTTTTATTTAACAAATAAGTGCTTAGAGTCTAGTATGTGCCTGTGCTGTTCCAGGAACTGGGAAGATAATAGAAAATAAAAAAAGACAAAATATCCTGAATGTCCTGTCTTTGTGAATCTTGTATTCCAGTGGGAGAAGGTAGACACCTACTAAAATAAACATGTAAAATATAGTATGTTTGATAATAAGTGCTATAGAGAAAAATAACTCAAGGAAGGGTGATAGCAGGTTGAGGCTGTTTAATGCTTTAAACAGGGTGGTCCATGAAGGCCTCTGAGAGGTGGACTCAGGGCAAAGATGAAGGAAAAAGATGTGGGCATGTTTGGAGGGAGGGCTTTGTAGGCGGACAGAGCCATAAGTGCAAAGTGGAATATTAGTGCCACTGCATTTTGATAGAAAAGGCTGGAAGAAGGTGTGGTGGTGAAGCCCCGAGAGGGGGTAAAGCCACATCATGAAGCCCCTCTGTGTGCAGAGAGAGGCCAGTGTTGGCTTCTCGCGCCTATTGCCAACAGTTGGTAGGACAAGCTGTGGACAGACCAAGGACAAAGACTGCAGTGTTGGTCCGGATCCCAATCCTCAAACACCCTTCCTCTTATGTTTCCAAACTTTCTGTATTTTAACAGTTCATAAATATAATTCGTGTGCTTTTATTCCTCCATTAACCATTCATCAAGTAATCTTTAGATAGAGATGCTTACATTTTGTAACTTTGAGACTTTTTAAAAGGAATGTATCCTGATATACTTAAGAATAAATAGCTGCTAGGTTTTCTGTTTCTTTTTCTATTTATTAATATGTTCCTGGGTCAAGAAAAAAAAATAGCAAATCCATTGTGTCCTCCCTTCAGGAGAAAATAAGTTTGTATTTTCTGTGCATGGTTGTCTCTGAGTTACACACATCCACTCATCTTATACCATTGAATACGCTCCCACAGTTCACTCCAGGACTTTGTGTTGTGGCTTTACCTGTCCCTATCAGAGTATCCTTAGCCTGCAGTCCTGACTAATGCTCATAGGAGTAATGATCTTATTCTCAATTTCTAGCCACCCCCCTCCTTTTTTCTTACTCAGCTATTGCCAACATAGAAAAATCTCCATGTGCACATGCTAAGGACAGAGCCATAGACATGCAGGCTTCAAATGAATGCATAAAGAAATGCACATTTCTTTAACCTGGAATTTTCAAAGTATTTCTTTTTAGATTTCTACATATTTTATATGACTGAAAAGTCATTTGATTTATTAAGATTGCATTTGCCAAGAAGAGGCATCCCCAGGACATGCTGAGAATAAGCGGTAAGATGCCATGCTTGGACTCATGGCATCCTCTTGTCTCTGAGCTATGGGTCTAGAGGCTCATAGAGCAATGCGGAAGCGGGCCTTGCTGTCTGATCTTGCGAAGCCACCACCATGTGATTATACGGGGTATGCATTTCTCCACATGACCACGTGACAGATGCTACAGCAGTCGTCATCTCAGGCTACCACTCTCTGCTTCCGACACCCAAGTATTGCATTCGGAGTTGGAATCTATTAAAGCAACTGTCATCCAGCATTTATTTTTATTCTCTGGCGATGATGTATTAAGCAGGGAAGAACCACAGGCTGGGAAGATATCAGTAAACAACTTAAGGGGGTTTCTTAGATAGCAAATCAATATGGAACAAGAAGTGTAGACAATGACCAGGAAATGGATAATTAACTTCCCTTCATGCTATTTTGCAAAATCTCTGAGAATGAATTCCCTTAGGACAAATAAAAGGGAAAAGTGATACAGATGAAAACCTTAAGAAAATGATCCGAGTGTCTGTGCTTAACGTGATTAAGTGTTTGTGGTATGGTGGGCCGCGTACAGAACCCACAGCCTCTTGACGGGGATTCACACGCACGCTGTCGCTTCTTTTTCTCAGCCCCAGAACTGCTGGGCTTCGTGGCCGTGCAACACAATTATGTGGCTCCTTCTTTCCAAAAGTAATGCACAAAATCAAGACAGAATAAAAGCCAGGAGTTTAGAAACGAAGAGCGAGTGAGAGCGCGTGCGTATTTCAGTGCTGTGACGCGATCTTTTCCTCCTCCTGGGCACGGTGTGTTAATTACTTCATCGCGGGCTCAGTATTTGATGTACTAAGCACAATTGTAATATCTAGCATTTGTAGAGCACTTTAATATGGGTGGGTGTGTGTGTAAAACAACTCTTTATGTGTGTGTAGAGCAACTACTTAATACCATATATGTGAGATATTTGTGTGTCCCTTAATAAATGTGTCTGTGTACCCTATGGATATATAAATAGCCATCCTCTTACCTCTCCCACTTCCTTTTAATCTTGTGAACTACTTTGTCTACCTCTTCATTTGTCTGTAGACTGACAAGTATTCCCATGGCCGGTCATAGAGGAATTCAATCAGTGGCAACCATAACTGGATTCGTGCTGGAGGTGGTTTTATTGATTACTTTTGCCCCCCTATTTCCGACGGGCCTGCGGACCCCACTTATTGGCGCCACGGGCCTCATCCAGGTGCACCTGGGTCAGCACAGGTGTCAGCGGTTTCAGAAGCCAGCACAGCTCCCCGGGGGCCCCTTGCACAGCGAGAAGCCACCCTTGCACACTCGAGCCCATAGAGGGACGCCCACTTGAGCCGCACGAACACGTGCTTTCCAGATACACCTTCTCACGGCAGCTCACGGCGGCTCGGGGAGGCAGGCCTTGGCAGTATTGCTTCTTTTCACGAGGAAAGCACTGAGTTGCAGAGAGTTGGAAGAACTCGTCCGTGGTTGCAGGGGTGGTGTCAGATCCAGGGCTTCTGCCACCATCAACCCTTTATTTTTCCTTCTGCGCCATATAAGCCCAAGCCCTGCTCTCATGATAGCCGGGGAGGCCTCACGTGAAGTGAGGTGAGGGTCTCTCGAGGTGCCCCACAGAGGCTGAACGATCTCACATATTATTGCTGCATAAACTCCTAGTTTGACACAGACATAAAATTGATGACTTCCTTGGCCCTCCCAGTCCTGAGATTCTATCTCCCCAATTCATTAAAAACCTGATAAACATAGAACACCACCTAAGTGTCCCTAAGTGAACAGAGCCCTTATCTGTTTCCATGACTGACTCCAATGTCTCAACTCCTTCCCACCAATCCCATCATTACGGGGCCCAAGAGACAGGACCCAAGAGTAGAGACATTACTGGGAAATAGTATTGGAGATGCAAAGGAGCTTCGAGTCAGGTGGGGGAGAGCAGTGAACCACCCATGGGAGCAGTCTGATGCACTGTAAGCCCAGAATCCCACCCAAAAGCCATGCTCAGAAAATCAGAGACATCACATTTTAAAGAAATAACGAAAGTGGTTTGATGAGGCAGAATGCGGGAGACATTTACTAGACCTGATCACTAAGATTAGAGAAGGGAATGTGAGCTAGCAAAGCAGTTAAGTAATCGGTTTAATTATCTTGTGGGGTGATTTGCTGGGCAGAGTCACACAAGGACTGAGGAGACAGTGCCGTGGGGCGGGAGGTTCTGGCGTGGTTGGGCTGGCCTGCAGGATGGTGGGGCCAACGAGGAGAGCCTCTGAGCCAGGGGAGGGCACATGTAGGATCATTCCAAGGGACTTGGCAGAAATGAGTAAGCACAGAAGCTTCAGTGCTGGTGTGCAGATTTCTACTACACGATGAGGTGTCCTTACTGACCACAGCCGCTGAAGAGCACAAGGAAGAAGTCAGCATTCTGCAATTTTGGAAAATGCTAGCACTTTGCTCTCCAGGTTTGCTACACAGGTACTCCCCGTCCCAGAGTCTTGCTCTTCTTGGCCCTGTTGCCTGGGTTCTTCAGTCAGGGACTTCTCTTTGTGGCCAGCCCCTGAGCCCATTCTTTTTTCCTGGTTTCCTGGGGCCCGGCCGTGGGCTCCAACCTCTGCAGGGCTCATCATCTCTGATTCTACTTCTTTCTCCCGCAGATGGCCAGAGACCAAGGACTGAGTCCTCCAGATTCCTCTAGGAGTTCTAGTTACAAATCAAATCATATTGCAATGATCTGTCCACTTTGGAGCAGCACCCTACCACGTGCATGAGGCTCTCTCCAGCCTTCTCATTGTGTCCAGGCTTCCAGGAGAGCCGACCGGCCTTAGACACACCTTTTCCACATCCCCCATAATGACACACTTAGTAAAGGGCAGGTGTTCAGTGATTAGTAGCTCTCTGCCCCGAATCCAGGTGGGCGATGACAGATCAACACCGAACAAACATTATTTTTTAGAATATATGATTTTATTGTGATGAAATATACACATAACATAAAATTCACAATTTGAACCATTTCTAAATGTTGACTGTACAAAACGTAAACAACAGAAACGTTAGCAAATTTGGGTTTTGTTCAGAGATGTGTGCATTTCGTGTAGTTTTATTTGTACCACACCCTGCGCGAGCCCTCTTGCCTCTTCTCCTGTCAGATGTGTCTGTTGCCTAATTTCTGAACATACTTTGTGCTTCCTGCTTCTAATTAACCACATATCTGACCCTTGCCTTTCCTTTCCCCTTCTCCTGTCCTGGCCACCACTCCACCTCCCTGCAGGGCTCAGTGATAGACACCCATTAGCATTCGCTCCCTGCCCCCCAGAGAACCTACGGCATAAAGTGCACCCTCCTTGTTTGCAGCACACAGTATGATAGTAATTGTAAAGTTGCTGCATTGTCTATGTTGCCATTTACCTCTTGTATTAGTCAGTTAATCACATGTTATCAGATCATTTGTTCTTTTATCAGTCGCTGTTTCTATGTCTGGTTCTCTAGCAGGTGCTGAGTCCCTAACATTAAGTAAATATGATCTGTCTTCTTTTCTCCTACAGTTTATATGCTCTGGACAAATGACAGATATTTAGCAATTATTGTGTCAATCAGAGTAGGCTAGGTTACACTGGGGTAATAACCTCTGTCCAGCAAGTGACGAAGGCTCATTAATTCCTTGCTCACTCTGCATGCATGCCCATGGCGGCTCGGTGGGGGCTTTCCTCCACCCCAGTCTTTCTTCGTGGCCCCTCCACATGAGGGAGCAACCTCCATCTGAGGAATTTCACATCTCAGGAGCACAGGGGAAAAAGAACATCGAAAGTCTCAAACTAGCTCTTAAAACTGCAGTCCCCAAGCCCTGGGTTGCAGACCGGTGCCAGTCCGTGGCCTGTTAGGAACCAGGCTGCACAGCAGGAGGTGAGTGGTGGGCTGCTTTGACCTTGACCCATGAGCTGCAGTTTGTTGAGCTCGGTATTAACTTACTTTATCCTGATGGCAACCCGATTGCTATTTCTATTTATGCAGAGAGAAACTGAGGCTTGCAAAGGTACAGTGATTTGTCAGAGGTCACCTTCGGGGGGGGGCAGGCTTTGACAAAGGCAGTCTGGCTCCAGGGTCCATGTCCCCACCCGCTAGTGTGCTTCACTGTTGATGCTACTCTGGTGGATTCACAGAGGCTGCCAAAGTGTAGGTCAGAAAAAGAGGGATTGGCTTCCCACATATTTAACAGTTTGGTCATTTTATGGATTGGCCAACTTTGCTTTCTAAACGAAGACACAAACGATTTAAAGTTTCAGTGTGCTGCGGTTGTGAGCCTTGCTGAGCCACACAAGATGCACAACAGAATGTTGATATACAAAGTGGTGAAAATGTACCATCTCAATGATCCCTCCCTGGCATTCACCGGCACACAACTTTGGGGGGCATTCAGGTTTCCTTTTGATGCCTCCCCCCGCCAGGGCAGAATAGAAGACAAAAACCCAACAGAGAAACCCTGTTCAGGAAAGAGGGAGAGTACTTCTGGTGGGATGAGGGGAACAGCAGGCTCGGAACAAGACAACCTGAATCTAAATGAGGGCTCAATCAGTTTTTCTGCGTGACCATGCAAAACCACTATGCTTCTGCACATCTAAGTTTTCTCCTCTGAAAACTGGAGACAGTTACATATTATTTACTGATGTGCTGTGAATGATAAAGGCATTTAAGTAAGCGCAAGTGTTGGGTGAATTACTGCACCTTATGGACATATGCAGAGGCATCACTGTCTTCACTGTCCTTAGAATGGGGGTTTTGCTATCACTATATTTCCAGGTGACTTAGTGTGGTTGACTCCATACAGAGAAAGGAGAATCAAAACTTACACCAGCTATGATTGAGTCTTTCAATTGCAAGTTGCTCCTATGTATTTAAGAAAAAATGACTAGCTCTTAAAATCCCAAGTGATTTTAGAGAAGACTCATAGACTTGTTCAGGATCTCCACCATGTATCTGCTCATAAATCCATGGTGGGAGGAGTTGGCCTTGCTCCTAGGTTCCTCTGGTGTGGATAGCTTTTCTTGCTTGTTCTGCTTGTTCTAATGCTATGTGATTTTCAAGATTTGGTTTACTCAGTTATTATGCAATCTTCCAAGCTACTTTTGTTATTGATTCTTCTGTCCTCTCCTAGTCCCTTGCATTGACCTCTAGTTACCAAAGGTTATTAGAATTCTTTGTCCATTAATTCCAATAATGTGAGGTTGTATTTTATGGGTCAGACAGTATATTAGATGCTGGGGACATAAAGCTCCTGAAATACACATGGCTCCTGTCCTCTGTTGGTGCATCTCTCTTCTCACTTGTAACTGGAGTTATCTGGGGGCAATCTACTTCTCTTTCCTACTTTGCTGAGAATTTGGAAACCAGATGTCCAATTAGTTTTACTTGTTGTTTCCCTAGTGTGTAAAGAAAGAATCTGAGGTTTTACAGCATTGGCTTTGTACTAGCCGTCTGGACCTCAGTAAGAAGTTTTATTTCCCCTGGCCTCTGAATTCTTCATCATTTGAGCAACCAATATTTATGTAGCATCTACTATGTGAATGGCAAATTTTGTAGCTCTGAACTCTTCTTCAAGGAGCTTACATTCTATTTTAGATTAGGCAAGCAGGGAGGCCTTTCTGTGATCTGAAGAATAAGAAAGAACCGGCTCTAAGAGGAACAGCGGGTGGCGTGGATGAGTAATGCAGAAAGACAGCACGGCTGGAGCCGAATGATACTAAGAGAGGACCAGGTTGCAGAGAGATGCCGTCCAGATCACCCTGAGGCTGGGACCAAGGAGGCGTTTCAGTTTTATTGTAAGGTCAGTGGGAAGTCACTGGAGGATTCTAACAAAGAGCATGCCATGATCTGATGCTGGGTGAAGACCACTCTTGCTGATAAAGACGAGGAGTACCTTGTAGAGGAGGAAGTGTGGGTGCAGAGAGACCATGCAGGGGCTATTTCAGATGCCCACCTAGGAGATGATAACGACCTAAGCTGGAAATAGAGGTCAGCGGAGAGATTGGAGATATGCGTTCAGTTAGCAGGGGTGGGACCTGCCGAAGACTGCGTTGAGGTGCGGTGAGAGAGGGGAACAAGAATCATAGCGGGAGGAGGATAAAATCAGGCATGATTCCTGGTTGAGCAACTCAGGGAATAGTGGCCCCGTCTCCAGAGAGGAGGAAGACGTGAGGGAGGATGCATTTTGGAAAGTAGGAGGAAAATGGGAGAGCAGTGAAGGAGAATGCCGAGTAAAGTCATTTGCTTTTGTTGTTGTTATTTGCTCATGTGTTTTTTGTAAAGGTGGGGATACAGCAAAGCATGTTTGCACACTCAGTACAGTGACCCGGTAGAGACTAGGATACGAGGTGCAGATACAAGGGAGAGCAAAGAATGGAAGGACTGAAGTCCCTGAGAAGCCACAGGGTGGGGGCAGCTGAGCTCCTGCAGCGGGGTCCGCCAGGAGCGGATGACGGGGGTCGGTGCCCGGTGGAGAAGGATTCTAACTGAGCAAGTTCAGAACAAGGTCTCCTGCCCCAGGAAGGGGTGGAGAAGGTACTATGAGAGCTTTTAGGAAGGAAGACAGAGATGAGATACCAGGGAGAAGGACAGGAGCCTGCCAGACACAGGACTGTGGGACTTTGTTGAGCGACTGTGCCCAGAGAGCTGGTTTCTGGAGAATTTAAGTTTAACTGGATTATACATTATGGTGCATCTTTATATAATATTTTTCTCTTATTCCTCAAGATCTTCCATTTTCCTTTGGAAAATGTGGACAAAGTGAGTCTCCACGTGTATCTCTGTGGTTTCTCACTGATATTAATTCTATTTGGGGTTTTATATTAATTGAATTTCTTAAACATCTGTCACTTTTCCAGTTGGCCCATTTCTTATTTGAAAATTGTGTAAATGTCCACTTTTCTCAACTTTGGACACCTAATTAATAAAGATTTAAACTAAAAATGTACTTAATTTTAAAATGTATGTAATATTTGCCTTTTTTATGGGAATATATTTGTATAATATTTATTTATACCAAAACAGCAACAATGAACATCATAAATATACTCGGATTATAAAACCTCACTTTAGTTTATATAATCAAAATTATTTTTCTTTACATTGCTCATATAACAACTGGTATGAATAAGCAATTTGGAATATCATTCAATCACTTAAACCTTCTTATTTCTTTTTTTTACATTTTTTTATTTCGGGATATTATGAGGGAACAAACATTTTGGTTACATTTTATGTCTTTGCCTCTCCCTAGGGAGGGTTAGAGGCCTGCCCTTCCCACCTACAATGCTCACGGGGTCCTTTAGTTGTGAGTTTACCCCCCCACACACACCCAAACCCCTAATCCCTGGAGAATATTACTACCACGTGAGCACCATAGTGTTGATCAGT
>VBSM01000272.1:109826121-109836636 GCA_008086735.1 Cheirogaleus medius | reverse complement strand
AAAAGATAGGATTTTATAAAGTTTCCAACTCTGATCTAGAGCCATGAATCTTTTTGTCCAAAAACTCTATGAAAAATTTGGTACCCCATTTCTGTTATTAAAACAAGAGAGGACATTTTTCCAAGAAATCAAACTTATATCTGAAACATACACAGGCATTGGGAAAGTAGATTATTTTGATTTCCCCTGTGTACTATTTGCACTGGAGACGTATCAGTGACCTCTAATCAGACAAAAACTTAAGCCAGTAACAGCCAAACTGGCTTAGACATGACTGCATAAATGTATGTTGTGAGTGCTTGCAGTCTATTAAATGAGCATGCATTATCAGATTGTGGTTTCTGAAAATGTAAAAAATTAATTAGGTTGGTAAAATAAACTAGCAAAAATACTTTTTAAAAATCAGAATCTTAATTACAAATGGATTGATAATGTGTTTTATTTTAACTGCAAAGATGAGTGCAGAAGATGATGCTGATTATTATTTTTAATATAGCATAGGTGGTGACTTATCTATTATCTTGTGATGGATTCTAGAACACCAAGAAATATGAACATACATATGTATATATATAAGATATATTTAAGAAATGAGGGACACATGAGCTGTTTTATTTTTCCCCAATAGTGATTTTTAACTATGAAACTATAATGTGAGCCAGGCCTTAAATCACATAAAAAGCATCGTATTTCCCTTAAAAATTATCTAAATAGAGTTCAATAGTTTTTCTTAATGCGAACATTTGGTATCACTTAGATTGCTTTGCAGGGGCTAATGTTCAAGATATTTTCTTGCTGCAAGAAATTACCACAATTAAGTATTCAGTTTTGTTTTGTTGTTTTTATTATTGTTGGTTTTATTTCCAAGATATTTACCTGACAAGCATATAGCATATTTACTCTTTCCAACCTCTCCAATAAAGAAAGACCTTTTGGTTCTTTGTGCTGTCAAACTCTGAATAGACAAGAGGTTTCTTCCTTTTACTTGAACTGAATAAACTAATAACTGCAAAATTCAATGAACTTTTTGACAAAGGATGAACGAACATCAAGGGCCTCTGAGTAGCGTCAGATTCATCAACACCCCACCCATCAATGAGTACCAGAATATTGGCTCCAATACGCTTTTAAAATCAGTGCTTTCTTACAAGGTTATCATTCAAGAGAAGCAACCTTACATTTGAAAGTATCAGAAAGTTTGACAGTGTTACCAATCCAGCAGATATAAAATTATCTTGGGCATTTTTCTAAAACACCCACTTTTCTAGGTAGTAGCTGTATATTCTCATGGAACAAGTGAGCTAGCCGTGTGGATATGATGATATCGGCTGCTTCTTGCTACACACTCACACGCCATTGTCAGGCGTGCCCCTAGAGCATGGACTCGCAGAGCTCTGCAGGGAAAATGGGCTGTTCGCTGTGCTCTGCCTTGTGCTCGTCTCTGTCCAAAGGAAAACCCGAGAGGCCAGCTGGGCATGAGAATAAGGCCAGACACACACGTGCACACACACAGAGAACAAAGAGGCCACAGCTGGTTGCACCATATGCCCCAACAACAACAGGCGTGATGTTAGGTGCCGGGCAGTCCATCTCATCCAAGCCATACATTTTCCTTTGCCTAAAGCAGTTATCATTAGTGATGTTTAGATCCAAAGACTGTGATAGTGTTACAACTCTCTTTTCTATTTTTTCTTTCTTTCAAAAATATTACGTGGTCAGAACATTCCTTTCAGTACAATAGTAAACAGTATTTAGGGCTAGTCTTCTCATAAATTAGAACCAGAGTATGTGCGTGAGTCGTGCCTCCTCTTTCCTGTGGATAGGTGTTCTCGCCTTAAATGGAGTCAGCAGAAGAGGCATGAATTAAATGTTAAGCTGACCTAGTAAGCAAAATATTGAAACTTTTCCTCTCAAAGAAGAAAAGCCATTTCACTTAAGAAGTATCTATAAAATGTATGGTTTGAATGGAGTAAATGAATGTAAAAGAATGTTACTTTTTCTGTGATTCAATGTTTTCTAGCAAATATATGCTACTATTCTAATATAAATCTATAAATACACACACACATATCTGTGCGTGTGTTTGTACAGTTTTGATGTTTTCAACAACTCAGCTCTATTCAACAACTCTATTTTGAGTAACCTTATTCCAAACAGATCAAAATAGCACTGTCATTATTCTGAAATTATATTCAAAGTCAGGGGTCTTTAACAGTAAGGAGAACTTTTCATATATGTTTAGCAATATATGGAAATTACCCCCAAAAGAAAGCTTATGCCAAATTCATAGGAAGAAAAAAAAGAAGTGGCTCTAGTGTTTATGGTAAAATTAAGTTATTGGGAAGAATAAATAAGTATGTGAGGAGGTTCTGAAGAGCTTCCTGAGTTTGAGTGTGTTCCCATTCCTGAGCCAAGCAGGGCTCTGGCTGCGAGGCAACGCTTGGCTGTGCCTTTAGCAGCGTGAGCTTTTAGCATACTTTCGAATGAAGATGGCTCTTAAAACCCCCAGTGTATGCCTCTCCCTAGCAATTTCTTAATGCAGAGAAGGCAAATATGCTTATCCCTTCATCTGTTCATCCACTGTGATGCAGCTACCATGGGCCAGGTGTTGTTTCAGATTAATTTTTAAAAAATGGCCATTTCTGGCACATACTAGTATCAGGAAAAGCTGATGTAGATTGATGGATATGGCAAGAAAGGAGTGGGGAGTGACAAAGCAGGAAGGGAACACAAACGCACTTGGTGGCATCAAAGAAGACATGACCGATGCTGTCTGGGGCAGGGGGCATTTCAGAAGGTGTCCTGTTTGAAGGTGCACCCAGTAAGTGCTAGTTGCTTACCTAACCCAATTCCCACCTGTGTGTCCATCAGAAAGCACATAGAGTCAGGACCAAGTGCATGAGCCATCGCCCCCCTGAACAACATCAACATCGATCATTGGTTCCCATTGCTGTGTGCAACTGAGAACCCACAGATTTCATTGTAGACAGCCCGTTTATGCTATAACCAGCGACACTTCGTTCATGGCTAACTGTGGTCCAGCATCCTCTTTGCACCATCATGCCAACATTATCTCAGTAGCTGCTCTTTATTCACCCCCAACCTGTGCCAAACATTGTGCTAATGGATGGCCTGACAGATATTATTTCATATAATACCCATAACAATCTTGAGGCAGTCGTTAGTGTTTTTATTTTGCAGATGTTAAGAATGAGACTGAAAGGATGTAAGGGCCTTGCCCAAGGTCATACTCCTGGTGGGACAGGCCAGCACTACTGCCCAAGTGAGTGACTCCAATCCCAGGCTCCTACCCACCACAGTGCCAGTCGATGCCAGGCTGTGGAATGAATATGCTGGTCACATTCCAGGGACTTGTGGCTCTGCAGAATCTCCACCAGCAACACATCTCCAAACTGTGTTATGCAGTGTGCGATTGTTCCAAATCCAGTCTTGGTTAATATTCTCCTGTTTTCACATTTTAGGGGGTGACCCTTTCTCGACTTCATCCCAGTAGTTTTGAGAGGCAAGAGCTGCTTCCTATAGGCCTTATGGACAAAAATAGTTCTCCACAATTTCCCATATAACAGCATCTGAGGTCACCTGAAGATGGATTTGTGAGAAAGAAATAGCAGAATTTTGTATCAAATATAGTGTATTTTATGAATGCACCTAAGTGATTTTCTGAAAAAACAAAAATAAAACCAGTAACAAATGATAGCACTCTATTTAACCTGTGTTCATAGGAGCAGATTAAATAGTTCATTTTGGAACATTAGGTTCAGTGGAAAACATTTGTAGATAGGTAGCAAATGTTCACAGTTATTTGAGATCTAATTCTGACTTACTGATGAGCGTCAGAAATGAGTCACTTTGAAATTGAACCTGTATCTCATGTGTGTAAAAGGAGCTAGACCAGCTCAGATTACCTGGAGAGTTCTGGCTCTGATGGCAAAGCAACAATGAGGAACTCTCACGAACATGATGAATGATGCTTTCAGATAATTTCAAATAGTTTTACAGTATTGAAACATCATGAGAAGGTGGGGTATTGGAATGCTGACAGGTGAGGCTACAAACTCATGACTTAGGCTAAGAATTTGGACTTTACTCCATGGGCCAGTGATTTAAAGAATTATTAATATCACATACCTAACAAAATAAAATAACAAAAGCTTTCTTCTGTGATGTTCCAATATATAAAACATACACATTAACTCAAAAACATTTAGTGTGGTTTAAGTCAACAGGTTTCCAAGGCAATACCAGACTTCAGATAGGGACAGAAAATACTTTTAGTTCTAAATTTTGAACTACAATTCAGGAATAATTTTGGTCCTTCAGACATTTAAATTAGTCCAGTGTATTTTGTTTTCGCCTGTTTGCAAAGCTCGTTTCAGTTTAATCGCCGACAGGATATCTGCAGTTCATGTGCTCAGCACATATCTGAGTGGCTATGATGAGTTCCCAGGAACTCTTGTAAGGGCTGGGGCCAGCGGTGTGTCTTCATGGGGCTTCTATTCTATGAGAGAGAAAGACAATAAGTATATAACCAGCGGTGATATTGACAAGTGCGGTGAGGAAAACAGCCCAGGGTGATGTTGCAGAGAGACGCCAGGTGAGGGTGACAGATGAGATGCCCGGGAAGGGTTCTCGGAGGGCTCCCCGGCCAAGGGCACTGGAGTCAAGACCTGAATGGGCAGGAAGCAGCCAGGCAGAAGGATTAGTGCTGGCAAGTGCCCAGAGGCCAGAAGGAGTCCGGTGTATGGGAAGGATGATGAAATGGGGGAGACAGGTGGGGTGTAGTCAAGCGGAGCCTTGTAAGTCACAGTGAGGCCTTTGCATTTTATTTTAATTGCAGCAGGAAGTCGTTGTCCCAAACCAAATAATAACTTGACATTTTCCTGCCTATTTGAGTCTCTTTGACTTATTAAAAATGTTAAGATACACAAGCCTGTGCGACCATGTGATATTTGACAGACATTTAGTGCATGGAGTTTCCTTATCTGCCTTTCGGTGATTTCTAGTCTTTGAAATATCCTTACAGGTACCCTGCCTTAGGAGAACTATCTGAACTCCTTAGGGAACAATTGCATTTTAAGAGTAATTCCTCGCCTGAAAAAATATAACATTTTATGTATATAAAAGTCAGATGTAAAAAGAAAACAAAATTGCACTTAGTTCTAAAACTTTATTAGGGTATCATCATCTTTCTGGATGGTACCTGTTCAGATTTGCTAAATATGTCTTAAATGTGACCTATTTAGCAAATCTGAATGCCACAAGGCAGCTGGGCCATGAGGGAGAGTCCTGGGTAAGGACTGAGTAAGAACCTGTCCCTTCCTTGCTTGCTGTCTGTTTCTCAGGCAGACCATGTAATTTCTGGGACAAGCAATTCCCTCCTTTGTAAAATGGATCTAGCAAACTGATACATAGGAAAATGATCAGTAAGCTGTTACAAATCTAGGGCATTTTCTCCAGATCTCCTGGGCCATTCATACAGTCAACACAAACTTGGCATATGATTAAGGTATTGAAATGGAAATGATTAAATTAGAATTCAATATGTCCCTGTAAGAACTATGACTACTTTTTGGGAACAACTCTAGAGTTTATGTGTATTCATACCCTGTTAGCTCACTTGGTTCTTACAAAGCTCATCTTGAATAGAATTATTCCCAAAGGCTTAACCCTGGTGGGCACTTTCTCTTCCTCACAATATAACTTGTACTCACAAGTAGAGTCCTTCTAGCTATTTCAAATTTTTTGTAACATCGTAATAGAAAACAAGTTAAAATGATATTTTTTTCAACTTTACTCAAATTGAATATATGGGCCCAAATGGTAACGAGGCTTTTAACAAGTGACTAGTATTGTGTGTTTAAGTGACATGTGAATACTCAGTTCTTTATTGGCAGTGGTGACGATGGCACTTCAGTTTTGGACTTCCCAGCCATTTGAACTGAGAGAAAAAAAATTCTATTGTTTATAAGCCGCCCAGTTTATGGTACTCTGTGATAGCAGCCTGAACGGACTAAGGCAGTTGTTTAGAACATGCTTTTTAAAGGCAGAAGTGAAAAAGAGGGAAGAACCCTGGACCCCACCCAGGCAACCCAATGATTTGGACAAAGCTTTAACCCTTCCAAAAAGCTTCCTCATCTGAGAAGTGAGGATGATCATATTGGTACAGGACTTTCAGAAGTGAGATCACGTTCAAAAGTTATCTTAAAAAAGGAATACCCCAGGCATAATCTTGTTAGTTTTTTAGTACTTTTGACTTTGAGATTTATTTTTCGAAGCAATAGTAAGTGATATTATTATTGTTATTACTGGCTATTACATCTACTGGCAGGTCACCATCACCAGCCCTAGACCAAATCCTTTCAACATGTTTTCTCGTTTACTCCTCACAGGGACACTGCTAAATCAGGCCTGTTATTCTCCCCATTTTATATGAGAAACCTGAAGTCAGAGTATTTATTTAACTTCCCCAGTGTTTACAGAGTGAGGCCAAGTGGTGGAGCAAGGATCTGATCCAGGTCTGAATGCATCGGATGGAAGCCCCGTGTAGCCTCCATGGATGGCCAGCGTACCCCTCTGGCTCAAGCCTCAGTTAAGAAAGTGGGCCTAAGGCAGAGTGCCAAATAGGGGGTATTAGAAACTTGCATTTATCAAAGTACCATTCTCTAGACTATGTTAATATTTCATAGTTTTATATTTTTGTGTAAGCAGCAGACTCAGTTTATGAATCTAGGCCTTTGACCCCAGGCTTAGTCTTTCAGATAAGAGTCTTGTTTCCTGTTGGATCTATTTCTTAGATACGCTGGGACTTCGTCCTCAGCACTTGGACTTCCTTACAAAATGTCCAGAAGCTGCCTCCCAATCCCCATCCACTGAAGGCACGACCTCTACCAGTTAAATTCTGAAGAAGAGGAGTTATATGTTTAGATTTACTTTTGCATCTTTAAAGAAACTGTTGGGTGAGTGGGTAGAGGCAATGGTAAGTTGGAATGGTGTATTTAAATAAAAAAATTAAGCCAGGTTATTTGTACATAATTTTTGGATACATTATCCAGACATAAGCTACCAGAGGACAAGAGAATATAATGTATCATAGATTTTTCAAATAGTCTGTGTTCAGAAGTTTGGTAATAAGAATGATTTTGTAATGATTAGAGGTGCCAGAGTGTAAGCTCTATAGTTCCCTCTTTACATACATTTCATGGTGTCATATACATCCGTTGATTTCAAAAACGGCAAGCTTATGTTTTTGCTTTCCTTAGCTGTGATACCGTATATCTTAAAAAGATGATCATTTGTTGGGTTTTTTTTCTCATTTTGTTTGGGGAGAAAGCACGAATTAAACATTAATTGTATTGCACTGGCTGTCAAAGTTTAGAAACTGTAATTTTGATGGTGAGAGGTGCAGGGTAGATTGCTGTTTCTTCATTGATTAATCCCATGAAAAAAGTGACTTGTCGATGGATTGCAATTCTGTTGTGAATAATATTAATAGTTATTGTCCTGGTCTTTGAAAAACGAGGCAAAGAAGTGCAGAGGGACAACCAGCAGGGCTGTGATACGGCACATGAAATAACTTGCCCACGTCTTCTTTTTTTTCATACAAATCCGGTCTTCAGTTCCAAATTATTAAGCTGAAAAATCCAGCCCCTGAAAATAAGACTACAGAATAACGATAATTGATTGTGATTTATTGTCCTTCACACAAATGGTTTCATTTTCTTTTCTATAAGAATGAAGTTTTTCTTTTTCTTCCTCAGTCAACATAATTCCCTTTGTTCAGTTACAGCTTAAACATTTTTCCACACGTAGGACAGCACAAATTGAATAATACACACAGAATAAAATCCTGTTGTTTTGTTTCATCTAGGTCCTGGGACAATGAAAAACTAGAATATTCACGAGCTTCTCATAGTATAATTGCTTAGATGATCGTTATTTGTCACCTCGTCGATCATTTTTATTCATCATTTTATGACTCTACAGTCAAACAAAAATATAATCTCCATGATTTCAACAAGGAGGGTCTATTGCTCTGAAAACGTCAGTTTCACCACAGCTACCGCATCAGCTAAAACCTACTGCGTTCATGGACATTTATCAAAGTTTTTACCACCCTGGTCAGTGTTTGAGATTAATTACAAGGGTATTCCTCCTGTTTAAATATGTCTTAACCAATGCTGATGTTAACCAAGTGACATTCACGAAGTAATTTTTCCTTCGCGACAATATATAATACCAAGAGGTTATGTGGTGCACTTGTAAGAGAGCACACTTTGGAGTCCAGTGGACTCTGCTTCTCCCTGGAGTGGCCCAGGGGCCCGCCAAGGTCCCTGGGTGTAACCTGAGTGTGTGGATCAGGAATGCTGCAAGCCCGTGACCTGCTCTGGGGGCTTCCATCGTTGGCTCTTTACCCTGTCTCTTGCTCACCAGCCAGGGAAAAAAGGGAAAGACTTTTGTTCATGCTTTCTGTCACTGGATTCACAACATGCACCTGCCTTTTAGATGCCCCTTGTATCAACTTTGCAAATCTCTGCAATATTGGGAAAGCATGCATGCTTCCAGGTGAATGGAAACAGGTGAAAACAAGGCCATACGAAGTCATAAACCATGAGGGCAGCAGTGTGCCAGGAGTAAGGCTTTGTAGTTGAGAATCAAATGATCGACCGTCAGCAGGGATTAAAACCCAGGCTGACTGAGTGCTGGGGCTTTGATGTTAGCCAAATCCACTGAGGCAGCTGAAATTTCATGGGAAGGTGACGAGGATTTCCTGAACCCAATGCAAATCAATGTTTAACTTTGAACTCCAGCTCATGCCCAAAGGCTTTGCAAGTGCGTGAAAAGAGAATTCTGGCTTGCAAATCAGAAAACGGTGATTTTTTACAAAATATTCAGTTTGAATGGGCTAAAACTTGAACTGCAGCATCTTTAAAATTATTTTAGTTATTATGTAGTTGATGAGTGATCTAAGATTTTAATGACAGGGGTGTTAAGAAGAGATAGTGTTTACTGGAAGGCTTTATTAGAATTTGGGAAGAATTTATTAAATGAAAAAATTAATTTTTTGTGATAAAGATGTGCAGTCACACTCTTTTGGTAAAGCAGCTAGTTATGGGCTACAACCATCCTTTTTCTTTAACCAATACTAATAAAATATTGTACAAAACTCAATAAACATTTTCCAACATGAATGCATGTTGTAATTAACCTATAACCATAAATGTCCCATTAAAATTCAGCGTGTAGATTAGCATTTGTATTGGGAAAATATGTTGTTATATGAATTATAACCTAGAATTTGTTATAAAAATTATACGCTTAAGGCTCAGACATGGACCTAATTTTTTTTTATCAGAAATATGGGTAGATACAAATTAGATGATTTAAAGGTAGTTTCTAGTTAAAAGTATCCAATCTGGAAAAAAAAAATGCATACCAATAATGAAAGAAAACCTTCCCCTGGAGGGGAAAGACAACTATGTCAAGTTTTCAGGTGCTCCATTCATTGCTACTGTTGTTGTAAGGAAGGGGCGTGGGAGGAGGCCAGTAGACCTCAGCAGCTCAGGATCGTTTTGCTTCAGTTTTGGGCAATTTGGATCACTTTTTCTAATAAACTCTATCCGTGTACCTATTGACACATACCTACGTAGATACAGCAGGCTCAAAGTATGTATCTCTTTGTATTTATAATGAAATCTTAAGATTAAAAAGAAAGTATCCAATCTGTGATCTTTTTTCAAAACCTCCCTGATGATGACTGCGGAGCCCTGCCCGTTGCTCCACCCTCTGCCTTGACCCTTCCATTCTGCAGTTCTTCCTGATTTCCTAGCTCTGTGGTTTTCCCGGCACCTCCCGCTGCTGACACTTCTGAGGTGGGAGTGGATTTCAGTCCTTGTCATTCTGATGACGCTGCAGCTTCACACCTGGGGCTAATTCCAAGGTGTCTTTCCTCTGACTTGCAGATGGATTTGCAAAATGTATAGTCCAGGCCTTCCCTGGTGACCTCTACCGCCAGGTAACTAGGACTCTGAAGCTGGAGTTTCCTGTTCCTCTCTACAACACAAGGAGTGGAACCTGACCCCAACAGTCAAGTTCACGGGAGGAATATCAGATCTTCTGTGCTTCTTTTCTTATAGATTTTTCCATGGCGCATGGGGGAAGTGGGGATCAAGTTGTAGGTTTCTCTGACTGATATAGAATTTTTTTTCCTTCTCAGTTTTCTTGAGGCATAATTCCATGCACGCTGGAAATTCTGCCTCATTCCTTAATGCTTCGGTCCCCAACCCGTCCACAGCCTGTTAGGGACCAGGCTCCACCCCGCCACCACCCCCGTCTGTGGGAAAATTGTCTTCCATGAAACTTAGGAAGTGTGTGTGGTGGGGTGAGACACAGTAGGAGGTGAGCTGCAGGGGAGGTGGGGGGGAAGCTTCATCCGTATTTACAGCTGTCCCTTCCCCATGGCTCATATCACCACTTGAGCTCCGTGTACCACCCCCC
>VBSM01000272.1:109813419-109826021 GCA_008086735.1 Cheirogaleus medius | reverse complement strand
CATGCTGTTGGAGATTGTTTTTGTTTTTTTTTTTTTAGGTTGGTGATGTTCATTTACAAATTAGATGATTTTCTTCTGCATACAAGAGGGCTCTGGCTCTATTACTGACCATGTTAATACGTTACACAGCAATACACTAAGTCAGAAAATTGAGAACAGTTAGTCAACATTTCTAACTCTGTCGTCTGCAACACAAGATGGTACCACCAGAATAGTTTCTATTCTGCCCCTCTCCGCCCTAGAAGAGAACTCATTCATCATACGTGAGCGTGAGCACAGCTCATCGTCCTTCTGAGACTATCCAATTATTCTGTTGGATTCTCTGAAACATTCGACAGACCAAGGAATTTCTTTTAGAGCCAATTTGCCAACCAAAAGGAAATCCACATTTTTTAAAAACTAGGGTATTTTCTCTCCCTTTGTCCTTTTCTGTTTTCTCCTGGCCATTCCTCCCGGGGGCCTGAGGCTGGGCAGAGGTCAGATGAGAGTGGGGAGAGACCGTGGGGACAGCTGAGGCAGGGACGGTGGGAGGAAGGAGGGCGGAGGAGCAGCTGTGAGCCGGAACTGTTCACTTATGCCAGGAAGCACGTGTGTGTCTGTGGGTTCACTCGCGGCCTTTAGTTCCAAAAGTCGATATTCCACAAATACGACTCTCTGAGAGTTCAGCGGCCAGACATGAACTAGATGGAAATCAAAGCAAGCCTGGAACTGCTGACATAATCTGCCCTCAACCCAGAAGCCAGCGACTGCTTCAGGTGGTACAGCGTGTACTTGCACCCCAGAACCTTTCGTGGTGGTTTACCATCGCTTCTGCCTCTCGTTCTCCATTTATTAAATGGGTCTCCTGGAAATTTCAGTCCTGGTTTTATAAACATTGTTTTGCGATTCCATTTTGTACTTGTCTGAATTCTGAAGTGGTCCTTCTTCAATAATTCAGGCATCCTTGATCGTTTTTCTTTTTCTTACTGATTTCTAAAATTTCGTGATAAGTTTAATTGAATTTTCTCAACTAGTCATGACAGATGAGATTTAATAATCTGTCCCAAATATTGAATTGCTCTCCTGTTGCTCAGGTATCAGTGTGCGGCACACGCAAAGGCAGTCCCTTTGTTTAATTAAGGACAGATTCTTGCTCCGCCAGGCGGTGGGGAGGTTCTGCTCACTTAGGGTTTCCAAATATAGGGTCCTCTGTTCTAGACAGCAGCATCTTGTTTCCAGTGAGGCAATGTTCAAAACACCATTTCAGCATCTAGTAAGCATTTGTGAGTAAGGCTACATGGTATCTAACCGGAGTTCATTTTCTCCAGACCTTATCTTTATGTGTATGGTATATGTGCAGAGTCCCAGATATTTTGAAATATTTGTTATGAGTGTTTATATCTATTTCTCTGCATTGCTGTCTCTCCCAGATGCTTAGTGTTGCACTTTAAAAAACAATTTTTGGGGAGCTGCTACAAAATTTATATGTTTACTACACACTATGTATGCTTATACTACCTAACCTAACAATGTTCAGTTCTTGCTCCAGCTGGCTGGGACTAACTGTTGCCTTGGTTTCTGAATCTGGTTTGCGTGTATGCAAGTATGTGTTTGTGTGTTTTGCCCCATTTTGGGACTAACAAAAAATTCAAAACCTACCAACTGAAACTAAGAGTAAAAACATTTTATACAGGTACTTTTTGATGTGTGTCTTTTAAATTATCAGCATTTTCATTATTTAAACGCCATTGTGAGTAACAATTCATCTTGCCGATATCAGACATAAAGATTTGGATTTAGATATGAAATCAGCCACTGGAATGCATGCAAAAGAACTGATTTATGGATCAGCTACTTTGTGGAATTTCATTATATATAGTCCCCAGGACTATATAGCCAATCCAAGTAGGGCTTAATCTGGTACCGTTAAATACTAGCTTGAGGACTGTAATCCTAAACCACGGAATTGCATTTATCTAAAGTAATTACCTTGTGACTCAGCCACATTTCACTAGTATTTGCTAATCTCACCAGCATATGGGATCTGGGAATTAAAACTAAGAAGCAGGTCAAATAAATTATGTTTTATAGTATCCTTAGACTAAGGCTTAGAGGATACAATTTGACTTTGGAAGTGAAAATATATTTGAGTTACTTGTTTGCTTTTTTAAAGGGAAAAATTAAAAGAAATAAATTATTCTAATAGGGAGGCGTTATTGCATATCTTTCAAAGCAAATAAAAATAACTTAGTATTAGCTTTGAATTACCAACTACAGTGCCTTTTTGTCTGTTTCTAGGTAAGACCTGGCATCCCTTGGAAGGCTTAGGTGCCAAGTGTGTCCGGCTGACAGTGAGCAAACATCCAGTGCCCGCTGGCAAAACTAGAAAGTCACAGTTTGGAAAGTGGGAAGGAAATCTTAAATCTTGACCTTACATTTCCTCCCCATTTCTGTCCCCAAACGTCACTCCCCTACTCTCATATCTGGGACGAACTGAGAAAGTTGCTGCAGTTTTAGGATTGTGAGCTTTGGAATGAGACAAACCTAGCTTCGAAACCTGGCTCCCCCACTAACTAGCCGCGAGAACTTGGGATGCTGGACATCCCTGCACCTCTGGTTCCTCACCTGTGAAACAGGGATGAGTGTGTTTACCTCGCCAACGCCAGAACAAAGACTTAAAATGCTCATAAGTGAACAGTTCCAGCTCACAGCTTGACGCAGAGTTACCAGCTCTTGTGACTGGCAGAGAGTGGCCCCCAGGGCCACGACTAAAACTAGGCTTCTTGCCACTGCCTTGGGGCCGGGCTGCAGGGCACTCCAGAGTGTGTGCGTGGGAGAGGATCACACATGCTTCTTTCTCAGTGCAAGGGACTCTCTTATTTAAAAGGACTTGATTTATCAGTAGTCCCATCTTCTTCATTCCTATTGATCACTTGTGTCTTATAGACGTTTTCTTCTGTACTCTATTAGTTTTTTTTTTTTTTAAAAACCACAACTTTCGTTTTCTTTTATTTCTTGTTGCTTTGTATTTTATTATCTTCCTTCTAATTCCTTTGAGTTTACTTGATTCTTTTCACTTATTATATTGAATATTGGACTAATTTGTTTCCAGCCTTTCTCTAAAACCGCAAATTTCTTTCTTATTAACGCTGTAGCTACACTCCACCCGACATTTATACAATCTGTTGTTTATCTCCAGTAGGTCACGTAGGCACATTTCTGTTTCCTTGGACGTCTGATGTCTTTGGTGGCCTTCCAGTTCTCACTCACCCTGGTCTTGGACATTCTCCGGCTCTGCCCTACTTCCTGCTGTCCACTAGGTGGTTGCTGGACATCTCTGTTTCTTTTATTTTTTCTACTGGAGTGGAAGTTGCAAATTCTCTCTTTCTCCCATTTTCCATGTTGTTTTGAGTAGAATTTTAATTCTACCTTCTTTTAAACACCACTAATCTTCTTTTTAAAGGCTAATTTAAAGCAGTAAAGTTAGATTTACCAACATGTGCACAGAGTGAACGTCCACCATTGCTTCTGGTGGGACGATGGGACGTTAAGGTCCAGGTGGCATGGACCCTGACCAGTCGGAGCAGAGGCCTGACCTCGGAACGAGCCTCGCCACTTACTCTGGGTGGCCGCTGGGTGCATGTTGGCTGAACACTCACCTTGAAGGTGTAACCACAGGACTCGTTGCCTTCTGGCCAAAGTGCGATCTTCAGCAGTTTCTTCGGTGAGGGTCTGTGAGTACTAAGTTCTTCCATTCCTTTTATGTCTAAAAATATCTCTGTCTTGCTTCATTTCCGACTGATAATACAGCTGTGCATGGAATTCTGTATTGACATTTATTTTCCTTCAGAATTTTTATAGAGATTTTCTTGTGATTATTCTAAATTTGTCAGTAATATGTCTTTTTTTCTCTGATAGTTTTTAGTATTTTTCTCTGGCTCTGTGATGGTCTGTAGTTTTATAGAGTCAGGATATATATTTTTTTTTGTTTTTTTTTTTCTGCTTGGGTTGCAGTATTTCTAGAATCTGAAGATCCAGGTTGTCCATCCATTCTAGAATTTCCTTTGGGCTTTATCTCTTCAGATATTGTTTCTCCTGTTGTCTTCGTCCAGGTTTCCCAGTAAAAATACATTGGAATTTATTCTTTTCTGTCTGTCTTTTACCTTCTCTTTCCTATGGTCCACCTCTACCTCTCTGTACACCACTCCAGACAATTTCATCAAATCGACGTTTTTCTTCACTGTTCCTTTTTCTTCTGTTTCTAGTCCGAAGTTCGGTTGTGTTTGTGTTTGTTTGGGGTCTGGTTTTCGAAGCTTCAGGTCCTCTACTTGCTGTCTGTGGCCTTTGGTCTGTGTGAGACTCCCTCCCCTTTCTTAGGGTCTATGTCCTTTTACGTCCATAACTCTCTCCTCCCAGCCCCCGCCCCCACTGTTTGACGTGTGCTGAGATGCATCTTTCTGTATGTACTTTTGTATAATGTGTATTGTTGTTTTGTGCAAATGTGGGCTTTAATTTACATAATCACATGGTGTTGTGCATCTTTAATCTTCATCAGCGCTGTGTTTTTGGAACTCTTCCATATATTGCTGTGTGTAAATTAAGCTCCAGCTGCATTGTACCCTATGGTCTGTATCTAGGACATGTTACTTACCCACTTTTCCAGAGATGGACACCCAGACTGTCTTCACGACCCCACTACCACAAACCTTGTTAGGATGAACATCCGTGGATTTGTCTCTTTCTGGATCTATGTCAGAGTTTCTTTGGGAGATATACACAGAATGATTTGATTACATATTGTCAGATTGCTCTGTGCCACGGCTATGCTAGCCTGCGCTCTTTTTTTTTTTTTCAATGCATAAGGGTTCCTGTATTCCTGTGTCCTCACTGACACTTACAAATACCTGGTTTTCTAATTTTTGATAGATGAGAAGCTGTAAAATGTTATATCATTATTTTAATTCTTTTGTTTTCTGATTACCAGTTAATTTTAGGATTTTTTTTTAATATTCCTTTGAATTTTATGGGTTTTCTTTTATAAAAACATTGCCCATTCATATCCTTTGCCTATGTCACTATTAGGGTTTATTTTTCTTTTTGATTTTTAGGAGTTCTATGGATATAATAAACATTACGTTTTATTGATTTTACATATTGCAAATATCTGCCCCCATTGTCACTATGTTGACTTTGCCCATGGTCTCCTGTATTAAACAGAAACCCACAGATTTTCTTAAATGAATTTTGAGTTATAATTTATGTACAAGAAAAGGCACTGATGATAATTTTTCAGCTTAATGTGTTTTGTCATTTGAACACACCCATGTTAACACCAACTAAAGCAAGATGTAGAACATTTCAACTATCGCCACGGAAGGTTCCCTTGTTCTCATGACCTGTTAGTGTCCTGTCCTCCACCCCGCAAGCTGCAATCCCTTTCTGCTTCCTGTCAACACAGATTAGTTTTACCTGTTCCTGGGTGTCATATAAACAGAAGCAACTTGTATCCATTGTTTGCTACCTAAATTCTTGTTCTCAATTATAGTATTTCTGAAATTCACACATGATGTAGCTGGTTTCAGAAATTTGTTTCTTTTCTAAACATTTTTTTCCCCCATTCTCCTCTTGCCAGACTTTTGGGCTGTTTCCAGTGTTTGACTAATATGTGAAAGGCTGGTATGAATATTTCTGTAGAAGTCTTTTTGTGAACATATGTTAGTATTTCTCTTGGGTAAATACTAAGAGTGGATTGCATGTTTAACTTTATAAGAAACTTTAAAAAGGTACAAATTAAACTCCTTCCAGAAATGTATGAGAGTTCAGATTGCTCCACATTCTCTCCAGCTTTTACTATGGACAGTCTTTTTAATTTTAACCATGCACGTGGGTATGAAATGCTATTTTATTATGATTTAAATTTGTATTTTTAAATTTGTATTTTACTTTTAAATTTTCATGTTAATTTATCTGATTACTAATTATGCTGTTACTAATGTGCTTATTGGCCAAGGTATATCTTCTATGAAGCTCTATTCAAGCCCTTTGCCTAATTTTTATTGGGCTATGTGTCTTATCACTGAGTTGCAAGAGTCCCTTATATATTTTGAATATGAACCAGTTGTCAGGTATACTATTTTGTTTACAGTTTGTAGCCTTTCTACTTATTTATTTTATTAGTGATGTCTTTCAATTAGCAAATTTTAAAAATTTGGGGAAGGGTGATATTTTTTTTCTTTTTATGGTTATTGCCTTTTTGTCTATCTGCAAAATTTTTGCCTATCACAAGGCAAAGATATTCTCCTAGCTTTCTCATAGAAAATGTATGTTTGCAGCGTTTACACTGAGGTCTTAAGATCTATCTCCAATTAATTTTTACATAAGGAGTGAGGTAGGACTCAAAGTTCATTTTCCTCCATCTATTTATCTGATTCTTACAGTATTATTTGTTAAAAAGATTTTCCTCTCTCCCCATTTAGTTGGCTTTGCACCTTGGTTTAAAAAAAAAAAAAAAGTTGGCCATATGTGTGGGTCTCTGTTCTGTTCCCTGGAGCTGTGTCTGATTTCATGCCAACTTCACACTGTCTTAATTATGATTGGTCTGGATATCAAATTATGTGATGCTCTTGAGATTGTTTCATCTAAATTGTCTTGATTACTAACATTTTATTGCAATCATAAAAATCAGGTACTATATGTGATTTTCTTTCCTGAGATTGTTTAGCTTTTTTACCTCATTTTTCTTGCTGCGTTGCACTAGCTAGGACTTCCAGTACATTGTTGGATGTTAATTAGAAGTGAATAAAAGTAGTAATAGTGGAAATCTTCGCCCTGTTCCTAATCCTGAGGAGAAATATTTCAGCAATTAGATATGATTTTATTTGTGTATTCTCCATAGATGCCTTTTGTTGGGTTGTGGAAGTTCCCTTCTAGTCTTAGTTTTCTGAGGATTTCTTCATAAATGGGGCTGAATGTTGTCAAAGCCGTATTCTGCATGTATTCAGATAATCATATGCATTTTCTCCTTTATTCTGTTAATGTAATGAACTATTTTGATTGATTTTTGAATGTTATATCAATTTTATATTTTAAGATAAACTTGACTTGGTCATGACATGTAATCCTTCTTATGTTTATAGCATCCACTTGCTAATATTTTAACAGATTTCTATATATATGATCATGAGGAATATTTTCTTTTTTTAATCTTATAATGTCTTTGGTAGGTTTTAATGTTGGGGTTATGCAACCTCAAAAAATTATTTGGGAAGTGTTTCCTTCTCCTCTATTTTTTAAAAAAAAGAAAATTGTGAAGGATTAATATTACTTCTTTCTTAAACATTGATATTTGGTCTAGAATTTTTTATTTTTTGTTTTATCTTTGTTCTGTGTTTATGAGAAGGCTTCTGATTACAAATTCCATTATTTTAACAGATATTAAGCTATTTGGATTTTTTACTTCTTCTTGCGTCATTTGTGGTAAGATGAGCTTTTCAAGGAATTTGTCCATTTCATATAAGTGGTCATATTTCTTGGCATAAGATTGTTTATAATGTCCTCTTATTATCTTTTTAACATCTGTAGGATCTCCACAGATATTATCTCTTTTATTACTGATATGGATAATTTTAATTTCCTCTCTCTTTTTTTGAAACAGTTTTGCTAGAGATATATCAATTTCATTATAATAATATTTTCAGTAAAACAACTCACTTTGTTGATTTTCTTTATTTTTATTTTTTGTCTGTTTTTATTTTATTAATTTCTGCTTTTTATTATTTCCTTTCTCCTACTTCAGTTTAGTTTGTTTCTTTTTCTAACTTGTAAACTTAAAAGTTTAATTTTCTTATTTTATAACTTATTTTTTTCAACTTGAACATGCAATTTAAGCTATAAATCTACCTCTAAGCATACTGCATTCCCTACATTCCAAACATTTTGATATGTTGTGTTTTCATTATCATTCAATCCAAAATATATTCTATTTTTCCCTCTGGTTTTTCTGTAGGCTACTATATATTTAGAAATATGTTATTTAATTTTCAAATATTTGAGTATTTTCAAAGCTATCTTATTATTGATTTTAATTTTATTTATTGGAAAATATGTTATATATTAATTTTATTATTATAATTTGATGAAGTGTTTTTTTTAATGTTCCAGAATATAGTTTACCTTGGCAAGTTTTTCATGTGATCCCGACAATAATTTGTATTATACAATTGTTGAGTGGAGTATTCTATTAGTATTAATTATGTTAATTTTGTTGATAGTGTTATTCAGATCATCTGTGTTCTTTGATTTTTAGTCTACTTGTTTTATCAGTTATAAAGAGAATCGTGTTAAAATTTTCTATGATGAATGTAAATTTTTTTTAAAAAAAAATTCTTCCTTTAGTTCTGTTAATTTTTGTATCATGTATTTTGAAGCTCTCTATTAGGTGCATACAAATTTAGGGTCATTACTTATTCTTGTTGGGGTGACTCTTAGCATTAGGAAGTACTGTTTGTCTTGAATTGTCCTCGATCTGATATAAACACAGCCATCCAGATTGATGATGCATCCTGGCTAGACAGTATGTCATTTTTCAACATTTTCTTTTCAACCATCTGGCTCTTTATATTCTAAATGTGTTTCTTATAAAAGTCATATACTTGGATCTTATTTTTTTAATCTAGTGCATAAGTGGTGTTTAGTCCATTTATATTTCATATAATTATTAATACAATTGTATTTAAGTTTTTCATCTTGGTATTTGTTTCTCTTTCTCATTTCCTGCTTTCTTTTATGTAATCAAGTAATTATTTAACTATTAACTTTTAAAATATACTTCTTTGTGTTATTTTTTAGGGGTTGCTAGGAACTATAGTATGTAAGTCTAATTTCCAATTATATTAAACTTTTGAAAAAATGTAAGGCTATCACAATTGTATAATTCTGGCAACTCCCATTCACCCTTTGTGTTCTTTCATTCCTCTGTAGTCAATAAAACCCATAACACATTGCTACTAGTTTTGCTTAGATCTATATATTACATATACAAGTTGAGCATCCATTATCCCAAATGCTCGAGTCCAGAGGTGTTTCAAATTTCAGATTTTTTTTTCAGATTTTTCAGGTTTTGGAATATTTGCATTATGTACTTACTGGATGAACATCCCTAATTCAAAAATCTGAAAACTGAGGCATGTTGGTGCTCAAAAAATTTTGGATTTTGGAGCATCTTGAATTTTGGATTAGTAATGCTCAGCCTGGGGTGTGTATGTGTACATTACACAAACATGTATGTGTGTATACTCACAAACGTGTGCAGATAATAAATAGGTCCTTTATTTTAACCTATATATTACACTTCCTGTGGTTTTCATTTTTTCATTCTTGAGCTTCTGTCTGGTATCATATTCTTTCAGCTTGAAGTTCTTTAAGTATTTCTTCCTGGCTTGGGCGAAGCAAAGGCATTACATGTAACCAAAACGTTTGTACCCCCATAATATTCTGAAATTAAAAAAAAGGAGAAAAAAAAGGCAAAGGACCTAAAGACACATTTCTCCAAGGAAGATATACCAATGTCCGATAAGAAAAGGTACTCAGGCCGGGTGTGGTGGCTCATGCCTGTAATCCTAGCACTCTGGGAGGCTCAGGCGGGAGGATTGCTTGAGGTCAGGAGTTCAAGACCAGCCTGAGCAAGAGTGCAATCCCATCTCTATTAAAAATAGAAAAAAAGTATCTAGGCAATTAAAAATAGAAACAAACACACAAAAAAATTAGCCGAGCATGGCGGCACACGCCTGTAGTTCCATCTACTCGGGAGGCTGAGGCAGGAGGATCGCTTGAGCCCAGGAGTTTGAGGTTGCTGTGAGCTAGGTTGATGCCACAGCACTCTAGCTCAGGTGATGGAGTCAGACTCTGTCTCAAAAAAAATAAAAAAAGTTCCTAAGTGATAATGAAAATATCTGGTCCATTTTCATATTTGCTTCTGTTAACTATTTCCTCTTTAATCATGGGCCTTGTTTTCTGGCTTCTCGGTTTATCTTGTGGCTTGTGTTTTATGCTAAACATTGTGTTAGGATTGAAGTGAGCAACGTTTGTCTTCCAGGAAGGACATCTCTCTCTGCCAGGCGGAGGGTGTGAGGCCGGCTCAGTCTAACGTGTAGGTGGGCTGGCCCTGGTCTCTGTCACAGGGTTAGAATCGCCAGCTAGATTCACTTCACGATGGGCAGCTTCACGTGTTGTGGAGGTGGGGCCGAGACTCTGCCTTCGGCAGGGTTTGGGATCTGAGCACCAGCCAGACCCTTTAGATCTTTCTGCTTTATAGACCAGCCACCAGCTCTCCAGGCCATGGGAGATCGCTTCTGCTTCACAGCTAGCCTGCCAGCTCTGTGGGTTTCTGGGGAGTTCTCTTTGCTCTCTGGACCTGTCCCTGACTTTCTGCACCTAGGGGACCCCTTTTTGCCTTGGTGCACTGCCTCAGCTTTTGCAGGGCCACTTTAGTGTACTCACTGAATGTCTGGGGTGCTCGAAGAGATTCATCTCAGTTCCCCTACCCTTCTCCCAGCTTTGGGAATCTATCTTGTTCACTAAATTTGCTTTTCCTCCTTACTTTGCTACCATAAACTTCCTTTTGCTGTTTGTTAATTATGTGTTTTATGTATTATTTTTATATTTCAAATTTTTGATATCTTTCTCTGTTGATATCTTCAGTCCAGTATGAAGAAAGGGGACATAGAAAAACAAAGAAGAAAAGAAGTAGGAGAAAGAAATCCCCATGTTTTGTAAACCTTAGCTAAAGAGGTCGTTTCTCATTTATACGGAATGTAAGGTATGAAAGATACGATATAGGTGTGTACAAGGCCAGCACATCAGCCAGGGACCACCCTAGACACAGAGCAGGTAAAATATATAGATGGATGGAGAGAGATATAGATGTATAGATAGAGATGTAGCGATATAGAGATATATGAGAGAGAGAAGTGTTTTAAGGAATTGAAGTAGTGTCGTGGAGCCTGAAATCCACGTGCAGGCTGCCAGAGAAGACAGGCTGGGACTTTGAGGCTGGCGCTGGTGCCGCAGTCTGCAGGTGGAGTTTCTTCTTCTTCAGGGAAGCCTCAGTTTTGCTCTTAAGTCTTTTCAATGGATTGGATAAGCCCCATCAAGATTGTCAAACATGTAACAACAAAAGAAAATTACAGACCAATATCCCTCATAAATATAGATGCAAAAATCCTAAATAAAATTTTAGCAAATAGAATTCAGCAGCACATCAATAAAATAATTCACCACGACCAGGTGGGCTTTATTCCAGGGATGCAAGGCTGGTTCAACATACACAAGTCTATAAATGCAATTCACTTCATAAATAAAATCAAGAACAAAGACCATATGATTCTGTCAATAGATGCAGAAAAAGCATTTGACAAAGTCCAACATACCTTTATGATAAAAACTCTTAACAAAACAGGCATAGACGGCCCATACCTTAAATTTATCAAATCCATTTATGACAAACTCACTGGTAATATCATACTAAATGGGGAAATATTGAAATCATTCCCTCTTTGAACCAGAACTAGACAAGAATGCCCACTATCTCCTCTCCTATTCAATATAGTGCTCGAAGTCCTAGCTATAGCAATCAGAAAGAGAGGGGTATTAAGTGCATCCAAGTGGGGGCAGATGAGCTCAAACTCTCATTCTTTGCTGATGATATGATATTATACCTAGAAAACCCCATGGATTCATCCAAGAGACTCCTAAATTTGATAAATGAATTTGGTAATGTTTCAGGTTATAAAATCAATATACACAAATCAGAAACATTCATATATGCCAAGAACCATCAAGCAGAAACTGAAATAAAAAATGCAATACCCTTCACTATAGCCCCAAAGAGGATTAAATATCTAGGAGTATACTTAATGAGGGATACGAGGGATTTATACAAGGAGAACTACAAAACACTAAAAAAAGAAATTGCAGATGATTTAAACAGATGGAAAAATCTGCCTTGTTCATGGATTGGTAGAATCAATATTGTTTAAATGTCAATATTACCTAAGGTGATCTGCAGAGTCAACGCAATCCCCATCAAAATACCACCAGCATTCTTTACAAATCTAGAAAAAATAATTCTTCACTTTGTATGGAACCAGAAAAAACCATGCATAGGCAAAGCAATCTTGAGTAAAAAGAACGAACTGGGAGGCATCGGTCTTCCTGACTTAAAACTGTACTATAAAGCAATAATAGTTAAATCAGCATGGTATTTGCACAAGAACAGAAGCATCGATATCTGGAATAGATCTGAGATACCAGAGATGAAACCATCAGTATATGATAACCTAATCTTTGATAAAGCAGACAAAAATATACAATGGGGAAAAGATTCTCTCTTCAATAAATGGTGCTGGGAAAACTGGTTAGCTACATGCAGAAGAATGAAGCAGGATCCCCACCTCTCATCTCTCACAAAAATTCACTCAAGATGGATAACAGACTTAAACCTAAGGCATGAAACCTTAAGAATCCTAGAAGAAGATATTGGGAAAACCCTATCAGATATTAGTCTAGGCAATGAATTTTTGAGGAAGACCCCCAAGGCAATCACTGCTGCATCAAAAATAAATAAA
>VBSM01000272.1:109786762-109813319 GCA_008086735.1 Cheirogaleus medius | reverse complement strand
AAGCTTAAGCCCGTTATTCAAAGTGAGGCGACACAAGATCTGGAAAATGGGCTCGACATCTACTCTCCATCAAATTGGTACTGACTGATTAACCATGGTGCTCAAAAAAATGATTTTTATATCTTGGTTCTCACTTTTGTTCCATTGGTCTACATCTCTGTTCTTGTGCCAGTCAAATGCTGATTTGGTTACTGTAGCCTTGTAGTATAGCTCGAAGTCTGGTAGATTGATGCTTCCCACTTCGTTCTTTTTCCTTAAGGTAACTTTTGCTATGTGGGTTTTTCTCTGGTTCCATATGAAGTGTGGAATTACTTTTTCTAGATCTGTGAAGGATAATGTTGGTATTTTGATGGGGATCGCGTTGAATCTGTAGATCACTTTGAGTAGTATAGACATTTTGGCAGTGTTGATTCTGCCAATCCATGAGCATGGTATGCTTTTCCATCTGTTCATGTCCTCTGCTATTTTCTTAGTTCTCCCTGCAGAGGTCTTTCACCTCCTTACTTAAATATATTCCTAGGTATTTTATTTTCTTTTAAAAAAATATTATGAAACATAATCTCTTTTTCTCACAGTGAACTGGTTATGGATGTTAACCACATCTATAAAACACCCTCACAGCAGCTCCTAGACTAGGAGTTCACTGAATAACTGGAAACTGTGGCCTGGCCCAGTTAGCACGTAAAATTGACTGAATTGTCACGATGGGTAGGAACATATTCCACCAGGTGGTACATTATGTGTTAAGGAGTAAACTTTAAGGAAAGCAAGAAAGGGGAAGGGTTCTTAATCTTTTCATCACCCAACAGAGAGGCATGCTGGGGCCAGGTGTCCTGGATGGGGGTCGGTCTGTGTCCAGTTGAGAGACTCTTCTGCACCCTGTGACTCCTTCTTTTTCTTCTTCTTCTTTCTTCTTCTTTCTTCTTTCTTCTTCTTCCTTCTTCTTCTTCCTTCTTCTTCTTCTTCCTTCTTCTTCCTCCTCCTCCTTCTTCTTCTCCTTCCTTCCTTCCTTTTTTTTTTTCTTTGAGACAGGGTCTCACTCTGTCACCCAGGCTGGAGGACAGTGGTGTGATCACAGCTCCCTGCCTCCTCAAAGTCCTGGGCTCAAGCAATTGTCCTGCCTCAGCCTCCCAAGTAGCCAGGACTAGAGGTGTGTGCCACCATGCCCAGATAATTCCTTTTTAAATTTTTCATAGAGACGGGGTCTTGCTATGTTGCTAAGGCTGGTCTCAAACTCCTGGTCTCAAACAATCCTCCCACCCCGGCCTCCCAAAGTGCTCATATTGTACCATACCCGGCTGACTCTCCCTTCTTATGAACCCAAGAGAAATCCTACTGAGCAAGGAAATAAACAGTCCATCTTGGTTTGGGCTTCAGCTGTTACTGACATCGTCTAGGAGAGCCAGCTGCCCGGCACCTGAGCCCCTGAGGCCCATGGGAAGGTGCAGTCCCTGCTTGCTGGGGAAGGCGCGTCACTGGGATGCAGTCCTCACGCCTCCTGGAAGGTAGGGCCCCTCCTTCCATTGTCTAGTCTGCCCAGAGCAGGCTCCTGGGGCCCCCGTGAGAACATTCTGCTCATTGCACCAAAACAGTCTGTAGGGAATCCATCAGAATGTCAGCAGACGATATTTTGTTTTTCACAATGTGAGATGACGATTCATTTTTATTTTGTTTTTCTACCTTTCTGTATTTACTGAAGTTTTTACAATGCAAATAAACTAATTCTATGTTTAAAAAAAATCAATGTAGCTACTACTCTTTTATATAAAAATGGAGACAAGTTATTTTATATTCCCTAAGGTAGAAAATATCATTGTTAATATTTTGCATTTTCTGTAAGTCTCCACCTATAATCAGCTTAAACATCTTCTTGAAGGTGCAGCCTGGAGTGTCTCTGTGACCACAGGTGTCTGTGCGAAGGACAGGGATGCACTAAGCTTTGGGAGGGCCGCTCTTCCTGGGAAACGGGGCAGTTTGTATCTTCAGGATATTAGAAGTGATTAATCGGAATTCATTGTCTATTTTTCGAGTAGACCAGCCAATCTTAAAAATGTATATATTTGAATCATTTCCAAAAACACCATGTGCTTTATTTAATAAGGAGGGACCAAAAACTTTGCTAATATGCTCTCTTTCTTCCTCTTGCTTTATGGCAAATTGTCAAAATGATAAGAAATTTAGAAAAGTAGTTCTGGCATATAAAAAAAATTTGTGGAGGGATAAGGGGGTGGTACACTCAGCATTCTGAGTCCACTGCTGGACACTTCAGTCAAAAATAGTTTACATATCAGAAATGGAAAAGGAAGAAACAGAAAGCAGTATTAGTCTACACTATCAGGAATACTAGTTCAAGAGTTGTAGTTTTGCAGAGAATAAATTCTTATTGAAAGAACAAAATACCCTAAAGGCTGAATTTTAATGTTTTTCAAACTAGTGTTTCTGATAATTTTCAAATCCACTCAACAAATGGTATTCACGGGGTGCTTAGGCTATGCCTGACACTAAGCCCAGTTCGGGAACAGTGGGACAGTAGCAGACACACACACCAACTCTCGCTTGCCCTTGCAGGGTACAGTGCCAGGGAGGGGAGACAGATGATGGCTTAATAAATAAGCCAGTTACAAAATATGTCCAAAGTGATAGGTAAGGGAAACGGGGGATGAGGAGGTGGACTTTGGTATATACTGAGAATTATTTTAAGAGGCAAATAAAGATCCTTCTTACTACATGCCTTGAACTGCAGATTGTTTGATTTCGTGCACTTGGTAGTGGATACTGTTAATAATAAAAATGGTCCCGATCTCATGAACTTTATTTCACCTGAATGTCCATTTTCCTGCGGAGTGAGTCGTTATTATTATCTGGTGGGGAGAGGAGGTGCAGAAGCAAAGAGCCCTGGCTGTGTCCCAAGCCAGGGTCACCTATCTGCCAGCTGCAGTAAGGTCAGTGTCGGGCACCAAGATACTTTCAGGAGCCCATGGAAATGTTTTAACTTCTTTTAAAATCAGAAGAAAAAAAAATGAATGTAATCCAGCCTAGATTGCATTTATACTGACATAGTCCCAAAATGTAGTATGTGATAGTCTTTTATGGAGGAAGGACCCGTGAATGTCTTGGCGTGGCCCCCCCACGGCCCTGTGTCTCTGGCAGCCCTGCTGCTCACACCCCCTCGTGCTCGGGCATCTCTCCTTCACGCTGAAGGAAGGACGAGAACACGTACGCATACGGAATTGTAGTGTCTTCAACCCACGTGCATCCCCCCTTCCTGTGTCCCACAGAGGGACAGGAAAGCCAGGGTTGTCACTTCCTACCATGCTCAGCGTTTGGTGGAGTGCAACACATAGTTGTTAAATAAGTGAGTGAATGAATGCGTGCGTGGACCAAACCAGCAATGCCGTGTTGTCGGTGGGGGCATCTTGTTTCCTTTTCTTCCCACCAGACTTTGTTTCTGAGAAATGTGGCATCCACCCATTGAATGTTCCAGATGATGAAGTTGTCTTCAAAGCATTCTGTGCCGCATAACAGATACCACTCTGAACTACAGGAAGAATTAGAAATAATTTAAAACTCAGTGACGGATAAGTTTGCTAAATCTGATTCATGATAAACACAGATGAATTTTGAATAGTGAAGAGTCTTTTGGATGGTGAACAACTGGGTGCAGAGGTGGAATTGTGGCAACCCAGGCAGGGAGAGTCGGCGAGGGCCTGGGGGGCGGGGCTTAAACTGTTCAGGCGTAATTGAAGTTCAGAGGTTCAGCACGTCCGTCTTTCAATGTGGAGTAGATTACCTGGGAGTCCCTTGATTATGTTTTTAAGGTTTTATTGTTACTTTCAGTCTTTGCCTTCTGTGGGTGTTGGGCCTTCCCATGACTACCTTAGCACTCTTGTTGGAATTGGCACCCTGCCCTGTCTCGGGAGGGGCTCCCAGACGTCACTGGCCCGTCCAGAGTGGACGTTTCTGAGTGTGGACCATGCCAAGGCTTCCGCCCTGCCTCTGAAGCATGGGCTACGGCAGGTGAATTGGAAAACCCTGAGCCACGAAATCGAGGACAATGATAACCTTTGTGGAAGGGGAAAAGGATGAAAGCTCCGTGATCCTTTCAGTGGGGAGGGGGATAGGACTAGGTTCCAATCTGGGCTTCAGTGTCTACATTTTCAGTTTCAGAATTCACATACTTTAACTACAATTTATGTGCCTTTTTTTTTTCACGAAGCTGCTATTAGCTAGTATGTACGGTTTATATAAAAAAACACGTATGTTGTAGGTGTGGAAGTGATAACAGTGCACTTTTCCAAAATAAGGTTGGAGCCTGACGTTTGGAAGGTGGACCTTCCCAGTTCGCTCCACGTGGTGGAGAGTGATTTCCTAGGAGGCGTTTCCTCTCCTGAAGGTAAAGCCCCGACTTCATAGACTGTTAGGGACGCGTGGGGACCAGCAGCACAAGCCTTCCGGGGATGGGGACTCCGGGGTGCCATGCCATTGCAGACCGCGCAGCACTAAGTATGACCCTGCGGCTGTGGAGGGTCACTCAGAAGCCACTGACGAGGCAGGGACAGCAACTGAGCTTTGCAGAAACAAATTCCAATTTAAATTCGGTATGTGACGTATCCCGGCTGTCCTTAAGTGTGACCTATCTCTATGACAATGAAGGCATGAGGCTGCTCCGTGAGCACAGTAATATCTTCACATTCCTTTGTTGTGATCGGCACCACTCAGAAATCCCAGTGAGTCCAGAGTCAGGTTAAGGACCCGCGATCCCCTGCCCCGGCCACTGAGAGTCGGTGATGTAGCCAGCGCTGGCTGCTCCTCTGTCCTGCAGGAGCAGAACCTCCTCCTCGCTGTCTTCTCCGGGCTAAAGCGTCTCTTTGTCTAGTTTCCCCAAATGGCTGCTTAACTATCAAGATGATGCAAGCCCTGTTAGCCACTCAGTCTTAGTCCCGGATGCCTAGTGGCCGTGGGGTGCCGGAGCAGGTCTGGCCCAAGAGGACAAGCCAGTGCCCTGGCTGGTAGGAGAGGGCACACGTGCAAAGACTGCACCCCTGGGCTCCCGTCTAGTGTGCTCGCTTTGTCCTCTTCACAACGTATTAATTGTCCCCGCGACCCCCGCCTTTTCACCTCCAGCTTCCAGGCACCTACCCTGGAGACACACGGAGCAACCAGATCACTAGGGTCGATCTTATTGGTGCACCGCCTCTCCTTAGTGCCTGGTAACATCTCACCCGAATTATGTGTTAAAATAAGCTTGCATATATTATGGATTGAATGTGGTTTATGCACTTTTAAGGCAAGACATACAACTTCAAGAAATTTGGCACGTGTGACAGGGCACCAGAGGCTCTGTCCTCATCAGTTTCCTGTCACTGTCTCAGCACTGCGTGCTTCCTGCCAAGGCAACTCCCTTTCCTTCCCGCTTTCCTCTGGGTTCCTGCTGCTTCACACCTCCTGTCAGTCTGTCTGCCGGCTCCCGCCCGCTCCGTGCTCCGTGACAGACTTTGCATGTCGCCCGTGCAGAATCCAGGGTCTGCAGTTCAACACCCCATACAGGGCACACGCCCTGCCCTGGCCGGCCGAGCCTGTGCCACGTTTCGCATGCTTTCTTCGTTTAGTCTTGACAACAGGCCCATAAGCAGAGCCAGGCTTGGGGAGCAGAACAAAGTGGCTCAAAGTGACCTCTTTGCATGAGGCAGGGCTGGTGGAATGCAGGTGAGACACCTGGTGCTGTCCGCAGCCCTAAGGCCATGCCCCAAAACAGGACAAAGGAAACCAGAGGGGTTCACAGAGAAGTGGAGGAAGGAGGAGGGCCGGGGGGAGGGTGGGCTAAAGAAATAAAGCAACCCTACCTCCTCACCTGGCTTATTTGTGTGCAAAATCAGAACAGTTTCCCCAAATGTGGTCCGAAGACTAATCACCTGGCGTCCGTGAAGAACTGTGAAGGCATTCCTGCCATCGTGTTCATTTTGCTCCTCGCAGGGAAGTTCAGGCTTGGTAACCCTTTCTCCCCACAGGTGGCCTGTTTTGGAGCGTAAGTACCCTAAAGCGCCCTGTTTCCGGTGGTAACTGTCCGCTTCCCTCGGACACAAGGTTTCAAGGGCGAACAACTGCCAAAGATGTTTTGTGGTGATTTCCTTTTCCATTATTAGGAAGCCTGACCAAGTACATTTATTGTGGTAATCATTAAATGTTTGATATCTAAAAACAGCAGAGTTTGATATTTAAAAACAGGAGCCTCGTAGACAGACAGGAAGGCTGGGGACCAGGGGGTTTCTGTCACCTGTTTCCTGCGGCGACCGGGCCCTCCCCACAGCTCCAGCTCTCTCTCTACCGCCCCACTTCTCCGCCGAAATGCGCTTTTTATAGGAGGCTCTGTTTGTTTTGGTTTTCCTGCTTCTTAACGTATGATTGAAGACCTCAGTTACTAAACCAGTTAGAGGTTTCCATCACTGAGAAATTTTATATATATATATAAATATATTTCAAAATCTAGACCATATTATCCGTAAGCTGGTAGAACTCTGTGACTTCTGGATTGGTTTTCTATTGCTCCTCTACCATGTGCTCGTAGGTACCATGATCTCGGGTGGCTTTAAGCATGGTGACCAGCTGTTCTGGTTTAGCAGGGAGAAAGCAGTTGACCAAGTTGCATGACTTTCAGTGAAAAAAACCTGAGTGTCCTGGGCAAATCAGGACCGTTGGCCACCCTGTGAGTGGTTTCAGTTTGCAAGAACACCCTGGCAGTGACCCTGGCAGTGACCCTGGCAGTGACCCTCCTTGACGACGGACTCGCTTGCGCTTCTGTGTAAGCTTTGGGTGGAGAGAACTGAGTCTGCCTCTGCACCCCTGGGCCGCCGCCTCCATGTGCCAAGTTCTTGACACGCTGTTTTAGCATCTCTGTCCTGGCTGTTGACTTCCAGAACGCGTTGTGTGGGCTGCAGAAGTCCCGCCCCACGCGCTGACCTGGTCCTTTTCCTGGGGCAGTGAACAGGTGCCGTGTGCCTGGCAGCCAGGGTCATTTTCTTTTTTGTTCCCAGGACTACTGAGGTGCCCTCCGGCAGCACAGGGCGGGAAACGCAGGGCTTCGGCTCTTGCAGGCTCATTCCCCTAGCAGAGCGCCCGGTTTAAGATCTGTATAATTTTGTGTAATTGCATCCAATTGCTCGCTCACTCTCTGATCACTTTCTAATGAGCTGTTATTTTCAGAAGTAGTAGAAGGATCAGTTCAGGAAGAGACGATGATGTGAGAGAAATAAATAGCAACGCGACTAGCGAGAGGAATTAGACGGTAAGCGGAAGGCTCAGTATTCTCCGAGCAAGTGCTGTGTCTAGGGAGGGTGTGTCACGCGGGGTCGCATGGACGTAGGAGGGCAGAATGTTATGTCACAGGAGGGGACACCCCCTCATGCAGAGAGGCCCATATGTGGGCAAAGTCAGTGAAAGGGACGGATGGCTGGGCTTATTTACTTTTTCAAAACATCATTGAAGTCACTTTTAAAATGAAAAATAAATAAATTGAAGAGTTTAAAAAGTGAGGGATGCATACATGTTTATATTTTGCATATAAACAAAGGGCCCCCAAGTCTAGGCTGCTTTAGTATTTTTGCCACTAGCTCTGTTTTCTCTTGAGCGATTTCAGTAACTACGTATGCTTCCTCTCCGGCTCCCAGACTGAAGACTACTTTGTCCACCTGTGCTTGTGATTATTATGTTTCATGAAAGCATGTCATTGGGAGATCTGGGATTTGACCTAATATTGAAGCAAAAAAACGAGAGAGAGAGAGAGAGAGAGAGAGAGAGAGAGAGAGAGGCAGAGAGAAAGAAATGAAAACCATCTTGTTGTCACAGACCTTTATAAACCCCATGTTTTATTGAGATATACACCATTTGACAAAAATTGAGAGGAAAATAGTGGAAACGAAGTATCATTTCATCAAGCAAAAGCGGAAGGGACCATGTAAATTGTTTCAAATGGCAGGCCCGTAAGCAGTGGTCTGCCCTGTGGGACCAGAGTCAGCGGAAACAGAGGTGAATGATAACGAGTGAGTGTACATTCTTCCTAAGAACTTTCTACCAGTGAGAAAATGATGGAACAGCATGGAATCAACATACGCATGTGAATGCACATAATTTGTATGTTGTATGTCCAAAGGGTTCATGTGTCCTTGTAAAGATCTGTTGTTTTCAGGGTATGTTGCCACCAGGGGGTGCTGGGTGCTTGCACACGTCATCTGAACTGCTGGGTTTCCATTGTAGATTGGCTGTCATCATCATTAGCTTAAGTCCTTAGGCAGGTGAGAGAATGGAACCTGGTTAAATAATCCAAAGTCTATGCCCTTACTTATTATATGATGCTATTCAACTTAATGTTAGCAAAACCAGTCAACTTTGGCCATTTCAGACTTTTCTTTCTTTCCTCAAAGTAGTGTTTATTAATGTTTGTTAACCCATGACCCTTAATGTAAACAAAGTGGACTTTGTCAAGTTTTGCTTCTGTGGTTTATATATACACACAGTTCCCAACTTACAATGGTCCCACTCACAATTTTTTGACTTCATGATGGTGTAAAAGTGACATGCGTTCAGTAGAAATTATACTTCAAATTCTTTTTTTCTTGTGAGACGGAGTCTCGCTCTGTCGCCAGGCTAGAGTGCTGTGGCGTCAGCCTCGCTCACAGCAACCTCAAACTCCCAAGCTCAAACGATCAGCCCGCCTCGGCCTCCCAGAGTGCTAGGATTACAGGCGTGAGCCACCACACCCGGCCCCTATGCTTCAAATTTGGATCTTTTTCTGGGCTGTTGATATATCAGACAGTACTCTCTCCCAATGTTGGGCAGCGCCAGAAAGCCACAGCGCCCAGCAGCCACGTGGTCATGAGGGGAAACAACTGATACTGTACAGTGTACTGTGCCACCAGCTTTTTAAAAATATGATTTTGCCCAACTGTAGGCTAATGCATGTGTTCTGAACATGTTTAAGGTAGGCTACGCTAAGCTATGATGTTTGGTAGGTTAGGTATATTAAATGCATTTTCAACTTATGGCACTCTCAACTTATGATGGGTTTCTCAGGACATAACCCATTGTGAGTTGAGGAACATCTGTGTTCCTCACCTGTTTAACAAAAACAGGTAGACTGAAAATGCCCATGTCCACACCTGGTTCAGCAGGGGTAGACATCAACAGCAGGGTTCTTACGGATATCACTGGAACATGTGGTTGTGGAATATGGAGCTGGCCAGGAATTTTGAGATCACACCCTCCCCAGCTTCCTCCAAAAGCCACTTTGTTTATTTACCTGACTTCTTGTCTTCCAGCCTCTGTCTGAGCTTCTCTAGGTAACTCCTGTGTCTCAAAGCAACTCATACCATCGAGCAACAGAAGAGCCTTCCTTGCATTGAGGCAACGTGGCCTCCCTGAGAGCTCTGCCTCTCTGCTACAACATCATCTCATCTTGGTGTTCTAAGAGCAATGGCAGGGGAGAATGTGAGCACAACTGTTGAGTTCAAAAAACAGAAAAATTTAAAAGCACAAAAACAACATAAAAAAAGCACTTAAGTATCTTTTTGCTGCTTCATTTCCATAGATATTGCAATAAGAAGACTTCTGTATGACTTGTAGGTCCTGAATCATTTATATTTATGTTTGCAGATTTTTGTCTGTTGTGTAAATGAAAAGATCAGGCCCCAGATCTACAACATGAACCCGTAATGAGCTCTATTTCAACAACCCTTTGGCGGTAGGCTCTCATCATTTTCTTTTATACCTCCTACCGATACCCATAAAGAACAAAGGTATCAACTTTCAATATCATATACAGTTTACAGCAAAACAGAAAGTCATTTTAAGGGTGAATTCTTCTTTTTTATTTACTCATTCTGTTAACAGTGGACACATTTGTCAAATAGACCACTTTTGACAAAAGAGAAATAAAGAAAAAACAATAATAATGAAAAAGAAATTTTTAGCATGATTTCCAAAAACAGTTCAGGCAATTTCAATGTGGTTTTGGTAGTGTGGCACAGAGAGAAGAGAAATGCTTTTCTTGACTGTGTACTGATATCTAAGAGACAGGAAAGGGTAATAATTTTTCAGTTGTTGCTTTTATTAAACAGAAGTAAAAGACAATGAGACCAATTCTGATATTTGGGCTGGTTTAATTGGATGGCAGAAAGAGTCAGGCTTCCTACAACACGGGCTTTGTAATCCCATTGGGAAAAGCCTCCCACAAAAACAAAATGTGAGGACTCAAAGGAAGGATCACATTGGGAATCCTTAAAATGACCAATGAGAAGTTGAATCTTTGAGATGACCAATGGGAAGTTGGAGACTGGCTCATTTTTGCATTCAGTGCTTTGGGAAAGCAGGAGAAAAAATTGGGGTGCCTTGGGGTGAGAGCTAGGTGTGAGCGCCACAGACCCCAGCCCAACCACTGAACCAGGAGCAGGCAGCAGATGAGATCATCTGGCTCGAGTCTGCCCAGAGGAGAGCTGAGTCTTAATTTCTTGATGTGTGTAATCCTCCCCAACATCACCTGCTGGAAGTCAAGGTCTGCTAGTGTACTGTTTTGCTTTAGAAAGTTGGAGAAGGCAGAGGGACAGGTGGTGTAGAGTGGAGCTTCCCTCTCCAGCAGGTGCTCTGTCCTGCCTGCTGTGGGGACACTGTGCCTGTGAGTGCTGTGGGTGTGAGGTCTTAACAAAATTCGGGGTGAGTTTTTGACATCTTTGAAACATCGATTTTTCTCAATGCATCACAACCACCCATAGAACTCTGAAGATGCAGATGCCTAGATCTGCCCCCTCCCAAAACAAACACCCTGAATCAGGAGGTTTCAGAAAAAAGACTAGGAATACGCATTTTTCACACGTTCCCAGCTGAAATTCTGAAATCCTCTGCTCTTGATCATTTCTTTGAGCAAGGACTTGATTTCTTTTTCAGGAATGATGTCATGTAAATGACCACTGAAAAAAATACACACATATGCATGTGTAATGTTTGTGCACATTTATTTGTACATATATATCTTTTTCAAAAAGATGCATATATAGTTTTTTGACAAACATATCTTATAAACAGTTAGATATTTGTACTTGTTTTTTTTAATATTATAAAACATATCTGCAGTGTGTTTTGTTCGCTTGGTTTCCATTACCATTTGAGTAAATAATTTCTTCCCACTTATTTTCTTCTGCTGTGTAGTCATTCAAAAACCATAGTCTTTTTTTCTTTTTTACTTTTTTCTTGTTAATTGTTGATTTCAAGTTAACTTTTTCTGTTAACAGACTTTCTTAACTTCTATAAGATTCTTTTTTTCTTCTTTCACCACAAAAGTTACTGGGAGAGGCACTCAGGTTGGCCAGCTCAAGAAAAAGATGTCTTTTTCTTAGTTTGTCTTTTTAAAAATAATCACGGTTATGTATTTACTTGAAATTATGGTGAGTCTCAAATATAAACATGACTTTGAACTCTAGATCCACTTAGGTTCTGTTTCACTGGGAAGGTATGAATTCATTCTTAAAAATGGAGAAGGTTGTGGATCCTGCGAGACACTCAGATATGAAAGGCTGTTTCTCTTAACCTCTTATTCTCCTTGTAGTCGTTTGTCTACATCTGTGTTATCCTTAACTAGGAGGGTTTATTTCCAAGTATGTTCATTAGTGGGTTTTTTTGTTGTCTTTGTTTGCTTTAATTGCATCATATACTTTAAGTTTTAAAGGTTTCTAATTTAAACTTTAAGTTTCATTATAAGGTTACCTTTAAAAAGAAAGCCTGTTTCTAGAGTGCCATAGAGAGTTTGTCAGGAGGGGATGTCTGACAGACATATGTCTGTCCTTTAATCGGGCGCTGTTTTATGTACATAATAAAAATGATTTCTGCCTGCTTATCAGATCTGCCTATGGGCCCATAAATTCTCTTCATCCCAGCACTTCTGGTGAAGGGCATTCCTATATGTGCTGTCAAGAACATCAAGTTCAAAATCACTTCCAGAGGTGATAAAATAACCAGAATTGTTTGTGAAAAGGGACAAAAACTTGGTAAAAAAATGGAACTGAAAGACTCTTACCATGTAGAGGGAGAAAGGGGACTGTCCCTTTGAAAATAAATGTGAAGAAGAAATGTTCTCATATTTCTTTTTATTAATGCTTAAGCTATGAAGAGGCCCACCCACGTTTCTGTCTCGCTATAAATGAGATAAACCTGGCAGGAGCCCAGATCACTAGGTTGTCAGTTTGCGGAGTGGTTTCTCTCTGCTTGGAATACAATCCACTCATTCCACAGATTGACCTAAGGGATAGGAGTCTGTACTTTATAAGTAAAATTAATATAGATCATTTTAGTGACAACTGATAAAGGCACAATCAAATGATGACATCATTTTCTCAGTGATATATACATGATAGAAAGCTTGAATGAAGGGATGGGCATTAATTTACCTATGATTCTTGGATGTTGGTCATTCAAGTAGACTTACATTGTCCATGCAAATACACAAGATCTTTTTAAACATCGCCCTGGGGTACTTGCCTAAGAGCACATACATTAAATGAAGCTACATATTAAAATACTATAGGATCAGGAAATAGATATTCTTAAAATTTGTAGTAAAACTCTGTTGATCCATGTTGGATCTTTCTTGGCGTGTTCTAGTGGGGTGTCAGTTTCTGTGTGTGTGTGTGTGTGCGCGCGCGAGTGCATGCATGTGTGTCTGATTTCATTTTGTGCTGCTCTAACAGAATACCTGAGGCTGGGTAATTTATAAAGAAAAGAGGTTTATTTTACTCATAATTCGGGTGGCTGAAAAGTCAAAAATTTGGCAGCTGCATGTGGTGAGGATCTTAGGCTGCTTCTACTCCTGGCAAAGAGCAGAAGGGGAGTGAGTGTGCACAGAGATCACGTGGTAAGACAGGATGCAAGAGAGGAACTGGGGAAGCCAGACTCTTTAATAGCTCACTCTCTCAGGAACGAATCCCTTCCCAAGAGAGTGAGAATTCACACCCGTGGGAGGGCACGAATCTATGCATGAGGGATTTGCCCCGTAACACTTTCCACAAGGCCCCAACTCCTAATACCACCACATCAGGATCAAATGTCAACATGAGTTTTGGTGGGGACAACCCACACCCAAACATAGCAGTATATGTTGATATACAGTTGACCTCGAACAACGTGGGTTGAACTGTGTGGGCCAACTTGTGCGAGGATTATTTTCAGTACTAGTTACACTGGGTGTGCCTACTTCTCCTGCCTCCCCTTCCTTCTCCTCCACTTCTTCCACCTCTACCACCCGAGACAGCAAGACCAACCCCCCCTTCTCCTCCTCCTCAACCTACTCAGTGTGAAGATGATGAGGATGAAGATTGTTATGATGATCCACTTCTGCCTAATGCATGATGCTACCGTTTACATGTTTGTCCCTTCTAAACCTCACGTTGAGATTTGATCCCCAGGGATGGAGGTGGGGCCTACTGGGAGGGGTCTGTGTCGTGGGGACGGATGCCTTATGAATAGATGAATGCCATCCCTCAGAAGGGAGTTCTCATACTGTTAGTTCCCTTGAGAGCTGGTTGTTAACAAGAGCCTGGCACCTCCTTCCTGTCCCTCTTGCTTCCTTTCCTGCCATGTGGTCCTAGCACAGTCAGCTCCCACTTTACCTCTGCCTTGAGTGGAAGCAGCCTGAGGCTCTCAGCAGGTACCTAATCTTCAACCTTCCAAGCATCACAATTGTTAGCCAAATAAACCTCATTTCTTTGTGAATTAACCCATCTCAGGTATTCTGTTATAGCAACTCAAAATGGACTAAAACAATAGTAAATTCATTTTTCTCTTCCTTATAATTTTCTTAATAACATTTTCTTTTCTCTAGCATATTTTATTGTATGAATACAGTATCTAATATATATATTAATAACATACAAATATGTGTTAATCAACTGTTTCTATTATATTATCGGGAAGGCTTCCAGTCAACAGCAGGGTACTAGTAGTTAAGTTTTTGGGCAGTCAGAAGTTACACATGAATTTTTAACTCTACAAGGAGTTGGCACCCATGATCCCTGTGTTATTCAAAGGTCAACTGTATATATAAAATCTCGTCTCCTGAATGTTATAGTATAATTAATATTAAACACATGTCTTTCCTCAAGGTGATTATTCTATATAGTGATCTTGCCTTGGAGGTGGAAAAAGTTTAGAGTAAGTTTGAGCAAATAACATGTATCACTTTTCATTCTATACATTCTATTCTTCTTACTGGCAGAATTGTTTCTTGTGCATCTAACTGTATTTTCTAACTGGTACCTATCTCACCCAGCTAGGAAATTTTCTGCTATCAAAACAAAAGTTGACTTGAAATTTGTCAAAGTGTCCTCCATTCACATTTAGAATAAATGTTTTATATGAGAAAGTTAAATTAATATGTCATCTTCTATAATTAAATAGGATATGATGTGAGTCTAAAATTTCATTCGCATTCTCATTTTGGCATCGTTAAAAGGTACTGCTACAACTGAACCTTGAGTGTGAGCCGGTTTCAGAAGTCAATTAATGCCTCAGTAACTCAGTACTGTGGAGATGATGAATCATAGGCTTCTGGTAGTGAGGAGTGGTGACTGTTCTTTGGATTGTACCATCAAATCATTTTCATGTGCATAAAATATCTGCCTGAGTAAAGGCCTGTGTGTTTTAACATTCAAGATGGCATGCACTTCTTATCTTCCCCAAGTTCCCCAAGCAGATGGAATGCTACCCGGATCCTAGATTTGCCTTTCCCATGTAATGGCTGAAGAATCCGAACTAGCTACTTAACCTCATCAAGTCTATCTGGAAAGTGAGGATAGTAAAGCCTGGTATTGAATGTTAAACTATAAAGTTAATATGTATAAAGTTTTTAAAATATAAGGTATTTAGCATTTCATTCTCTCACTCATTCATTAATTCATTTGTTCGTTTATCAACCATTTACTGAATGACTTCTGTGTGCCCAGTTCTGGACTTGGTGCTAGGTACTGAAACATGGAGACATTGTCCTTGAGGAACTCGCAGAATAATGGGGAACATTGACAAGAAAATATGCAATTCCAATACAATGTGTTAAGTGTTAAATTTCAGTATACATGTTATAAAAAAAAAACATGAGATATCATGGGAGCAGAGATTACATTTAGTATCCTACAGAAGGTTACCAAAATACATTTTATATTTTGCATATAGTTTAATCTGCCATCTTCTAAGAACACCTAAAAATAGAAATAACTTCTGTAATTTTTAAAAACAACTTAGTGGAATCCAGCACAGGGGAGTATCTGTATCTGTGAGTAGGGTAACCATCTCTGTAATACATAATTTTCCGAGGGAGGAATGCTATTCGCATTCTTTACCCAACACTATATTCAGTACACGATGGAATTCCTGTTGCTTTTGGCTAGATCGGCCCCATTTCCCCAGAATTGCCCACGAGGTGAAAGACTTGAGAGTCCACAGAAGAGCATTCCCCATGGAATGGGCCATGTGAAAAAATTCCCACAGTCAGAGACAGACTTTTCCTAGATACATTAAACCCTCCTTTCATTTCTATAAGAACAATAGCTACCCTCTTCCCGTGGATCTTGTACCTAACTAAGACATTACCAGAAAACAGTTCAGTTTTATTCAGTTCACAATTATGTTCTAGAACACCTTCAATTAGTTCAATTTAACAATTTGCAGTATTATAAGAAAACAAAATAACAGTCAAAAAAGAAACAAACAAAACCTCTTCAAGTGACCACAGTGACAAGCACGCTGAGGCAGGATTTGGGAATTTTTGGTTTCCTCCCCCACTTGGCTTTGTCACTTGATCTGGCAGGGACAGAGATGGGTCAGGTAACTCCTTGGGGACAAGTGAGGTAACTCTTTGGGGACAACTCAGGCAACCTGATGGGTCTCAGTTTTGTCATATGTTAAATGGGCAAATCAAACTAGGTGATGTCTCTCTGGAACCTTCCATTTTTAGCAGCCATGTGTCAATGATTCTATGAAATGTTAAAGAAATATGAAACAAAAATGACTTAGAAGAAAAATTACAGGTTGAAACGGATTTGAGAATTGAAGCAGGAATTGTTGGCGAGCCTTTGCAATATATCTTTGTGTCCAACTGGTGCATTATGTTGAGAATTAAAAGTGAGAAACGTTTAGGTATCTTACAACACTTTTCGGTTGAAGAGGAAGGATTGGTCAGAAAAGAATTAAATGTGTATGTGGTTTAATGATGCGTATGTAAAATAATCTTATTTGTTTGCAAAGAGTTAAGCAATATGTGCATTTCCTTATGTTATTCATTGTGATGCAGGGGCCTTCTCACAAGGCCCTGGGATTCTTGTATTACATGGAATAACTGACCCCTCCTGAAGCCACGCAGCAGGGAGCCCTGGTGGATTTCCAGTCTGTCACCGTAGGCTCCCCTGTATGAAATGCTGATTTGAATGAGATGCTGTTATTGTATCAGTCTCAGGAAGTCACTGGAAATTCTCAGAAGGGAGGAGTCGATCCTCAGATAGTGCATAGGGCCCCTCTGAGATATAAGAGGTAACCCCTCCAGTACTAGCATAACAGAAACCCTCAAGTATATAAGCAAAAAACACTTGGCAGAGTTCTAAAATCTAGAAACAAATGTGCTATGTTCTGTTTCTTCTTTTATTTTAAATTCAACCCATAGAAACTGTTCCTAAGAGGCTTTGTCCTTTAATCCTAGCTGATTGTTAAGCGATTTGTTGTTTTACAATTAAGTGCAGATGGTTTTGAGCAGTAATCAGATAAACAAAGACGCTTAGTGATGATGGTTCAATTTCCGGGTTGGATTTGCATCCTAATCCTCCTCTAAAAAAATTAGAAAGCTGTTTCCAGATGATCTGTAATTTTTTTTAAAAACTATAATGGCTGCAATATATCAGTTCTTAAGCATAGAAAATAATGCCCATTATTATGTTGGGTGAAAAGAAAGCTTTTTAAGAGCATTACATATAATAGTAGTCTCAAAACTATGTATATGGCATAAATCATTGTGAAATTTGTTCAGAACAGTAGGTTAAAAAAAAGTGAAAATACGTAAAGATTGCATATGTGCCAGTTCTCTAGATAAAATAAGAAAGAATTTTCCCAGAGATTTGGTCACCTGTATTAGACTTAAAAGTAGTTTGAGATCCGGTTCAGATGAAAAGCAGATGAAGCAGTTAACCTTTGGCAGTAGCATGCGGGTGGAATCACTGAGATGAAATATTTGGTCGTTGAAGAAGACAGAAATATTTCTAATGCGTAGGGAATTTCAGGACAGTCAGCGTGGCAGATTCTATATGTTGCGCACACTGGGAGCAATAGGTTGATCTACAGATGTTCCTCAGTAAATCACTATTTCTAGGAGCTGTGAGTTTCCAGTTTAATCAGAATTGAGAAGTGCAGTGTGCTTCTCTTCCTGACTCTCACCGTGGATCTGAAGCATCCATCTCATCCACTGGGTGGATCTGGGGAGGTGGGAAGAAATGCTGTAATTCTTCTGGGTCTTTCTCTGTGGAACTTCCACTTTCCATTTGGATGTCTCCACTTTTGGAACCCTGATGTTTCTGGTCTTAGTCTGTTTGTGCTGCTATAGCAAACTACCTGACACTGGGTAGTTTATAGACAATTGTCAATGGAAAAGAACACAGACTCTGTAAAATATTTAAATGAGGTTTATTCTGAGCTGAATATGTGTAACCATGGTCTGGTGAGCCACACCCAAGAAGCTTTGAGCAAATGGTCTCACTGTGGCTGGGTTACAGTTTGGTTTTATACATTTCAGAGAGACAGGAATTACACATAAAGTCATAAATCAATACTTAGAAGATGTGCATTGGTTTGGTGCAAAAAGACAGGACATCTTGAAGCAGTGCATTATAGGTTCTAGGTGGGTTTAAAGATTCTTTGAGTTGTAATTGGTGAATGAAATGAAGCTAAAGGCTTGGAATGTTTTAAGTTAAGATAAGGAAGTCTATTAATCAGAGACAAGCCACCAGACAATTAAGTAAATTGAGGACCTACAGGTGTGCTTTAAGCTTTGCCTTGTGTAGCCTTAGGCCTATTAATGAGATACAAAGGATATTTCCAAGAAGGGAAGTTGAGGCATGTTGGACCCCCCTTCCCATGGCCAGCAACTCAGCTTTAGGGTATTTCTGGCGTTCCCTTGTCCAAGAGGAGGGCCATTCAGTTGCCTAGGGAGCTTAAGATTTTATTTTAGTTTACACAATAGAAATTTATTTCTCATGTTCTGGAGGCTGGGAAGTCCAAGATCAAGGGCCTGGCAGGTTTGGTGTCTTCTGGTGAGGGCTGCTCTCTGCTGCCAAGACGGCCTCTTGTTGCTGCATCCTTCGGAGGGGACTGATGCTGTGTCCTCACCTGGCAGAAGGGACGGGAGGGCAAGAGAACAGGCCCTTCAACTTCCAGCCCTTTTATAAGGCACTGATCCATTCTTGAGGGTGGAGCCCTCATGACTTAGTCACCACCCAAAGGCCACACCTCCTAACGCTGCTGCATGGGGATTAAGTTCCAACATGAGTTTTGGAGGACACATTGTCCTTCCAACCATAGCACTCCTTCTAGGACAGGATGTTGATAGCAAACCCTGGATAAATGTGGCTCTAGCATTCATCTTTTCAGCTTTTCCTTTAAATCCCATAAAGCAGCTGAATAAGAAGAATCATCCTTTAAAATTGGACCCATCAGATCAGCTTTATGGTACAGCTTTCACATGTGAAGACAAATGGATGTGGCCTGTTCAGCTCTTGCCCATATACATCACGACCGTATCATATCCTAGAGTCTGCTGGGGTCGTTGGGAACCTACAAAATAGGGATCTGGTGCTTCCCTTGAACCACACTTTAATTTGTTTCTCAAAATATTTCAGGAGGTTAGTATTGATCTGAATGCATTTCTTCTAGAAATTTAGGTCTCATTTTTACCAGAATTGAGCTGGAGCCTACATGGTATGTGCAGTGAAATTTCCTATTAATTCTTACTCTTTAAATTAAAAGAACAGAAGGCATTTCCTACATGTGGGTTGTGGCAGGCAGAATTTTAATATGACCTCCAAAGACCCTTGCTCTGGTACTCTCTCCTCCCATTGAGGGCGGAGGGACCTGTGAACATGTCAACATCTCATTCCTGTGGTTATTTTACATTGTATGCAAAAGAGATTTTGCAGATGTGGTTAATAAGGTCCCAAATAAGCTGGTCTTAAGATAGGGAGATTCTAAGGTAGGCTTCACCTACATGAGCCCTTTAAATCTGGGTCTAGAGGTCAAAGCAGGAGAAGAAATGGGGGTGGGAGAAGGAGGACATGTGGCAAGAAATGTAGGTGGCTTCCCAGGAGAAGATAAGATAGCAGCTTCCAACTGACATCGAGGCAGGAAATGGGGCCTCAGTCCTCAATCCACAAGGAGCTGAATTCCACCACCAAGAACGATCCTGGAAGCAGAGTTTTCCCCAGAGCCGTCCAGTAAGAACCCAGCCTTATCGTGTCCTGCACAGAGACCCAGTCTCGCTGTGGTGGACGTCTGATGTACACAACTGTCAGCTACTCGGTGGGCACTATTTTATTTCAGCTGCTAAACCTGTGGGAATTGGGTCCACAGCAGTAAAAAACAAATCCACAGGAACGTCAATACTTAATCAGACCATTTCATGTCTCTTTGATTATTAATTATTTCAGACCCACCGTCTAGACTCTGCACTGTGATAACTGAGGCTGGGATTCTGAAGACCTCGTCTCCTTCGCAAGCTCGTCAGGCTCTGCCAGTCGGGGCCCTGGCATTGTCTAGGAGGCTGCAGGAGGGAGAAGAGGCCAGTTGCCACCTGCTAACTCCTGTCTCTCAGAAACACTAAGCAATAGCCCTTGACCCCAGCAGCATCAGTTTGCAGGGCTGTGGTTTCCAAACTTCTAAAATCAGCCTAATCACACTTTCTGAGAGATACAAGCTCCAGCCAGCAGCATCCTCTATTCAGTGGTCTGAAATTACAGGATCCCTCCTCCAAGATCCTGAGGTTGGAACCTTGCATGGCTCTCGGAGGTCAGAGTCCAGCTCTGTGTACCCTTTCCCTAGGCTCCTAGGTTCTAATAACCCCACCCTGTTCCCCTGGAATTACGAACTCTCTGACAGCCCTGCAATTAGCTCTGGAGCCTGAGCGTCTTCTTTTTGCCTTTTCCTTTCTCCAACATCAGGTTAACAATTGTTCGCATTAAATTCTCCCTGTTAAAATAATGGATGGGGTTTCTCTTGCTTTGACTTGGCCTGACCGATGTCCTCATTACCTTCTCATTGAGTCTCACGGTCTAGATGGGAAGATGGGACCACAAAACCTCAGGGCATCCACAGCCGGCCTTTTTGCCTTTTGGAGACAGGGGCTTCGACCTTCTGAATCCCACTCCCCAGCTGCAGAATGTTCTGTTTCGCTGATGATCAGTGTGGCCCTCCCAGTGAAGGGCTGGCCTGGTGTTTGGGTGCTCCTGGAAGACCAACCTTTTAGGCCGAGAGCCTGGGAGCACGCCCTCCGAGGAGGCAGCCGACTTTGACCTCACCTCCAGGTGTTGAACTGGCCCATCAGAGGATGAGGATCTTTAGAAACACCCTCTCTCTGGGAAGTGTAGGCCTGGATGAATACCCAGTAGGGTAGTCCCACTCTGGGGACACTCAGCACTTTCCCCTGCTGTTGGAGAAACCCAGAGTAGGGAAACTGAGGCCTGGATGATTGCAGAGTCCTCCGCGATGCCTCTTGCTGCAGCGTAGCCCAGCTGTCCACCTGCCTCCCATTCCCATCGGTCACTTTGCACACTCCTTGTTCCCTAAGCCGAGGCCCCTGACCTGCTGGCCTGGACGGATCCTCCCAGGAATCCCTGGAGGTGTGGCTACAGCAACTGCATATCTTGGCCATGTTAAATTAAGTTTAGCCCAAAGCTGCCTCGTTACATGTTTTAAATTCGGTCTACAGGTTTCTCGATACATAGTGAACTGTCACCTAGCCACGTGTGTAAACAGACTGTGACCTACTCTTGTAACATGTAGTGGAGTCTCAGCCAATCACAGCAGCCAACCGCTCAAAAACATGTTCAAGAGGCAGACACCAGAGGTAGCCAGTCTGGCTGCTTCTGTACCTCGCTTCACTGTTTTCTGTAGGTCGCTTTCCTTTTCCTCTCCATAAACATTATCTGACCACGTGGCAGTCCAGAGTGGCTCCGAACCTGTTGAGGTTCAGGGAGCTGTTTGATCTATGCGTTGTTCTTTGCTCAATTAAATTCTGATAAATTTAATTTGTCTAAAGTTTTTCTTTTAACAGCCTACAGAGTTTTTTACTCTATAAAAACATTCCGTGAAGCCTATAGTGTGGTTGTTGGGAAAATCTCCTTGAATGGGAGGAAGGGACTGTCCTAAGGGAGAATGGCAAGGATTGAGACGCTTGCTGGCAATTTTGATGGAAAAGCAATGTTTATATGCAAAAGGATTCACAATGACCGTGCGAAGTTTCACTGAGTTTTTAGTAACGTATTTTTCAATATTTGACTGAGAGGCAGAAGGCCCCAGGGGGGCAGGGCAGCTCAGAGAAAGGGTATTGGCTGAGTCTCATTGAGTGTCAAGCCTGGGCTAGATGTTGGTTGGGAGCTGGGACCCCAGTGAGCAATGACTAGCTGGATACTGGACATGTTCTATAGAACAGGACTGCTATTTTGGTAGGACTCTTTTCATGCATAAATAAAATCAGGAACTCAAAGGACCAAGCACAGGGCTTAATACTTCTTAGACCTTCAGTAAAGCGAAGCTCTTTGCAAACTTTTCATTATTTCATCCATTTCAGCATTTCATTAATTAACCTTCGTATGTCAGCATGTCAAGGACACGGTGCAATGTTGACTTAGCTGGTACAAATTGTGTCAACTTACAGATCAGGATTTATTGGTGTTATTGATCTCTTCTTGCATATTGTGCCTCCAAGAGGCTTGTTCTGTCTCCACCGTTTCACCCCAGCCCTTCTCCCTATTTGCTTAGCTGCAGTTACCAAAAAAATCAGTATAACAGATTCAGTCTTTTTGTTTAATAAGGAGGAAAGTGAGCTGGATTGTGATTTGTCCCAAAATGTAACACCTTATAAACGGAAGAGGCAGGACTAGAACCTGGGTCTTCCCTACCCAAGGGTGTGTCCTTTCACGCTGCCTAACTACAGAAGCGTGATTGGCACCGTAATAAAATAAAGATGTAATCGATGTGACTCAGGACACAAATACACATTTCAGGGAACTTTATTTTATTTAGTGTGATTATAGGAACGGGGAAGGATGGTCGTGTGAGGACCTCAGCTGACCCTTCTCAGTTGTTCTCCTCAGCACAGGTAGTGGGAAAACCTCGGGAACCCGGCTGCGTTTTTAAAATCTCAAAGTAAATGACAGAAGAATCTGCTGGAGTATCTAGAATGAAAATTTAATCCCTTGGTCTATTTGGAGCTCAGCCAATACCTTTGGACTGTTCTGCCAAGCTAGTTTTACTTACAAATTGAATGTATGCATCTTTAAATTGTGTTTTGGGTTTTTTTTTGTATTCTCACAAAACATGGCATTCTTTATGTTTTACTCTGTTTGGACTCTCCCATGGCTTTCGGAAAATGCACTGTATTTTTAACTCTTTGGACAACTTTCAGATAAAGTTTCAAGTGATTATCCTTGGCATGTTAATTTGTCTTCCAAAAGACAATATATACACACACACTATATATATAGTGCATATATATGTGTGTGTGTGTATATATACATATATACACAACACTGTATATATACACAATATATAAACCAAAGTCATGCCTACTTAACGGTACTTTAGAAGACAGGGCTAGTTTAATGACCACTATTTAGGAAATGGAGGCCGTGATCCGGGACTTTCAAACACATTCCATTCAACTCTGCAGCTTGAGAAAGGAGGTGAGAGGAGAAGGTGTCAGAATTAAATATTGCTTTAATAAAACTGGAGATGGTTTCAGGAGCTTGCTTCTGCTGATGAGCTCTTTCTCTGATAATTTAGAAGAGGAAATACAAACTGAATATACTTCTATATTATTTATCTATTCTACTAGTTTATTTTCAATTGGAAATTAATTACCCTGGGATTCTCAATTGCTCATGGCCCATTACCAGTTACCTACGATCTCTCGCGGCAGAGCAGGAAATCAGACGTGAGCGCTTTGAGATGAGCTGGTTTAGCATTTACTTACTTAGTTAAAGATCATCACCAAGCAGAACCCCCTGGGAGGAGTGGATGGCTCATTGGGCCCCATGGGGAGGGCGGTAATTAAACTCGGAAGGCAGCACTGATGTTCAGCTAAAAGCTGGTCTTTAAATAGTAATACACTTGCCTTGTAAAGTGGTAGGCCCTCGGGTGGCTGTTGACACAGTGTGAGGAGCTGGCACTTTTTTCTATAAAAGCCAAATTGAAGAAACTGTTATGAACTCATCTGCATAAAGCAATATGATTCTGCCTGAGGGTGCAGGCAACGGGGAGTGATTAACCAACCGGCGCTCTGCCGGCTCCTCTGCAGCTCTGCTAACATGCCACTTGTCACTAAAAAAACTGGAGACGCCATATGCCAGGCTGCCTCTGCGGGCACCCCTTGCTGACAACGCGCAGGGGAAGTCCTCCCAATGCCTGCCTGGGAAACACTGCCTGGGAGATGCAGCCTTCCTCCCCGCCTTTCCCGGCAGGGACACCCCGTTGTTGCAGGCAATGTGGCAGAGACGTCGCGAGTTTGCCTGAATGATGTGAGGCACACTTGAAGGATGGTGGAAGCATTGCTCCGGGAGCTGAGCGTCCGGACTGTTTCCTCTCCTCCCCGCGCACAGGGCCGGGGCGGCACGTGTGGAACCGGGTCCCCTGTGGCCGGGTTCCATCCCCTGCCTTCCAGTTCTGCTGCTGTCTTCCTTGTTGTGCAGGATAACTCAGGAGGGTGCCACTTCCTCCTGCACCCCTTCTATTGCCCTTAAAACCCATTTTGTGTTGTGTCTCTCCATGTTCCGTGCTCCATCAGTTATGCAAACCTCTGCAGCTTCAGTGTGTAAGCACCGCATTAAAATTTCAACCCCGAGGAGAATAATCTTCATGTGGCCTGACAGCCCAGCCGAGTCCCGGGATGTGGAAAGGAGAGGGCTGTGGCTGGCTTTGCAGGAATTGGCCTCTGGGCCGCCCTCCCTGGGACAGGTGGGGCTGGGGACAGAGGATGGCAAAGGTTCTCCCCTGACCAAGAGCTCGCTGCTTTGGGCTCCATTAGGTTGCCTTGCTTGATGTGACAGGGAGTTTGGATGGGGTGGACAGGGGCCCCAAGAAGAAATGCTCCCCAGTAACCTGGCCCCAGGGCGGCAGCCTTTACAAAGTACCCTCCAGGCCCGGCCTCGGGAGCAAAGCCAGTCTCTCACTAGCCCCTGCCGGGATGGTGCCACAGCAAGGGACGAGATTAACTTCCCTTAGGAAGACCTGGACTTCCCTTTATTTCTGCGGGTTTTGGGGCGAGGTCTGAAGTGACTTGATCCCAATCAATATTAGGTGAGTCACAAATCCAACTGTAGACTTGTGTTAAATTAATCCAACTTGATTCAGTTTTTTAAAGAAAAATGGATAGGCTGCATCTCAAAGGAAGAAAACAACCTATAAACCAAAGGCCATTTGAGGCCTAGGTATGGACTAGGGAGGGAAACCGCATCTATGTACTAACCTCTCTGTGCCAGGAGCCGTGCCCAGGGGCAGCTGCACCCTGTGGTGCAGGAATTGTCACCCAGTGATCCTCATGTGGAAATGAAACTCAGAGGAGTCTAAGTGACTCGCCCAAGGTCAAGTGGCAGGGAGGTGGTTTTCATTCGAATCCAGACCTGTCAGACCTAACACCCATAGGTGTTGGCCACTCTGCATTTTGCTTCTGGCCAGAGCTTGCCCAGTGCCCTGGTTGAGATGTCCCTGACTAAGCAGTGGCCGTCCCTAGATACGGGACTTGACCCAGGAAATGCCGCTGCACCGGCACGACCCAGCAGCCTCCATGGTTTCCTGCTTTGGGATTCAAGCCCTGCGGGATTTTATAAGAGCATTGATCTCATTCTTGAGGGCTCCACCTTCATGACCTAATCACCCCTCAAAGGCCCCGCCTCTTTATACCATCACCTATTAGGGGTTAGGATTTCAACATACAACTTTTGGAGGAACGCAAACAACAGGTTCTTAAATTTTGAATTCTAGCCCCTACCTTGCCTTTTTTGTTGGCATGCTTTTAATTAAACGAAAGCAAACACGTGAAAGTCTTCGTCTTTGAAAAAAAAATGATAACTGACTCTTATTTGGGAAAACACATTATCTTTCAATTTGACTATCAAATGCAAATTGAAAGGTAATTTTTATTTGGGAAAGTTCAGCTGATAAATTTACAACAACAACAACGACGATACTGGCTACTACAGTAGTTTCCTAGGGCTGTGATAGCACAGCAGCACACACTGAGCGGCTTCAGACAACAGGATGTATGCTCTCATGGTTGCAGAGGCTGTAAGTTAAAACTCAAGATGCCAGCAGGGCCCCACACCGCCCTTGGCATTCCTTGGCTTGTGGCCACATCACTCCAGTCGGTGCCTGCATCTTCACCTGGTGGTCCTCCATGTGTCTCTCCGTGCGTCCTCCTCTCCTTATAAAGGCACTGGTTGCGGAATTTAGGGCCCACCCTAAATCCAGGATCATCTCATCTCAAGAGCCTTACCTAATTACACCTGCAAAGACCTTATTTCCAAATAAGGGCATGTTCTGAGGTCCCAGGTGAACTTGAATTTGAGGGGTGACGCTATTCAACTTAGCACAGCTGCAGTTTGTCCAGAGGTTCCAATGTGCCAGACTCTCCTCCAAGAGATTTTCATACACGTTAGCAAAGTACCTCCAATACTTCCCGGTGCACTCTGGGATCAAGGGCTCATTCCCAATTTCTAGAACCCTGTGGGGTGAGCCCTTCTCATTCCTGTTTTACAGATGATGGACCTGAGGCTCAGAGGACTCTAACTGCCAGGTTAGAGCTGATCCCATGGGCTGTGTGTGCCCACAGAGATGGCCCTGACTCTGGCATCCCCCTCCCAAGGCCTCTCCAAGGCCCGCCCTGTTCCCTGCTGTGCCCCAAGCCTGCTCAGTTCCTCTGGGGGGTCCCCAGCCCCGACGCCCACCATGCACCACCCACCGCCCGCCATTGGGAAGCTTCCCCGGCTCCTGGAGAAGCTTCAGAAAGTGTCACCAGGCAATGCCAAGGCCCCTCACTCCAGTCAGCTGCTTCGGTAAGCTCAGCTCGCCTCTCTAAGAGCTCAACTGGGCATTGTTTTCTGTGGAACATTCTCAAAGATAAAAAATTAACTTTTGAAAGAGAAAAATGGAAGGTAGATGAGGGAAATTAGCAAACACCACTGAGAGTAGCAATATTATATATACCGAGACTTTTTTTTAATTTCACCATATTATGGGGGTACAAATATTACGGTTACGTATATTGCCCATGCTCCCCTCC
>VBSM01000272.1:109708766-109776896 GCA_008086735.1 Cheirogaleus medius | reverse complement strand
AAAAAAAAAAAAAAAATGGTCGAAAGGATTCAATTCAGGGAACCCAGTTCAAGAAGCTGACTTCCAAGCAGCTGGAAAGTGAGAGTAATGGCATGCTCTGGTCACCTAAGTAGGTCCTATAGCTTTATTTTCAAGCCCAGGTAGAGGGGGAAAGAGATGGATGGACGGACAAACAGACAGATGGACCGACAAAGGGAGAAACGGAGAGAGAGTAGATTCATGTCCTTTAACAATGCTTGCATGTTGGTTAAGCTTTGTGCTTCAGATCTTTAATTATGAAACTGGAGAAAGAACCAATTTTTAGCCAAGTTTTGGAATATTTAAAATATGGCGTGTCTGTGTATATGTAGCACAGTAAGAAGAAAGTTATTCTTATGAGCGTTCACACACGCGTGGATCTAATCAGGAGATGGAGAGGAGATCTGGCAGGAGATGGAGGTAGTTTTGATCATTATGAAGCCAAGACAGTGAGTACCATTTATTGTGCTTAGGATATCCTGAGACAATCCCAGGTCCCCCAGAGTCTGTTTTTACTCAGCCTCCCTGCTTTTGCTGACCAGCTACAAGGGAGGTATTTTTCCATCGAACTCGTAAAGTCAAATTATTAATAAATGATTCGCTTTTAACACACACGCATGTCCAGGCTTCCATCTGACTGCGACAGCATGCACTGAGGCTCTCCTGGTGGTCCCCAGGGCCCCGCAAGGTGACCCTGCACACACTCGGCCCTGGCCACAAAGCCTTCCGGGTGTTTCCAAACACACCACACGCTCTCCTGCGCCGGGGCCATGCCATTCCATTTTTAGGTATCCCTGCCAGGAATGTTCTCCCCCGGGAACCACAGGCTCTGTTGCTCTTTCCTTTGGTCTCTGCTCTGAGGTCACCTCATCAGGATGGCATTCCCCGTGGTGTACCAGTAGCACACCCCCATCACCACGGGCTCCTCTCTCTGCTTTCTTCTTCGGTCTGCAGCACTGAGCTTCATATTCCCTCGATACGTCCTGTCTGAACACTGTCTCTAAAACTGTGACCTGCTTACAACATTTCTTATCACCTTTCCTTTGATTTTTCTCTATGGCTTTCATTACCACCGAACCCATATATGTTCGCTTATGTATGTGTTGTTCGTTGCCTGTCTCCCACATGCCCAGAGCGTGCATGTTGTCTGCTCATTTGGGAAGGCATCTCAAACACCTAGAATAGAGCCAGAGTGATTTCTGTCACAAATTAGTTCAGGGAAATCCGTTTGGAGTGAGGGATATGAAACTACTCTTTTTTATTGTTGTTTTTTAACTCGAAATCAGCAGCTATCTTATCTGATACTTATTAGTATTTCTGCTTCGTGGTTAATTTTTGGTTTTCTCCACTGGTATGAATTCTAAAGGAACTTCTTTATGTAAAGTATTATAAAACAACCTCTTTTCTATAAAATATTAAAAACACAACATTGATTTGGACCACTTAGTTTAAGTGACCCTTTTCTCAAGCAGTAATGAGAGCATAAAAGAAGTGTGTATTAAGGCAAACAGTAAAAACTTTCAAGTCTTCTGAAGATGTTTACTTTGAACAGATCACAGCTGTTTAAATGACGGGGCTTTGGAATCTGAGAGGGTGGGCAGACCCCAGACCCCTGGTGTCTGCGTGTCCCTGGACACGCTGTGTGTGCTCCCCAAGTGCCTCGTGTTCGGCGTGCCACCGTGCTGGGCGGCTGTGCAGAGCATCGAATGGGGTGCAGGATGCAGAGCCTGGCAAATATCACTCCTTATTGACTTCTCAGTTTAATCGAACACGGGCCGCGGCATGGCTTCTGTTCCGATGGCAGGAAAGGTGTTCCACACCACCCACCTCTGATGGCAGCGGCTCAGGGATTGGGAGCGAACCTTCCTGCCCACCTCATGTCCTTCCGTTAGGCTGCCCTGACAGTGCTGGGCTGGGACTCCCTGGTGGGATCACTCAGTTCTGCCCTCACCCCTGCCCTAAGCAAGCTCACTGAGCAGCCTCTCTGAACCACATACCCTGCCAGGTCCAGTGCCCAGGGGTGGAAAACAGTGACATGTTCCTGTGCACCAGCCTGCAGTGTAGGGCACCCATGAAGCACCTGTGGGACCGTGGGGGGTGCTGGGTGCCAGAGAAGAAACAAGCAGAGCCTTGGCCATGTCTGCAAGAAAGGGCAGGTACACTGACAGCTGGGGACAGGATGTATGACCATACATATTTATAAAATTATGAGGAGCTTTCCTGAGATCTCTCTAGCATATTACTGGTGTACATGTCATGTGAATTAAAAATAATGCACTTGAACTTCTCAGGTGAATTTTTTAACAGTGCACTTCCTATAAATTTTACCTTTCACTCATTTTATAAAAAGCTTTCCCTGAGTCTAATAAGTCACTGTTCACCAGAAAAGATAAGCCAAAAAAAGTAAATGAATTAGTTTACTAGTCCAGAGTCTGTGTTTAGCTGACATATTGTGTACCAAGTGTTTGCAATGGTTGTTGTCCATGGCAACACAGAGGTGCTAAAAAAACTTAATTCTAGGTAAAATGTACATATATGTGTATAAGCACTTAAGATTGTGTGAAATACAACTTTTTCCATTATTCAGACTTTACAAAAAAATCCAATATTTTAAATTCCTTTATCAAGCAAAGCAAACAAAAAAAAAAGGAGAGAGACTCCATCACTGTACAAATAATTATGTCACTTCTGTGCATTAGTATAGCTGAAGTAAAATTGGGAGACAAGTTAAGAAATAAAAACATGGAAATGGTAAAAAAGAAAAAGAATCCTTATTTGGTGTTCTCCCATTATCTAACCATAAAAGTTTTGGAATATCTCTTTGTTACATTTCCAACTTTTAGATTTTTATGTGCAATTATATTAGAAAATGACAGATTAAAAATTTCAAATTTTTTTTCATGAAAATTCTAACTTTTAGTTGCTTGTGACCTAAATTGTCTTATTATTGTCAGCTTCAGATCTCAAGAACTTCTTTAAGTTCTTTAAGTTCTTGAGATCTATTTTTTGATCAATTAGAAAGTATGCATTTTTAAGCTAATAAAGTATTTGGGTGTCTGTAAGCATTAACTCATTAGGAAACGCAAACAGAAGAGTAACTTTACTTCTCCAAAGTCAGTAAAATTAATACGTGAAAATCCTTCATCATAGCCCCATTCTCTTGATCCCTGGTTGAGAGCTCTTTGTACTATGTGTAATTTAAACATGAAACTAACAGTTTACTCACGCTGCAGCACTCGTGTTCATCGAATGTTACTGTGTTGTCGATTCACTGACATCACGCTGATGTGACGATTATACTTTGCTTCTGCCCTCCCAACCCTGAGTACCAGACTACTCTCAGCTGTGGGGCCACGGTAGCACCACAATGTCAATATGGTTGAGAATGGAGAGGGAGGGTCAGACCATGTTTCCACTTCCAACTATTGGCATCTGAAGCCTGCAAACTCTTTACCAAATCTCCTTTAGATGCAGAGATTTCATAACTTCTTAAAGTGAAGTTTTTTTGCTCATGACTGACCATAGATATCAGGTGGCTAATTCTGTTTCCTTTTCAAGGGAAAATGTTTGTTGTGCATCAGCAAGGGTTCATGAACTGTGATTTGAACAAGACTCCCCAGATAGAACTATTCTGCTTTAAAACTGAGGGACCGCAGCCCAGAGAAATAACATGACTTAGATTTAGTTATCAAAATTCATTGTTTTAAAAGGGGAAAAATCAAATTAATGAAGGCATTTAAAAATACATTGCATTTTTATTAAATACATTTTGTAGCATTTGTGCTTGGTGATCATGATCATGAACATCAAATCTGACTTCCCTGTTGAGCAAAATGAACTATAATCAAGTGGAACAAATTGCATTGCTATTATCCTTCCTCATTGATTTGTGCTAGCACATGATAACTGAGCTGAAATGGGCTTTGTTTGCTTAGCTCTTCTAAGGAGAACAGTGTGCCATTTTACTCTTCGAGTTTGTGCTGGCTTTCTATCTACTAACTGCCTAATAAAGAGTTCTCTCTCTCTCTCTTTAGTTTAATATAGCACATACCAATGGGAAACACATATTTTATGCCTAGCTTTGTTCTACAATAGGGTTTCTCAACCTCGGCACATTGACATTTAGGGCAAGATAATTCATTGTTCTGGGGGGCAGAGGCCAGCTATCTTGTTCATTTAAAATCTTTTTTTAATTTTTAATTGACATGTAATAATTATACATATTTATGGGGTACAGTGTGATGCTTTTGGTACATATATACATTGTGTGATGATCGAATCAGGGTAATTAGCATATTCATCACCTAGATCATCTATTATTTCTTTGTGGTGGGAATGTACAAAATTCTCTTCCAGCCTCTTTGAGATCTGCAGTACCTTATTGTTGACGGCAGTCACCCTATTGTTCTTCCTTTCTAACTGTAACTTTGCACCTGATGACCCTTCCCTTCCTCTCCCCCTTCCCCTACCTTCCCAAGTCTCTGGTAACCACTGTTCTGTTCACTATTTCTACAAGATAAACTTTTTTTAGAGTCTGCATATGAATGAGAACATATGGTATTCAAGGCATTAATATCTAGAATATATAAGGAACTCAAACAACTCAACAACAAAATCCCCAAATAATCTGATTGAAAAATGGGCAAAAAATTTTAATAGACATTTTGCAAAGGAGGACATACAAATTCCTAATAGATACATGAAAAATGTTCAACATCACTAATCATCAGGGAAACACAAATGAAAACCACAATGAGATGATACCTCACTCCAGCAAGAATTACCATTATCAAAAAGACAAAAGGCAACAAGTGTTGGTGAGGATGTGGAGAAAATGGAACCCTTGTTGGTGGGAATGTAAATCAGTACGACCAGGACAGAAAATAGCACGGAAGTTCATGAAAAAATTTAAAAGAGAACTACCATGTGATACAACAATCCAACTAGTGAGTGTATGTTCAAACGAAATGTCCTGTGCATTTTAAGATGTGTGGCAGTATCCCTGGCCTCTACCCACTAGATGTTAGTACCACTACCCTCTCACCCCCAGCTGTGACAAAGAGGAATGTCTCCAGGTATTACCAAATGTTCTCTGAAGGACAAAGTTACTTCTTGTTGAGAACGGTTCTTCTACATATAGTAGAGATTGTTGGAAAATTGTAAAACTACAGAGAGAGAAGTTGTCTTTTTAGCCACTTGAAATCCTATTTTACTCTATTAAAGTCTGTTGGAGTCTATTTTTTAAATTTTTTACTGATCATAACATTTGTACATATTTATGGGGTGCATATATATTTTAAGCAAAACAAAGGCCCATTTAAGCTCATTTCTCATGTGCTAACTCAAATATGTTATTTGCAATGTCTTATATACACACTATATATATTTTTTTACCCATTCTTTAGTGTTGGTGTTTTGGTTTTTTATCTTCCTCGAGAACTTATGAAAATATAAAAACATTTAATGCATTTAAATTGTTCACAGCAATCTTTGATTTTGAAAGACTTTCAGGAAAGCCTATTTTCTAGAACATAGTGACATTGTATATAATCTTGCCCCTCCTATTTGATTGACTATAATTATTATGGAGAATTACTTTCTCTTGAAGAAGGAGGTTATTAAAGTAAGGTAGAGCTACTGACCTGTGTGCCTCCTGAATGCAGGCATGTAAGTATATCATCAAAATACACCTTAAAGTTTGTAGGTTTATGACTCTCAGTATTTATTCCTGTAGAAATTTATTCCTGTATTGCAAGCTAATCTGCTTCATGCACAATTGAGGAAAACAAATGATGCCACTAAGGAAACACAGAGTAGTTAAATGCTACTAATAGACGCAAGATCTGAAATAAGTATTTACTTACATTAGGAGGCAGGAGCTACAAATTTGGAGGCCTAGAATTATGCAAGAAGGCAAGTCATGTGTTTTGTGTTCTGGTTTAAATTACCTAGAACCAATAGGATGGAGATATAATATATATATATATACACACACATGCACATATATTAATATATGTATATATATGTATACACATTTAGAGAGAGTGAAAAAGAGAGAGAGAGAGAGAGAGACAGACACTAAGATACTAAGAAATTGGTTCACACAATTGTGGCACTAGCAAGTCTGGAATCTTCAGAGCAGGTCAAAAGGCTGGAAGCTCAGGAAGGATTTCTATATTACAGTCCGGAGTTGGAATTTTTTTCTTCTCTGGGTGCCTTAGTCCACTCCAGCTGCTATAGCAAAATACCATAAACCAGGTGGCTTATAAACAACAGAAATTTATTTCTTACAATTCTGAAGCCTGGGAAGTTCAAGATCAAGGTGCCAGCAAATTCTGTATTAGTGAGGACCCAGTTCCTGGTTCATAGATGGCTCCTTCTGGCTGTGTCCTCAAGTGGCTGAATGGGCAAGGGGTCTCTGTGGGGCATCTTCTAAGAGGGCAAACTAATCCTATTCATGAGGGCTCTGCTCCGATGGCCTAATCACCTCCCAAAGTCCCCACCATCTGAACCACCCTCTAGGGCGGGGTAAGGATTTCAACATACAAATTTTGGGTAGACATAAATATTAAACCGTAACACTCATTTTTCACTCTGAAGTCCCTCAACTGGCTACTTGAGGCCAACCTGTGTAATCCAGCGTAAATAATCTCCTTTACATGAAGTCACCTGGTTGTGGATGTTAACCATATCTACAACTAAGTACCTTCACAGCAATACTTAGATAAGTGTTTGATTAAATAACTGGGTCTATAGCCTAGCAAGGTTGACATGTAAAACTACATGTATACATATACATACACATCTAGGAAGAGGAAAATAAAAGACTATGTGGCCTCTTTTTTTGAATTACCAAATTCATAAATGCAGTCATGCACCGCATAATGACATTTTGTTCAACAATAGACCACACTTATGGTGGTGGTCTCATAAGACTATAATACCGTATTTTTACTGCACCTTTTTTATGTTTAGAAAGATACACAAATATTTACCATTGTGCTACAGTTGCCTACAGTGTTCAGTACAGTAACATGCTGTGCAGGTTTGTAGCCTAGGAGCCACGGGCTGCACCGTGCAGCCTAGGTGTGTGGTAGGCTGTGCCATCCAGGTTTGTGAAACTACACTCTAGGATGTTTGCATGACGAAATTGCCTAAGGATGCATTTCTCAGAACATATCCTGTCGTTAAGTGACTCCTGACTGTATCATGGTGGACAGATTTTCTTCCTAGAATTCAATGAAGTAACATCTCAAAGACGTTTGAGGTGGTGAATATATATATGTATATAAGGGCAAAAGCCTTACTGAAAATATGTGCAAGGTGGGTTGGGAGGCTCTTTGACAGATTGGCGGTCACAGGTCAACAGATGACTGATTTTGTGCCTCATCCTGAGAGCAGGACACATCTCAGTCCTTTCGGATCTCTCGCAAATGATCAGAACTCAAGGGCGATGCCCTCCTATGCTGCAGGTCGATTAGATGCACACACAGATTCCTATCGAATCGAGACATTGGCTGTTCGTGCTGTACCCAGTAACACCCATCAGAACGTTCCGCATCCCCCGCTTGGTGCCCTGTATCTCTGGCCCCGGGTCTGCCCTCCTCTGCATTAAACATCAATATCTCTGTGAACCAAGAGTCTGAAGGGACCGGCAGAGCACGGACTCCAGGGGCATTAGGGCTGAAGCTCACACTCAGAGCCATGTGCAGGGCCAAACAGGTGACTAAAGTGAGACCATTGGGCCAAACCTAGGAATAGGCGGTGGCAACCAATTCCCAGGGACAAGAGCGTGGAAGCCAGACCCCTGTCCACTGTGGACGGCGGGCCTCTCGCCTCCTCCTGCTGTCTCCAGAGTCAGCGACACCCACAGCACCACATCCCAGAGAGGGGCAGCAAGGAGTCGCTTTGGTTCCTCTCGTGGCTCCTGTTTATTTGTTCCCACTGCAACAGTTCCACAGTCCTTTTTTGGCATTTTTGTTCAAGTTCCAGGTAGAATGGGCTAATATATATTAAGACTGGAAGCAGAATGTTAGACAGCATCCTAGAAATAGCAGAACAGGAGGGCTCAGAGATCATCTGGGTCACCCCCATGTGACAGCCGAAAAGATGGACACCCTAAAAACGTTACGTGGCGGTGCTGCAAAGGCTGGCTTTGGGTTCCAGAAGAAAAAACATACATGCCTGGTTTTGCTACTGTCTCTCTAATGGAAAAAAAAAAAAGAGAGAGAGAGATTTGGATTTGAAACATAGTAATGTGTACGAATCTGTCAGCAGAAAAAGCCAATCAAATTTCTCCAACCCTGTAGGGCACTGCAGAATCCCTCCCTTCTAGAATTTTCTCCCTGGCACTTGTGTTTCTTTCCTTTCTGACCCCTGCCTAGTCCCAGATAGAGATGGATTTTGACAGAACCAGGAAGAGTTGCTCTATCTCCATGGCAACGTCAATTCACATTCTGCAGGTACGTCGGCTGCCACTTAGGCCACTGCCTAAATGAAGGCTCCTGAAGGCGCTGTGTGTTGCAGTGCCTGGCCAAAAATAACTTGGCATGCCACCGCTTCTCTCAGCCCCACGGAGCGAGGCATTAAACTGACTGGATGCCAACTGTCAACTCTGTTCCCGTCTCGCCACTAAAGAGGAAGAAACAGGAACTGCAAATGTATGGGGGAGGGGAGCCAGAGAGCTTGCTACATTGTTTCCATGGTCTAGGAAATAATGCATTTTCCTCTGTTGAACCGAACATGAAATATATTCTAACTTGTTCACCCCAGGGGCACCAGATAATTTGTATTTCAGCAGAAGTATTATAATTACATAGTTTAGAGTTAGAATTAATTAGTATTTGGGGAAGTAGTGATAAAACCAAGCAGTTATTAAAAAATTAATTTTAATAGAGGTCAGTTTGGAGAGACTTGATTTTCTTTTGAAATATTTTTCTTTTTCTTTCTCTTTTTTTTTTTTGCAGTAGGGGAGTTAAAAGGATAACATTATTCAATGATCCTTTAATCATCTTAAAATTTTAACCACCTTATCATTGGATGTTACCCCTGGGTGTTAAAATCCAAATCGATGGCACTCATGCCAAGCATATTTCAAAATAACTCAAGAATTTGATTAATATTTGAGGGTTATCTATGAAGAAAAAAGAGTTCAGTATAATCCCTTAAAATATGTCATGATCATGATCCCAAATACATGGATCATAGCAACCTTATTGACATTAAACAAAGGCAAGAATAGCTCCATAGATTATACTAGCTACCTAAGATACTTAAATAGTCATTGAATATTGTTTGAAGAATAATTTTTGGAATCAGGAAATATTGTGTACATGTATCCTGAGTATACAGCTCTCCTGGGAGTGCCAGGACTCCTAGGATAAAGAAGACACATCTTTGCCCTTGTGACGCTTTTACTTTGTTTTGTTCCTTGGAGTGAGGGGTCACAAAAGACTCTTTATGTTAAGGAAAAGTGTTTTTACCTATAGCAGAGTTTTACAACACTCCACTATGTTTAAGTTCTGAAAATCAAAGATATTCACAGTGAAATTTTAATTTTCTAAAATTGGTAATTGTTCCATGGTTATATGAAAGACAGTCCTTGTTCTCAGAAGATAATGTTGAAGTATTTAAGAATAAAGCATCATGTATGCATTTTACTCTCAAACTGCTCAGCAGCAAGAACAGTACCAATAATTATTGTTTTTATTAGAGTGAGTAAAAGGGAAAGTGATGGAGAAAATATGATGAATTGTCACCAAGTGGTGAATCTAAGTGGAAGGTCTACTGCAGGTCATTGTACTATTCTTGTAACTATTGCTGCTTAGTTTGTATTTTTTTTCCCAAAATAATAAGTTAAAAATTGATGTAGTCTATAGCTTTTGATGAAATAATAATTTTCAATTTTTTCAGAAACAATGTTAAGAAACTACTGTTTTGGAAATGGTACTATTTTAAAAAAAATTAGCACATTGAAAAAGGCTACTTTCTATTTCAGAATAGCAGTAGAATACCTTCTACTACATTCTGAAAACTAGAGGTTTGAACTTAGAAGTCTTAAAGTTCTAGAGCTTAATAAGAACTGGGAACTCATTCTTTAAGGAAAAATAAAAATGCATTCTGCACACTACCCCGTCGCCTTGAAAACAATATTTTATATTCTTTTTACTCTTCGTTCTAAGACCATACCCTTGCCACAGATACAGCTTTATATTCTAAATCACAGTTGCTCCCTTCATGTTCATTGGGGAAAAAATGCATGAGTTTTGATAAGTTCTGCCGATAAACCTGTATCCATAATGGCTTAATAACTATGATTATTTAACATACATTACACATTTATTTCACATTTACTAGTACAAGGGAGAAAATAAGGAATGAAAACAAATTGTTCTATGGAGTCCATTTGGATATTCTATTATTATGCTCCATAAAGAAAAAAGAAAGTCTTTCATATTTAAATGAATGTCAATGTTATCCATTTTATTTCCACCATTAGATGTTGCCACAAAACATTAGAATATGCACTGGTGCAACTTGGGTTATCTGTTGGTTGTTTATGGAAATCTCTATTGGTGTTATGCAATGTCAAAAAAGAAAACAAAGATGCCAGGGTTTATTTTGAATAAGGAGATACGCTCTTCTTTTCTGATGTGCTAAGTGGGAGTCTGGGGCATTTTCTTGCAAATCCAAAGTCCTAACAGTGATCCAGCTGCTATTTAAGAGCAATAAGTTTGATGTGGTAAGATTAATAAGACAGTCTTGTTCATTTCCCCCGTGATGATGAAGCCATGAGGATTGCATGACACAGGGTTGGGAGAAGGTGGTTCAGGAATTATAAACAGAGCAGGAAGGGCTGTGGCAACAGCTCTAACATGACTCTTTGGAAACAAAGAATATGGCTCACAACGTTTGTTGAGCTTTCTTTGTAGTGACCATTGTTTGTCTTAAATTATTTCAGGAGGTTGCTTTCATTTTAGCACATTTGTGAAGAAAGACCTACGCCTCCTAGTTCGCGCCGGGCTGGTGCCTGTCCCTGCTTACACAAATGGCCTCAGATCTTCCTTACGGATTCTGTGCACATCTCTCTCTGCGCTGTTTACCGAGCAGTGTGAGACCAAAGCCTCGGGAATGTGTGCAGTGCCTTTCTATTTCCTGCTCCCATCTGTGATCTGCTTTCCGGAGGGTATTTTGACTATTTTTGACTGGCTTATGTTTTCTTCATCATGATATATAGCTTCTGATTTTCAAATTCTACCTCTAAATATGTTATTTTTCTTTTTTTCCCCCTCTGACTATTCAACACTTGTGTGCATAGTTTTGTTCTTAGATTTTTGTTTGTTCTGAAAATGGATTTTGTTTTCTAAACTCACTCTCTAAACTGTGGTTCCCGCACTCTGATGGAAGCACCGCACGTATGTTTTGTTTGGGGTGGTAGTTCCCCTCCTAGACAATTGCCGCAAGACACCCGCAGCACCCACCTTTGTGCCCAGAGGCAAATGACATATCCGCACAGACCACACGTGACCTGAGTGAGGAGCCACCTCTGTCCCCTGTTATTCCACGTCCTTTGTTCTGAATTGCACTTCTCTGCACAGGGTGGCATTTAAGGTACTAGCAAAGGACAGAAAGATGCTGGGAAGACAAACAACAGCATCGAGAGGAAAAAGAAAATGTAGTCAGAAGAAGGTCGAAAAGAGAAGCAATGATAGCCCTGTGGATGCATTACTGAGTGTGGTTACAGAGAAATACTGGAAATGGACAAGGCACTGCTGAGGCAGGAAATTTTCTGTGGTCCCTTGCTTGCAGTTCTGGGAGTGGCCACCAGGGTCGCACTTGTGCTATTAATGGATCTAAGGCGAGGCCCTGACCAGGTGTGAACAAGGGACTGAAGCCCTATTACTCTAAAGGCATATAACTATAATATGAAGTTGTATAAATTCACTATAAAAAGATAAAATACAGCCAGGCACAGTGGCTCATGCCTGTAATCCTAGCGCCCTGGGAGGCCAAGGCGAGAGGATCGCTTGAGCTCAGGAGTTCAAAACCAGCTTGAGTAAGAGCAAAACTGTCTCTACTAAAAATAGAAAAATTAGCGGGGCGCAATGGTGTGTGCCTGTGGTCCCAGCTACTGGGGAGGCTGAGGCAGGAGGATTGCTTGAGCACAGGAGTTTGAGGTTCCAATAAGCTATGATGATGCCACTGCACTCTAGCCTGGGTGACAGAGCGAGACTCTGTCTCCAAATAAACAAACAAACAAACAAAAATAAAATACACAATAAAATTTAAAAGCTATGTACAAAGGCACAAATTGACAAACAAATAACTTTCCATCACTGACTAATCAAATAGCCGGAAGTCAATACTTCCCTGAGAATGTTCTGACCTCTGCTTGCCCTTGGCACTAGATAGAGACAGAATAATACAACCAGCGATGTGAAGAAAGCCTCATGCTCTGTCCTCTCCCCCTTCTTCAACAGGCTTTCAGGACCGTTAAATTTCACTCCTTCATTCCTGTGTAGGGACAGTTTAGAGTCCAGAACATCACAAGATGCCCGTGATTGCCAAGAACATGAAGTAATAGGAGATTTAGTAGGACGGTGAGCCTGCCTGTCTACTTGCTGTTGTACTTCCAGTGTGCAGTGGGGCCGCGCCACAGAGTGGGCGTAAAGTCACTGTTTGTGGAATGAATGATAGATAGGAAAGCAGATAGACTCAGTTGGTTTTGTGAATGAGAAAGAACAGGGCTCATTCAGGGTAGAATAGACAAGTGAATTTCTTCTCCTTTGTGATCAGTGAATCATGTATAATTGGAAAAGGAGCATCACTTTCCTGTGATCCCTCCTCCAAACACGCACACCACATACCTTATTCTTGCAAAACGATGCAAACTCTTTTCCCTCTCTGTTCTCCTCTGAGAGAGCTCCCTTCTGCATGCAAGACTTTTCCCCAAAAGCAAGACCTCAAATCTAATACATTTTTAGGTTGATGGAAGGATAGCTTATGTATAGGCAGAGGTGCGAGGTGCTTGTTTTATGGGAAGTGCAGGGTTGTAACTTTATCCAATGAAGAATTTCAATGAAATTCCCCATGTAATGGAATGTTAGAACTGAAAGAGACATTAGCAATCTGATTCTAATTCAATCATTTCCATGTTTTTAGCTAAGGGAATCTTTTCTTTGGAAAAGTGGTAAAGTTGCTCAATCAAGATCACATTCATTTTGATTATTTTTGTTATTAAGTAGCACATACTGAATTTATAATACTTTGTTTTCATTAGGAGCTCTCTTATATTACTGTAATAAAAATTAATGGAATAATTTACATTGAGCCGAACTTCTTATATTTCAAATTATAGCTATATGTGAATATATTTTTAATGTCACTTTTTTTTATCAGCTGTCTTATCTTGAGGGCTGTTAGGAAATTCCTATTTCTTCATCTGTAAAATAGGGATGGTATAATGTCTGTTCTACTCTCCTCCCCTTTCTCAAGAGTAACTGAGAACATGTGAAAGCACTTTATAAACTATAAAGCAATATACCTTGAACAGAAATACACAAGTTGATAGAATTTTATCATCCCAAATAAATCTAAACTTTACTAGTAACCAATATGTGCACAATACAAAAACCAGTCTGATACATTTTTTACAAGACAGGAATTTTATGGAATTTTTTAACTATACAACAAACATGACATTATTTCTCAAACAAATTTCTTGCTTTTATTCTAATATGTAAATAAGCACAATAGTGATAAGCTACAGGTTGTATTTGGCAGGCTTTCAAATCAACCCACCTGGGGAGGAGATCTTGGGATTCATGGCAACCTCCTGTCCCTGAGTAGAGAATTTCATGGTGAGTTCTTCAAATTGTTGACATACTGATTAATGCATGGAAAAGGACCTGAATTGTTTCTGAATCATGAAGTTTTACAGATTGTCTTGCTGGTAGACATTTTAGCCTGGATGTTGCAACCTGTAGCCAGTGATTGTAACCTCTGTATTGTACCCTTCAATAAAAAAGGACAACTCCAACATATGGAGACCCCACCCTTCTTCTAGACATTCCCCTAAAAGGCTTCCAACGTGTATCAGACTCTGGAGCACGCCCCACTTTGTTGGTGTGTCTTCCTGGGCTGATCCTCACATTTGGCTTCCAATAAACCTTTATCAAATTGTTTCTGCCTCCATGGCCTTAATTTTGGTTCACAATACCAATATTTTGAGCAACTTACCATTTAAAAATTAAGCTGCATATTAATTCCTAAAAAGAAGCTTTATTACAAGGCAACAACTGGTCATATCTAACTATGCAGCTAGAATATTTGTCATAAAAATACTAGCTCTGTTAAAATTAATAAATTTTCCCCCATTTTAGAAGTAGAGTCCATATGTAGTTTATTTCTATACTGGACTTAGCGATATTCATTAGTGATTTTTTGTCACTCATTTTAGAGCGCTTGGTGGTGGAGTGGAGGAGGGGCAGTTCCGGATTCTTTCAGGAAAAAAGATTTCCAAGCATTTCTTATAAAATTTGCTCTTTGTTCTAGTTTTCTTTGGATTCACAATGCATGTATAAGATTTGTCTAGCTTCACAGAGTGCGAAGACATTGTGCTTGGGCCTTATTCCTGTTTTTGATGTGATTCTCTGTGAGTTCTTTATAGAATTTTCACCAGCTCGTAGCTACACTGAAGTGCTGCTTAATGATGGGTTCACGTCCGTGTCTGGGCTTCCTCGTCAATTTGAAACCACTGCGTATTGGCGTTTGCTGTTGGGGTGAGCGTAGGCAGGCCTTCCGGGACATCAGGGTCAGGCCCCAGGCTCTGAGCAATGAACAAAGGGGAGATATCACCCCCACCCCCACCCGGTGAAAAATGGAAAACCAGATCTCCTTAGGCTGTGTACGTTTGTAAGGATCCACCAGTGGTTTCTTTGGTGTAGAAGAGAAGGGTCTTGGAAAAAGAGCCTTTGCTAATCAGTATGTGACTAGGAAACGGTGGAGAAATTTGACATCTCAGGCGTTTGGGTTCTCTGTCTGTACTCCTTTTGAATTGTACTTCGTGTTTTACTTTCTTGGAATCTATGGCTACAAATGACTGGGCTTTTGGAAACCAAAAGTCTGATGAAAGTTCTGCTTTTTCCTATGTAACAAGCGACCTTTAGTGGACTGTCACCAAGTTTCAAAATTCCTCCAGAATTCTGGAGCAAAAAACCAACTCTTTTCAATGAGGACAAGTTGCAATTTTGTACAAAGAGGAAGTAATGCTAACTTTATGTTTCAGACATTAGGTAGCTTCTCTATGTTCGGGCCATTTTACAAAATTTTTAGAGGAAGTAATGCTAACTTTATATTTCTGACATTAGGCAGCTTCTCTATGTTCGAGCCATTTTACCAAATTTTTAATTCCCAGTAACCGAAATAGTACCTCAGAAATGTAGCATTTCGCTGTTATTATTTCTATCAAAAGTTTTTCTGCTTGTTTAAATGCCAAACTACTTAGTTAGCATATTTTAATTTGATTTAAATTAACCTATGTTTGAGTTGTTTTTTTTTACCATTACTAGTTTGCATTTGAAACTTAAATTTATTCTAACAATCTAAAATAGACTTTTTTGTCTTTTACCTTCTCTTTTTGGGTGATAAATAGTATGTTAATTATGATTTAAAGTGGGGATGCAGTGTGAATATCAGCATATTCCATTTTAGTAATTTCATTATTGATTTATTTAAAGTTATTTTCCAAAAGTTAAAAAAGCAATGGTTGTTTGCTTTCACAAGTAGAATAACTCACAATGGCAAATTCCCACAGTTCATAGTCTCTTCCCTGCCTGACAGTGCGAGTCAGAAATTGATTTAATCAATAACGAAATTACTAAAATGGAATATGCTGAGATCCACACTGGATCCACACTTCACATCCTTCTCTACAACCAGATTAAATATGCTCTCGTGAGATGTAAATTTATTCCACTTTAGGATTAAAAAAAATATTCAACTCTATTCATTTTTCCACAAGTACATTTAGCAAAAACCTGTGGTTTGGGGTTATAAAGGTCCACGGACTGGAGCTCGTGGAGAGCAGTTCAGGAAAAGGGTGCACAGGAATGAGAGGAGCCCAGGGTTACAGAGAAGTTGCTACACGGGAGCCTGTCCGAAGGGCATAGCCAACATCTCCTGTCAGTGCCAGTGACGTTAACAAATGTGAAGTGTACATTGGAGCGCATGATTTAGCTGCTGTGTAAAGACGGCAGGGTGTATGTGAATATGTGAATGCTCTGGGTTTCAGACATAAGTCAAATCGAAAAGCTGTGTTGATTTAATGATGTATAAGACTATTTTCTGAAATCAGATCCTGGTATCGAATAATCGTGGATGTTACTTTAACATAGAAAATCTATCTTCAAATCAAAGTGTGACTTCTCTGATAACATGCTTTGGATTTGTGCTTAATGTTTTAGTAACAATAGGGCAAAATAATTTTTTCCTCTTTCGATCACCCCCAGACCAATATTTTCTATATTATATTTGGGGTTGATATTTTGGTAACACAATAAGACGAAATATCTATCTTTCCCTTTGCAACCACCAATCTGACATTTCCCATGTAGCAGTTTTAGAAACACTTCTTCCTGGATACACCTAGGGACTCCAGGATTCTCTTATTGTAACTCAACTGCTGTTACTGTCTCTTTGCTTTATAGAATCTTGGAACACTTAAGTCTTCATCACAGATCCAAATTTTCTTTGGCCATATATACAGATGCGACATTTTGGCACAGTGTGGCGTCAGAAACGTGGAAGGGGCTTGCTAATCTGCTGCTCTCAGTCGGTAACTGATTATAAAATACCATTTACCGCTTTATATTTGAACGAAGCAGACTTTGAGCCACATTTGGGTTTTTTCCAGTTAAGCAAGAAGGAGAAAATAAGTGGTAAAAACAACCTTGGCTTCTTTCATCTTCCCTCCATGAAGTCAGTGGGTCAGAGGCTCCTGCTGGTGTTTGTCATGTTTGTCATGGAGATCCCAGGCAATAGCAAGTTCTGGAAAATGGCATCAAACCTTCAAACTGAGGATTTAATCAGCTGGAATATTTGTTCTTTATTGCTTGTGTCAAAAGCAGATGTGACGGGTGTTGTTACTGTCCCAGCGTACATGAGCTTGGCGGTTGGGATCGGTTGGTAACTAAGCCTTGACAATGCTCATTTGTCTTTGAGATTAGCAGGGTAGCTTATAAAACGCTTACATATTTTTGAAGTGCAAGCATGCGGTGCATCAGGAACGGGCTTCTCCAGTAAATCTTTAAGAATCTCGAAAGAAGCACAGGTCAGTTCTAGAGTATTATATTCAAGTTTTACTTTGCAGCAGTGACTTTTTATCTTGTTGGTTTTTCGTGGTTCTTTGCATCATTTTGAACATCTTCCTGAATGAAAACGAGCCAAATGTAGCTACTTCGCTTATCTCCTGTAGACACGCACTTTGATTAATAGCGTTATTGGTGAAGTGTTGAAAGTCAAAGATGTTGTTATCACCACACGCAGAGGGACTGGGTACGGGGAATGTAGTGGGATTTTAAATGAGGAACACTGCATTTCACCATCCTGAAGCAGCTCCCTAAGTGATTTTATGTGATGAGCTGACATCCCCCAAAGAGCATTTTAATTGGCATATTGGAAGCTAGAAGGTTCTGATGGCCAACCCATACCTTAGCAACAGCCTGCTCTCTTAGTAACGTAAGAGTCCCTGTAAACAGGTGAGGAAATTAAGAGACTCCAAGTGGAGTCTCCAAGTCATCAAGTGGAAGAAACCCATTATAGCATTCACCTTTTAGAGGTGTTCTCTGAAATTCCATAAGGCAGAGAGTTTCTGCAAGCAATACACTATTGTAAAGAGACTGAAAAGGCTCTGAAAAATAGATTTTTTTTCTTAGAATTTCTCAGGCTTTTTTTCCCTCAGAATGCTATGAATAAATTGCCAGCATCCATACCCTTTCCTATTCTTATCAAACAGCAAATGAACTGGTTAAAAATAACCGGAAGAAAGTTTTTCACATATAGGAATATTTACCTGAGCGGAAATAGCTCTATCCATTCCATTTTCCTTTGCAAACTAAAATTGCAAAAAAAAAAAAAAAAAGTCATTTTCAAACTGTGCCGCATTTCTGACAGGTTTTGAACTCAGCTGCCTGTCGTGGTTTGGGTGTACCAGCACTCTGTGATGAGTCATCGCGGCTAAATGCATTTCCACTGGTTCTTCTAACTCATTCTTCTCGAGGCTTTCCCATGCTTTCCAACTTACTAGGGAAATGGGTAACCAGGCAGTGGGACATAGTGACAACCATAAAACCAAATCATTAAGGGAACCTCATCCTCCACCTGGGGGGCCCCAGTCTTCCTTTGAATCGTCTGAGTGACCTGGCACCAGACACCCACGTAAACAACCCTTGGTTTCTCCCCTGGGAGGAAGAAATGAGAGCTGGTATGATGCACAACTTCCCCTGTATCTTATTCTTAAAATGATAAAGGTTTCTCTCTGATAATAAAATAATGCATGTTTCCTTTACATGGTTTAAACGCTACAAAGAAAAACTAAGAAGAAAATAAAATCCACTTGCAGTGTTACACCCAGAGGTAACGAATCCGGGCCTCTGCGCTGATAGATTCCTAGGACTCCAGATGCGCATGGGGCAGATGTGGGTGGTGGCCCTGGACTGCACAGCTCCCGAGTCTTATCTGTTTGCATTTCGTGTTATGTGTCATTTGAGTCTTTCCAAGAGCCTGTCTAGTTTTTACTTTTGGTGTTTGTTGTTGCTGTTATTTTGCGCTCCAAAATTGGTTTCGTGCCATCCCCGCAGTTTAAAGCTCGCTCCGATTCTGCCTCTCTCAATTCTGCGTCGAGAATGCTGTTCTCAGTGAGAGGCCGACTGTTCCCCTGGGGAAGGGCTGGGGCAGGGGCAGGGGCAGGTGCTCGGACTTGGAGCAGTGGGGAACGTGAGGGCAGGGCTGGGCGTCTCACCCCCAGCTCTGTGTCCTGTGACCCTGACTATCATCATCACCTCGGTCTTGGTGCCCATGTGGCCGAGGAGGCAGCCAGTATCCCTGGCACAGACTGGGTGTGATTGGGTGATGAACACATCCTTTGTTCCTCCCCTCCCCTCCCCTCCCCTCCCCACCTCTCCCCTCCCCTCCCCTCCCCTCTCCTCTCCTCTCCTCTCCTCTCCTCTCCTCTCCTCTCCTCTCCTCTTTCTCTCCTCTGTCTTCTCTTTCTTTCCTTTCCTGTCCCAAACCCTAGGCTATTCATTTCTAGAGCTGGTCAGACAGAGCAGTGAGTCAGGGCGAGATACCTGTGTCCAACAGATTTGTTCTCCCAGACACTTTTAAGAGCTGCTGATGAGAAACTCTGAAGCTCTTTTGAAATATCCAGCAGCACCTTTCCTTTAAAAGCCTGGAAGAGAGATTTCATGTCATTGAACCAGCAGCAATGATAAACTCCAGTGATGACCAACCCACAATGGCAATAAATCCATATTGAATTCGGAGCCGAGTTTTAGGATGTTGAATAGGGTTCCAGGTTATGCAGCGAAGATACTATCCAGCTTAAAAAACCAAAACCAAAACCAAAACAAACAAACAAACAAAAAAACCAGAGCTAGATCTTAATCTTTGTGACTCGAAAAATCCAGAGGATATAGGATCCTGGATAAGTCCTTCAGTTAAAGAGACCGACCATCAGTGACTTGAAGTTTTGTGTTCCAGATCTTCCGTGTATTTTTGTCTGAGAGTTCTTGCAGCTGCCTGAGGAAGGCGACATGCTGAAAAGCAATGGACGTGCGTGGTGTGGTTGGCATCCATCCGGGAGCCCCTCGAAAGCCCTGGCATCTGCTCCCTTGCCCGTTCCAGCCACACGCTCTGCGGAGAAACACATGCCGCTCTTGCTTCAGTGTGCGTCCATCAAGTCTTCTTTGACAATGCAGGAAAGCTGAGGACAGAAGGGACTAGAGTTTATTTTTCAAAGATACTTTTCTAGTCTGGTCAGATGCATTAGTAAGATGGGAAATAGACATCGTGGACTGATATTAACACGGCACTAATTTTGTCTGAGTCAAAGCATGTCAGGTGATTAAGTGCGGTATAGACAGACCTGCAGCCCGGAGCCTCCACTCAGAGTACGGTGGAACGCTCTTTGACTGGAGCTCTGTGACTTGTCAGCGGCGTGGCCTAAGGCAAATCACTGTCTGAGACCTGGTTTCTTCATCGATAAAAATAGTATAATAAATCTTATTATCGTGCAAGTTTGTTGGGAAGTAGAAATTAAAGAGAATATATGCAAGTGCCTTTGTGGCGGGTGCTTCCTCCAAGGAGTGCCATGGTTGTAGCTGTCACCGTCACTGCGCAAATCAGGGATTCTTAACCCACGGTGCCTGGAGCTCTCCGGCAGTCTGAGGAAGGCTGCGGAACCCTCCTCAGAGCAGTGTTTTTAAATGCATAGAACATTAATATGTAGTGTTATCAAGGAAATCGTTTATCAGATTTGTATTAATATATTAATATGTATGTTAGGCAGAATAACGACTCCCAAAGATGCCCACGTCCTAATCCCCAGAACCGTGAATATGTATGTTACATGGCAAACAGGAATTAAGGCTGGAGATAGAATGAAGTTTGCTAACCGGCCGTCCTTGACAGGAGGAGATTACTGTGGATTGTCTGGGTGGGCCCCAAGTCATCACGAGGGTTTTAAAAGTAGAAGAAGGAGGCAGGAGAGTCAGCTCAGAGTGTCGAAGTGGGAGAAAGACTCGGTTGGCTCCTGCTGGCTTTGGAGACGGAAGTGGCTAGGGGTCACGGAGTGTGGGCAGACTCTACAAGTGGAGAAAGCAGTGAAGCGGGTTCTCTTCCACAGCTTCCAGAAGGAAGACAGCCCTGCCAGCACCTTGGTTTTAGCCCCTCAAGACCCATTTTGGATTCATGGTCTCCAGAACTGTAGATAATAAATTTGTGTTGTCTTATGCCACCAGGTTCATGGTAATTTGTTACAGAGGCAATAGCAAACTAACACAATATAGTTATCAAATTAATATAAAATTAGTATAAAATCCATGATGTGTATGTTCCTCTTTATTAATCTATTAAATGACAAGCTAGATTTGTGTCTAACTATAGCAAATTTAAAGATGTTATTAGTGTAAATGCTGTATCTGAAATGTGGTTTGAAAATATTGATAATTTTTACTGATACTGAAATCATGTACTAATGCTACTGTGATTTGTTACCTATATTAACATTTTAAAAAATGGTAAATTGCAGTTAGAGATTATTGAAAAAGAGGAAGTAATTTTTCCTACACCCAATTTCATGGACCTTCCTGAATTTTATGCATGAAGAGTACATGGGCCCAGATTAAGAGTCCCTGTACATATGAAAGAATGAGAAGTCTCCTAAACCATTCAAGATATATGCAATTCAAAAGCAGAATCAGAAGATCATTGCAACTAAAAGGAACATTAATAATCATCAGCCACCACCTTAGTGTAGCACCTCATTTCCCAAGCAGAAACATTCTTTGGGAAACATACTCCAGACTAAAGTAAGGTCAAAGGTAGGCAGTTTTTCACCTCAGCTCTCTAAATACAAATAACAATTGCTAATATCAATAATAAATGAATTTTTCTACTTGCCATATTCTAGTGTTTTCATTTCAAATTAAGCCTCCATGTATACTTACAAAGTAAAAGAAATATATATATGTATATATATAGTCCTCAGTATAACTGTTTTTTAAACACTATGTAATTTGAAAGCAAATGCATATCATTAAAAAAAAAATTTTTTTTTGACTTTGCATATTCTTGCTTTCAGACCTGAACCAGCATTAAGAAGGGCTGGTTCTCCCTCAGCACCGGCCTCCTCTCTCTGCGGTCTCAGGTGGGACAGGAATCCCCCCACTGTCAGTCTCTTCCTCTATAGGACCCGCGTGTGCTCTGACTGTTGTTTCCTAGTCTATGTGCTCTAGCGTTCCATATCCTTTTAGGTGAAATTGGGGAGTGTGCCTGTAAATATGGCCAACTTTTCTGAGTCAAAGGGTCATTTTTACTCAGAATGATGAGTCATTGAGTCTTTGTTAATTGAAATACTCCAATGTGATATTACAATTTATTTTAAGAGATCATTTTTCAAAGTGTTCTTTGCCCAGATCGTAGAAATATGATAGCTGAGTTGGCATCTAATTGGCGTAAGCTATTGCTTCGAAATTACAACTTTTATTTCTTGCTGGCATGCTTATTGTGAGGGAAAATGTGCTAATAGGGCTTGGAAGAAGAAACAGCATTTTCAATAATCGGCTCGTTGCAAATTTCTACTTTCAATGAAAGGATAAAAAGTCCATGAAAGATTCAAAAATAGGAATTCTTAGATAAACCTTATTACTCCCGTGCTGGAAGATGGTTACTGCAGGCCTTGGACGGGGTGCCAGGTTTCATTTGCACGCATGAACATGAGTAGAAACTGAAATATCACCGAAGCCAGACGTGGAGTACAGTATCCAAATGCTTCCTGCACACCAGGTCCTGAGCATTCAATTATGGTGAATTACCAGACCCCTTCAACTAGAATTGTACATACAGTGAAAATCAATCCCAACTCTTGAGTCCTACAATAAGAGATGAGTTAACTCAAGAGTAACCGAGATCTTCCCATCTATTGATTATCACTTAATTAATATTCAGGGCTCTCAAAAAGTACCAGCAAATGGATTTCTGCTCTCTTTGAGGCAGCTAGATCAAACCTCCATTGCTTTTGTTCATATTTATCTTAACCTAGGACTGGTAAAATTTCAACAGTCACCAGCTCTTTAGTATCACACAGGTAAGATATCAAGTTGAAAATCTTAGACTGTGTGGTGGCAGTAAGTTTTGGAGATGTGGTGAGTTGCTAATTTTGGACTTAAAGAGGCCTAAGAGATGGGCCACAAACAGGCTCATCTTGGTCTTTGAAACAGGCTGCCATTTCTCAGAACCACTTGGTTCATTGAATCTAGGCCAACATGCACTTGGCCTTTGTTATGAGTTAAAAATTTTGTCCCACCAAAAATTCATATATGCTCAAGTCCTCACCCCAGGTACCTCAGAATGTGACCTTATTTAGAAATTGGGTTGTTGCTGATGTGGTTAGTTGAGATGAGCTCACACTGGAGAAGGGTGAACGTCTAATCCAGTATGACTGGTGTCCTTGTGAAAAGGGGAAATTGGGACGCAGACAGACAGACAGACAGACAGACACAAACACAGAATGAAGGTCGAAGTTATGCTGCCCAAGCCAAAAACTACCAGAAGCTAGGAGAGAGATCCGGAACAGATCCTTTCCTACCTAGCACCTTCAGAGGAGGCACAGCCCTGCTGACACTTTGATCTCGGACCCCTACACCCCAGAACTGTTGTTTAAGCCACACAGTGTGCGGAGGTTTGTTAGGGCGGTCCTAGTAATTGATACCACTTCTTTCACATGCCCCAACCAAATCCACCCCCGAGTTGTTGCTTCTTCCGTTTAGGCACTGGGCGTATTATCCTATATAAAACACATGAGTCATGGCTGTCTGTTGCTACAGCTAATTCTGACATCTTTATAAGTCATTTAACTTGTCTGGGCCTCAAGCTTTATTCCCCTGCAAATTGAAGAGATGGAGGTTTTCTCAAATTTTTCCATTCACTTGCCCCTGGAGGGTTTAGGATTCGCCCAGTGCAGCCCACTCCCGGCTTACACAGTCTGTGAAACCTGTGTTACATCTTCACAGTTCATGGGGATTTTTTTTTTATTCTTTGCCACAATTCGTGTGTTTGGTTTAATATAAAATAATATTTGGAGTTGCTTATCATTACATAAGCGTGAGGCATTTGTAATATGAGCTACGTTTACGCCACAAATCCGTATTTGCTGACGTGCCATCACATACCCCAATACTTGAACTCCATTGCAGAACCATGGGGCTGTGTTGTCTGTGGTCCCCTCCAGCCCTGTCACTGTGGGATCCTAGGGCTCTTTATGGATGTGTGACTTCAGGAGAGACCAGACTGTGTCTCTGTGCACGAGGCCCCGGATAACTTTGTCCTTGTGGATAACAAAATGTACACAACCAGATTGAGTTAACATAGCATTAAAATACTCACTGAAACTATTTCCCTGGACCGTATGAAAAATGTGTGTCGTAAGTGTCTGCCGGGCAGCTCCCGAGTGGGGCACTTTGATCGTGGAACATCGTTTAAGGGATCCTGTCCCTTTGTGTACAAGAACGGATGACGGTCAGGAAAAATGCCTCGAATTAGGTTCTGTATCGCATGCTACTGCCTTCTCCACTCAAGTAATTTGTGACCAAGTCACTTAAATCCAGAGCCACGGTGCCGGGCCTCACCATGGCGTTGGGCAGTGCAGGCAATTAAATGGGAGGGAGAAGCAGACGCCATCTCTGCACCTGTATGTACAGCCTCTCCTCCCCTCTCTTCTCCATCCAGCCCGGCCGTGGGACACCCTCTTCTCTCTCAGCATCCCCACTCGGGACAAGGTGAGGAATAGTGTTGGCATCTCGAATGTCCATGCACTAATCCATCCAGAAGGTTACCTTTCCTTCATGAAAGGCCCAGAATCCTTTGAAGCTGCGGAATCCCAGTCTTGCCTGCTCTTGCGTCGGCTTCTATAGATTCACGTTCCTTATCTTTAGAAATATACTGGGGGCTTCTCAACCAGGGTTAACCTTTAAAATCTAAGTTTCCTATTTGCACACGGAAAGAAAACTTCACTGCCTTGCCACAGAATACTAGGCTAGGCTTTAGCCTTTTTAAAATATGTATTCTCATGAGAAAAGAGGTAATTCGTGGATGACCTCAATGAGATGTAAAATCAGTACATTCTCAATGGAGACAACCTTTATATATCACAATGGATAAAAATAGGGAGCATAATTTTTGAAAAGGGAGGACATAAGAATTAAAATGGAAAGGGAAGCAAAAATATGAAACTCGCAGGAATAATGCTAAATATAACACACTTGATAGAAACTCAAGGTTTTCTCCAGTCCTCTGGGACAGAAGTCATAACAATATTTCAAATATTTATTTGAAGACTATGTATTTCAATATACAAACAAGTAGAGTTGCCAGATAAAATATAGGATACCCAGTTAAATTGTAAGTGTCTGATAAACAACACACAATATTTAGTATAAATATATTCCAAATATTGTGTGGGACCTATACTGAAAATTAGGCATTGTTCATGTGAAATTCAGATTTAACTGGTATCCTGTATTTTTATTAGCTAAGGTGGGTAATCCTACCAAAAAGAGACTACTGACTCTATCTCTAGGGAGTGATATTTGCAGTAGCGGAGATTGTATGAAGTATCTTTGCAACTGACATTCTCTTTGAGCTTGCTCTGTTGAAGAAGGGCAGCCTTGTGCTGCACAGCTACCCTGTGCCTGTCCAGGTGCACTCTGTACCTGTCTGCACCCTGCTCTGGGCCCCAGGAAGCTGGCTTCATCAATGAACTCCCTGGGCCTGGGGCTTTCCCTTGGGTTCTGCCAATAGGAGGCATCAGCAGGAGACTGCAAGGCAGGAGAGTGGCGTTGCCAGGGCATTGAATGTATTTCACCTGCTCTTTCCCTCTTAGGTTGCTCTAGAACACACTCCTTCCCATTAACTCTCCAGGCCTAGGGGAGGTGACCACTTTGAGCTGCTGTTAGCCTGTGGGTGCTGCACTGGCTTTGTAAATTGGGCCTTTATTAAATTCTCCAGTGATTGGGCTTGAAGGTACCATCTCTCCCCTGCTGGAACTCTAATATGCTAAAGGATATGACATAGATATCCAAAGTCAAGGGTATAATCTACATCCCTGAAGATGTGAATTAGAAAGAAAAAAAATAAGATATGGAGAGAAAATGGCAAATTTTGACATTCTGATTGTGCCATTCAACAGGGTGGTCTTGCTGGTCACTTAATCTCCCTTTTAAAATGGGTATGTACTCTTGGAAGGTTCCTGGAAGAATTCATAGAAATAGAAATCTTAATCAGATGAAATAAACAAAGAAATAGACTGTGGAAATAAACGATTTATTACTAGAATTCCCTTGTCTCCACGAAACAAGACCATAAATCCTGCATTTATAGAACATGCCTGTTTAAGGGGGATTATTCAGAAAACTTAGAAATCCAAATATTTAGAAAGTATTTAGTAATTATTTAGGAAAAAGGCAAAAACAAGCAAATCGTGTTCTGCGACTTTCTTTTTCGTAGTGTCTCCTCCGCTGTCCTCCCTCGCTGCTGGAGCTCTCTGTCCAAAGGACGGGACTCAGCCCTTCACGTCCAGCACAGGCTCTTGGACAAGTCCTTTCTATGGGTCTAGCAGGTTTAAAAAAAAATATCTGCTAAATTTAATTGCATCTGCTCCTTTGGCTCAATTGTCTTGGATATGGGTAGGAAAAAAAGCAACATAGAAATAAAGTTAAATTCCTTAATTATTTTTCTAAACTTTTCCCAGAAAATTAGCAAGCATATTAGAGTATTCCTATCCCACAGTTTAGTAAGACAAATGCTTTGCCGGTGGGGCAGATTCTTAAATAAGAACTGGGATCTTTGATCTAGAGCCTGGCATAACTGGAAGGGTCTGGCTGCAGTCATCCTAGATGTAGTAGAGTTTTGGTTTTTTGTTAGTTTTAATCTGAGTATCTGAGTAAGGTGTTAGGAGAGCAGGAGAGAAACCTGTGGAAGATATCAACTGTTCAGAAATGTTCAAGTCTGATAAATCACTTGTATTGTTGAGCTAGGATTCCTCATCCGTGGTCTACATACTGACATATCTCTATCATGCTACATGACCACATAAACAAAAACAATAGTCACCTTCTCAAGCGAGTAGAGTCTGTAAGTATTCATACACTTAATTCCAATGCAGTCTGTTTTCCAGTTTAGGTAAATTTAGGTGATTGCATTTAATACTGTATAAACAATATGCTTTATTCCTGGTTAATTTTTTCAGGAATTACTACTCATCCTACATGGTGTTATTTAAAGCTCCAATGTTCTAACTTGGTAAAGAACAGACTATGTATCACATTGCTATAATGAGAAATTCTCTTGTGTTTTAATTAATCTCCGTTCTTAGTCAGCATTGGAAAATTCTGTGGATTCTAAAATTCTGTTTGAGAATTTCGAGAGTGTTTCTTTACCCTCCTTTTAATATTTGCAACATTTCTTATATATCAGTGATAGATATATGTGTTATGTATATATGTGTGCTTATAAATTCCAAACAATGCCCGACAGCTGTCTCTCAGTAATCTCACTGGTTTATATAGAAGTCAATCAGTTTCTACCACTTTTTCCCAGTCTTAGGGAAGTTGTGTCCAAAATGCCCATCTGTAGAGGAAGGGGAGCCCATAGAGCCCTAGCTTGGGCCATTCACTGTTTGGTTCCTCTTGTATGTTACTTTGTTTAATCCTCAGGGCAGTCTTACAGAGCAGGGTGTAGCATTCCCACTTTTAGATAACTAAACTGAGGCTGACTGAAATACAGTAAGCTTTTCAAGGCCACTCTGCTAAAAATGGTGGAGTCATTCTCACATTATTGTAGGAATGACCACAGTGATCCCTCCTGATAACAGCAGCAGAGGTTTCCTGAGCTCCCGCTGTGAAGCAGGCACTATGCCGAACATAACCAGCCCACGGAGGCAGGAGGTATTTCCATTTTACAGATGACAAAACTGAGTCCAAGCAAGGTTAAGACTTGTGCAGAACTCGAAACCCACATCTGTCTGATGCCAAAGTCTGTGCTCATAACCCTATGTTATGCAACCAACCATGTGCTAAACTTTTATAAGTATGTTGTATTACACACCAAAGATACTCTGCTTGCAAAATCTAGCACTTCATACTTCACAGTTTCAATGATTTGAAAATCCATGTTACTTTGACAGATCCCAGCATGGCAGTTCTCAGCGTTAGCTGGAAATACGCATTAGAAATCAGCTTCCACTTAGTGATGCAAAACTCTGCAAAGGCAACTGTATGTAGCTGATCTTTATAAAAAAACAAATATCCTAATTCACTTCATTTGTATTAATTTTTTAAAATTGACAAATAGATTTGTACACATTTATTTTGTACAACAAGATGTTTTAAGATATGCATACATTGAGCAATGGCTAAATTGAGCTAATTAACGTAAGCATTACCTCATATACTTCTTTTTTGTGATAAGACACTTAAAATTTACTCTCTAGGGATTTTCAGGAATAGAATACATTGTTATTAGCTATAGTCACCATGTTGTGTATTTTACTGTGTATATATAACACATTTTCCTTATTTGGTCATCTGTGGACACTTAGGTTGATTCCGTATCTTGGCTGTTGTGAATAATACTGCAATGAACATGGGGGTGCAGATATCTCTTCAACATACTGATTTTGTTTGCATATTTGAATACGTAGCCAGTAGTGGGATTGCTGAGTAACGTGGTAGCTCTATTTTTAATTTTTTTGAGTAGCCTGCATTCTGTTTTCTATAATGGCGGTTTCAGTTTACATTCCCACCAATAGTGTGCTAGGGTTCACTATTCTCCACATCCTCACCAACACTTGTTATCTTTGTCTTTTCGATAATAGCCATTCTAACTAGAGCGAGGTGATATCTCATTGTGGTTTTAATTTCCATTTCACTGATGATTAGTGATGTTGATCATTTTTTTTCATACACCTATTGGCCATTTGGATGTATTCTTTTGAGATATGTCTATTCAGAGCCTTTGACCGTCTTTAGTTAGGTTATTTGGTTTCTTGCTATTGAGTTGTTTGAATTCCTTATATAGTTTGGATAGTAGCTCCTTATCAGATAATATGGTTTGCAAATGTATTCTCTCATTCTGTAGGTTGTCTCTTCCCTCTGTTGACTGTTTCCTTTGCTGTGCAGAAGCTTTTAGTTTGATGTAATCCCAGTTGTCTATGTCTGTTGTTGTTGCCTGTGCTTTGAGGGTCATATCCAAAACATCTTTGTCCAGACCCATGTCATGGAGTTTTTCTTCTCTATTTTTGTTAGACAGTTTTATATTTTCAGGTCTTAGATTTTAGTGTTTAACCCATTTTGAGTGGATTTTTGCATATGGTATGAGATAAAGGTTTAAATTCATTCTTCCGCATGTGGCTATCTAATTCTCCTACCACCATGAATTGAGTATTGTCTTCTCCCCAATGTATGTTCTTGGCATCTTTGTTGAAAATCAATTGACTGTAAATGTGTGGATTTATTTCTGGCTCTCGATTCAGTTCCATTGGTCTTTGTGTCTGTTTTTATGCCAGTACCATGATGTTTTGGTTACTATAGCGTTGTAGCATATTTTGAAGTCCAGTAGTATGATGCCTCTAGCTTTGTTCTTTTTGCTCAAGATTGCTTTGGCTATTTGGGGTCTTGTGGGGTTCCATATATACAAATTTTAGGATTGGTTTTTCTATTTCTTTGAAATATGCTGTTTTTATATCTGTAGATTATTGGGGTAGTATGAACATATTAACAATGTTAATTGTTCTAATCCATGAACACAGGATATTTTTCCATTTATTTTCATTGATTTTGTTTTATCACTGTCTTATAGTTTTCACCTCCTTGGTTAAACTTATTTCTAGATATTTTATTATTTGTTACAGCTATTAGAAATGGGATTATTTTCTTGATTTTTTTCCCTAAAGATATTCAGTTTTATTACTTCTAATACAACTGATAACACAAAATTTTTTATTTATTTATTTTTTATTTCAGCATATTATGGGGGTATAAATGTTAAGGTTACATATATTTCCCATGCCCCTCTCACCCCTCGAGTCAGAGCTTCAAGCGTGACCATCCCCCAGACAGTGCACATCTCACTCATTATGTATGTATATACCCATCCCTTCCTCCCCGCTCCCACCTGCCGACACAAAACATTTTATAACGAGGTTATCAAAAAAGTAGTTATCATTTTCCACTAGAAATCCTTAAGGGTATTAATGAATAGAATGAGATCATGTACGTTGTGTACATTTATATGCACAATTGATAATTATCTATATGTAGATCACATATATGTTTTAATTGATTTATTTTTATAAATAATAATTTGCTTCTACATGTTGATTTCTTTTTTAGGTAGTTCATTGTTAGTTTGTTGAAATGCTACTTATTTTTATATGTTTATTTTGTATCCTGCAATTTTATTAAATTTGTTTATTAGTTGTAACAGTTTTATGGTAGAGTCTTTAGGGTTTTCTATATATAAGATTATGTCATCTGCAAATAGGGAAAATTTAACTTTTGTCTTTCCAGTATAGATGCTTTTTAAAATTTCTTTCTCTTGCCTAATTCTCTGGCTATGACTTCCAGCACCATGTGCTTCCAATACTATGTTGAGCAGAAGTGGCAAGAGTGGGCATCCCTGTTTTGTTCCTGGTATTAGAGGAAAAGTTTTCAACTTTTCATCATTATATATTATGTAAGCTGTGTGTATATCATATATGTCCTTTATCATGTTGAGGTACATTCCTTCTATACCTAATTTGTTAAGAGTTTTTATCATGAAAGTTTTTTGCATTTTGTTGAAAACATTTTCTGCATCTATTGAAGTGATTATATATTTTTTCCTTCATTCTCTTAATGTGGTTTATCACATTTATTGATTTGCATATATTGAGCCATCCTTCCACGCCAAAGGTAAATTAACAATTAATCATGGTGAATGAATGACCTTTTTAATGTGCTGTTGAGTTTGGTTCACTAGGATCTCACTAAGGATTTTTCATCAGGGATATTGGCCTGTAATTTTCTTTTCTTGGAGTGATCTTGTGTGGCTTTGGTATCAGGGTAATGCTGGCCTTATGAAATGAGTTGAAAGTTTTCTGTCCACTTCACTTTTATGGAAGACTTTGGGAAGAATTTCTATTAATTATTTAATGTTTGGTAGAGTTATCAGTGAAGCCATCAGGTTCTGGGCTTTCCTTTGATGGGAATCTTTTTAGTACTGATTCAATCTCATTACTCATTATTAGTCTGTTCAAATGTTTTATTTCCTCATAATTCAGCCTTGGTAAGTTATATGTGTCTAGGAATTTATCTGTTTCTTATAGATTATCCAATTTGTTGGTGTATAATTGTTCATAGTAGTTTTTTATGATACTTTGTATTTCTGTAGTATCTATTGTAATGTCTCCCCATTCATTTCTGATTTTATTTATTTGAATCTTCTTTCTTTCTAGTCTTTTTTTAGTCTTTCTTAGTCTAGTTAAAAGTTTGTCAATTTTGTTTATCTTTTCAAAAATAACAACTCTTAGATTTGTTAATCTTTTCTATTGTTTTTCTAATTTTTATTGCATTTATTTATATTCTGAACTTTATGACTTCCTTCATTCTACTAACTTTGGTCTTTGTTCTTCTTTTGCTAGTTCCTTGAGGTGTAATGTGAGGTTGTTTATTTGAGAACATCTCTTTTTTGATATAAGAGTTTATTATTAAAACCTCTCTTAAAAGTGCTTTTGCTACATCCTATTAATTTTGGTACACTATGTGTTCATTTTCATTAGTCTCAAAATATTTTTTAAATTTTCCTTCTAATTTCTTCTTTGACCTATTGTTTGTTCAGAGGGCATGCTGTTTAATTTCCATGTATGTGTGAATTTTCCAAAATTTATCCCATTATTGGTTTTTAGTTTCATACCATTGTATTTGAAAAGATACATTATATGATTTCAGTCTTCTTATATTTGTTAATATTTGTTTTGTGGCCCAAGAAATGTTCTGTATATGTCTGTTGGGTCCATTTGATCTAAAGTGTAGTTTCAACCCAATGTTTCCTTATTGATTTTCTGTCTGAATGATGTGTTCTTTGCTGAAAGTGGGCTATTGAAGTCCCCTGCTATTACTTCTATCTTTCCCTTCAGAGCTATCAATATTTGCTTTATATTTTTAGGTAGTCTGATGTTGGGTGCATATATAATTAAATTGTTATATCCTCGTGATGAATTGATCCCTTTAATATTAGATAATGACCTTCTTTGTCTTTTTTTACAGTTTTTAACATAAAATCTATCTTATATGAGTATAGCTACCTCTGCTCTCTTTTATTTCCATTTACATGAAATATCTTTTCTCAGCCCATTTCTTTCAGCCTATGTGCGTCCTTAAATGTGAAGTGAGTGTCTTGTGGGCAGCATATAATTGGGTCTTACTTTTTTTCTTAATCCATTCAGCCACATTGTCTTTTGATTACAAAATGTAATCATTTACATTGAAGGTAATTATGGATAGGTAAAGACTTATGCCATTTTGCTACCTGTTTTCTGGTTGTTTTGTAGATCCTTTGTTTCTTTCTTCCTCTCCTACTGTCTTCCTTTGTGACTAGCATATTGGTATGCTTTGATCCCTTACTTTTTACCTTTGTGTATCTATTATAGGTTTTGCTTTGTGTTACCATGAGGCTTAAATAAGTTAGACATCTTGTGGTTATAACAGGCTATTTTAAGCTGATAACAACATAATTTTAATTGCATACTAGAACTCTACACTTTCACTCCACCACCCCCAACACTTTTATATCTTTGATGTCACAGTTCATATCTTTTAATGTCATGTATTCCTTACCAAATTATTATAACCAATATTATTTTTAATGGTTTTGTATTTTAACCTTTATACTAAAAAGACAAGTGATTTGCACATCACCATTACAGTATTAGGGTATTCTGAATTTGACTGTGTACTTACCTTTACCAGTGAATTTTAACTTTCACATATTTTTTTGTTACTCATTAGTGTTCTTTCCTTTTAGCCTCAAGAACTCCCTTTAGCATTTTTTTGTAAGACAGGTCTGGTGGAGATGAACTCTCTCAGCTTTTGTTTGCCTAGGAAAGTCTTTATTATGCCTTCCTTTCTGAAGGACAGTTTTGTTGAGTTGGCAGATTTTTCTTTCATCCCTTTGCATACATCATCCCACTCTCTCTTGGCCTGTAAGGTTTCTGCTGAGAAATCTGCTGCTAGCTTTATTGAGACCCCTTTGTATATCATTTGCTTATTTTCTTTTGCTGATTTTAGGATCTTCTATTTGTCTTTGATTTTTGATAGTTGGATTACAATATGTCTTGGTGTAGTCTGGTTTGCACTGGAAACTTTTGACCTTTCTGTATCTGGATATTTATATCTCTCTTTCTCCAGATTTGGAAGGTTTTCTACCATCAGTTCTTTAAATAAGCATTGTAATCCTTTGTCTCTCTCTTCTTCTTTTTCTCAAACTCCTATAATGCAAATATTTACTTTTTTGATGCAGGTCTCATAATCCCAAAAGCTTCCTTCATTTATTTTAATTTTTGTATTTATTCTGCTCTGACTTTTTATTTTCAGACAACTTTTCTTTGAGTTCATAGATTCTTTCTTTTGCTTGATCAATTCTGCTGTTGAAGATCTCTGTTAAATTTTTTATTTCAGTCAAATTGTATTATATTATATCCAGCTCCAGAATTTGCTGGATATTTTAGAATTTCAATCTCACTGTTCAATTTCTAACAGTGCCTGGAAGCCAAAAAGACCAGCCTAGAGCCTGGGGCTGGAATGGCACTGGGGTAGGCTTAGAGCTTGGGTCAGTAGAGGCTGCTCTGGAGTCTGGGACTACAGTGCTCGCCTGGTGCCTGGAGCCATAGGGACCAGCCTGGAACCTGAGTCAGTGGGTCCAGCCTGTAGGCTGGGTGTTTAGGTGCTGGCCTGGGGGCTAGGTCCATGAGGGCTAGCCTGGGTCCTGAGGCCATGGGGGCCAACTTGGAACCTGGGTCCATAGGCTCAATCTTTGGTCTGTGGGGTCCAACCAAGCTACAAGGACTCTTAGAATGGCCCCAGTCCCTGGGTCTGCTGGAGTGTGAGGCTGCAGAGGCAGCCTAGAGAGTAGGGATGCAGGGACCAGCCTGAGCAGGCTGGAGCCTGGTGCTATGGAGTCCAGCTTGTCACCACGGTAGCAGCCTGGAGTCTGGGGCCGTGTGAGCCTGTCCAGCACTGGGTTTTGCTCGGGCAAATCTGGTGTCTGGGTTGGAGGCAATGTACAGTGCTTACTTTCTACCTCTTCGCCCATGTGTAGGGCATCTCTCCCCATGCTCTGCTGCCTGGGGTTGGGTGATGGAGAGGTGGCACAGGTATTGTAAGGCTACCATTCCTACAGACTTGAATGCATCTTTTCTTATTTCTGCACTACCTCCAGGTGCTATAACTTCTCACCTGGCTTCCTTAGCTCTTGTGAAGGTATTTTTGAGTGTGGAAGTTGTTCACATTACTGTCCTTGTGGGGGACAAGCACTGGGAGCCCTTTTCCACCATCCTGCTCAGGTCTCCTATCCTAAGTAACTTCAGATATAATTTCCTTGGAGCACAAGTATACGATGTTGAATTTCTGTTGAGAGAAGAATAAAAAATATAAAAAATGCTAATTTTAGTAAACTTTCATTAACTGTCAAAGGGAAAAATAGATTTTTCACTAGGAAATGTTTATTCTTGAAAAGAAAGTGACATTTGAAGTGTGCATAGTTAATGATTTTAGACATTAAAATTATACTTTCATTTATGATAGAACAAGTACTTAGAAATTTCACAAACATGTACACAATAGGAGCAGAGACTCTCAGATTTCATAGGCTGGTAAGCTTGTATCTTTAACTTCCTTGCTTCACCAATCTACAAAAAAAGAAAATGTAGCCCATCTCTGTCATCTGTAGTTTAAAAAGTGACCCCAAATCTGTTTTAATTAGTTCTTATGGTTCTTTGCCAGAGTTTGGCAATTTTAGAGAAAGTTAAAGAAGCATTTTTGCAGTAATAAAAGTCAGCAGAAATTCCCAATGACAAGGAATCTTTATGTTAACACAGAATGCTGGGGTGTTATATTGGCGCATTTTGCATTGCCCATGAGAAAGGAACCTTTGCAGGACAGTGACAAGGAGTGTGGAGGTAAGAACAAAACAAAGCAAGGAGATCAACAATGGATCCTCCTCCTATCAGGTGGCGGCAACTTTCACCTGCTGTAGTTAAATGACTCCATACCGCCTCTCTGCCATGTCGCGGTGGGATGTTAGCGCCAGCGCTCTCTCAAATTTTTTCTCAGGAATGAGGTGGCAGTTAAACAAGGACCTCCCCACTCCCAATGTCCTCCCTCTCACACACCCTCACCTGATCCCTCCAGCATAGGGAAGAGGAGGGTAGGTGAACAGTCAGCCACAATGTGGGAAAGTAATACTCTAACATCCATGTAATGAAAATGCACTATGTGAACATACACAGTAAGTAAAAAAAAAAAACAATGTCTATACTCCAATCATAGATATAATATTTTTAAAAAACGAGCTGCGTATATTACAGACAACACTGTTCTTAGCAAGTTGCACAGAACTACGAAATTTCACATCATATGCTAGCTGAAATAATGTATCTTTCGTCTTTATTCTCATTTCCAAAATTTAGGGGTTAGAAGATGTACTAGGGTTTTCTGGAGAAGCAGAACCAATAGCACGTGCACATATATATAAAAGATATTTATTTTAAAAAATTGGCTAATGAGATAATGGAGGCTAGTCAAGTATAAAATCTGTAGGGTGGGCTAAAATGTTAGAGACCCAGAGAAGAGATGTTGCAGTTCAAGTCTGCTGAAGGCAGGAGCCAGTGTTCAAGTGTGAAGGCTCCCGGGGAGGAGAATTCTGTCTTGCTTGGGGGAGGTCAATCTTTGGTTCTATTTGGGTCTTTAACTGGATGAAGCCACCCACATTGGGGAAAGGAATCTCCTTTGCTCAAAAGTCTACTGACTTGTAAATTAATCTTATCTCCAAACCTCCCAGAATAAATATCTGGGCTCCCTGTGGCCCAGCCAAGTTGCCACATGAAATTAACTATCACAGGGTTTTCCTTTCTTTATGCCAATTTTATGGCATGATTTTTTTGTTGTTTTTTAAAGGGTAGGCCTAGAAAATAGTGCCCATGATTTTTGAGTATCCTGTTACGTACGAGTATTGCATAGTGTGGTGGAATCTCACATAACATTCTTTGCACATAGCTGGAGAATCTCTGTAAACTTTTTGGAATCTCTGTGAACTCTCTCGAACTTGTCTTTGTTGCCTCTTGGTGGGGAAATAACTAGAATTTAAATTGTGTCTGGCAAAGATGATTCTGGAAATGAAACCAAGGGAAAATAGGACCGTTTTATTCATCTTTGGATGAGCACAAGAGTTGGAACAGATAATAACGAAATAAAGGCTTTCCTTTTCACTGTACGAGTTACAACATCCCTCCCAGGTTAGAGGTTTTCTGGCTTTAATTCCCAAAGGAACTTTCATCAGAGTGGCGTCGTTAGTGGGATAATTTGATTTTACTCTTTTCTCCTTGGGGTGGCTGGTTTCTCCTCTCCTTGAAAGTCCCTATGTTGTTCTGCGCCCACGGAGCCAGAAAAGGATATGAAGCTTATTCCCCCCTTCAAATGCAGCAGGAGCAAACTTCAGAGTCGGGTGGTTTCTTATTCAAACTTTTGGGCAATCTGATGCTGAAAGATAAGAGCACATATGACTGAGTCTTCAAACAGTAAATATCAGAGACTAAAAATCTATCCTCCTGTGTCTCCTCTGGCATGGGAGAGCCCATGAGCTCCGTGGAGACTCCCCGGCTGTTTGGCGGCAGAGCATCTCTCACCATGGAAACAGGAGCTCAGAGAGGGAGGGCTTTGCTCTGGACCTGCAGATGTCCCATGGGCCCGGGAGCCACTGCTCTAGGTGAACACTCTCCTGGGGTTGAGGATGCCCTGAGTGTGGGTTACAGACACCGGGAGAGGGAGCGGTGGAGGAGACGACGAGAGAGAACCCCCAGCCTGAGATTATTCAGCTATTTAACAGATGAGCCACATCCAGGAATGAAATAAAAAGCCCATAAAAGGCTAACTTTTTAGGATCAAACCTTTGTGCTAAGATCCTGCTCATTAAACGTGCAGAATTCCTCATGGTCTTATTCTCTTAGGCTGCGTATGGCTGGTACAGCTTGCTCACCTGGCACTCCCGGCCTCTCAGAGGCAGAAAGTGAAAACAGGCAGAGTTGCTCAAGGCAAGCTCTGATGCCCTAAAGCCAGGCGGACAGGCTCTGCGGAAGCAGTAGAAATACTCTCGGAGGAGCCCAGCAGCAGGGACAGATGTCCTACAAATGTCGTCCCGATGTCGGCCGACTCCAAGATCTGTTTGATGACAGATGTTGATCCCAAGGGCTTCAGGCTTCAGATATCCGGGGACTTGGGAAGCTGGAAAGGGGGCGCCACACAGCTTCCTGGAGTATCAGTTTACTCTGTGGAGGTGCAAGCATTGGATTTAATGCTGAAACACTGCTTTGTTATGGGCTAAAGTACAAGATCTGTGTGCATTGCAAGGCTAAAGCATGAAGTGTAAAATAGCATCTTGCATCGTCATGGGCTTCTCATGCTACCAACCCCAGGACCCGTGAGGTTATTGCCTGCCTCCCTTCCTTCCTTCTTTCCTTCCTTCCTTCCTTCCTTCCTTCCTTCCTTCCTTCTTCCCTCCCTTCCTTCCTTCTTCCCTCCCTTCCTCCCTCCCTTCCTTCCTTCCTTCCTCCCTTCCTTTCTTCCTTTTCTTCCTTCCTCTCTTACTTAACATTTAAGAGCCAGGACCTGAGTTTTCAATGGTGCGGTGGCCAAGATGGGCATTCTGGGGTCACCTGAAGAAGTTAGCACAGAGAGGGCCAGCCAGCTCGGAGGGCCTGAAGGGGAAGTGTCCCAGAGAGTGGCGGAAAGAACAGCACAGCATAAACCACGGTAGTTGATGATGAAAGGTGAAATCCTGGTTAATGCATCCCATGTGCTCCCATGGCCGCGTTGCTGTGCGTTCACTGGTGACTGAGTGGCTGTGGTCTTTCCTTACCTGGGAACTGTCAGCCACCCACGGCTCACCTCTAGGAATTGGGTGGGGTCTTTTGATGTGTGTTTTGCGTATTAACTACATCTCAGGTTTTATATTATGTTTGCTACCTTGAGTTTATAGTACGTATGTTTGTAAACTGCCTTAGAAACTTTTGTACACAAGAAAGGTAAAAGAAAATGCAACAGATTTGAATGAGGCTCCTGTTTAAAAACATTTAATAAAAGTAGTAATGCTATAACAATGTTAGTACTCAAAAAGTAAATTTCAGACTGTGTGTATATGTGTGGAAGGTGTGTATGCATGTGTATGTATGTATAAATATATAATAATATACAATATACAATAATTACATTTATATTTGATTCACTTTATATTGAAATATACGTGTTTAAAATATTTTAAAATTAAATATAAATAATATATACAATAAATAACATCTAAGTTAAATGTTATATTTAATTACATAATTTATTTTATAAAGTAAAATTATTTAAATTTGGATATATTTTATTTATTCATTTACTATAGGTAGAGCCAACCTTTTATGATGATTATATAATGATTTAAGGATGATTAGCTTTCTGTATTGTTTCCTTCTGTGTCTGGTAGAAGAGCAACTTAATATTGAAAAATGATGCAGTGTGGCTGATTTTTTTGTTTGTTTGTTTGGAGGGTGAATGCCAAAGGCATGTGGGGATTTTCCCAGAGCAAGGCACCGTGGTGGGTCTGGTATTGTCAGTGAGGCAGGGGGTCGGCCTGGGAAGGGGGAGTGAGGCCTGGTTGTTGCATTCCTCTGCACAACAAAGAAACAAAACTTGGGAAGGGTTCCTAAAAGCTGCAAGGAAGTTTCCAGAAAAAGTGAAGGAAGGTGACCCAACGACAGGGCAGGAAGCTGGGGTCTGGGACCGCTGGCAGCCACTGAAAAATTCACAGTAACAGGGATAGACGAGAACTTCTGGATGACGACGTCTACCATTTGGTTTTGGGCTTTTCCATTTCTGTGCTGTGTGGCAATTTTTCTCATGTACACCCCAGGTAAACTGGGTAACCACGGCAACCTGGTATCAGCGGGGCTTTGGGGAATGAGGGAGAGAAGGTGGGGTGTCATGCCGTGCATCACACAAGTTGAGGAAGGGCCGCAGGGGACCAGAGCAAAAGCCACCGTGAGCACTGGCCAAGGATTTTTTTTAGGAGGTTAAATCATGAGTCTCATGCAAATATAAAATGAATGTTGAGTCAAGGATTTTGTTTTAACTCCGTAATGAGTGAGGGAATCGCTAAGATGTTGCAACTGGTCCAGCTGAGGATGTGATCATAGAGATTTGTATTCTCTGTGGGACGAAATCTGTTTGCAGTGCCGTGAGAAGGAGTCCTTTGACTGCTAGGGACGGGAAATGTTTGCGTTGCTGTAAGTTTCCTGTTAGTTACCTTTCATCTCTACAGAGTTGAAAATGGCCTAGGCCTAAGCAAAGACACGCAAAGGTGTAGGTAGTCAGGATGGGTGACCTAGACAGGACACTTAACATCCACTTACTCAATTTTTCCTCCCTTTAATCTTTACGACTTTCCTGACAAGATTCTTGGGAAGGTGATATATTGGGGAAGACCCTGGATTTAACCATTGCTTATAGTCTTTGGATTTGGACTTTGTGGGAACCACAGTCATGGAAAGCTTTTCACAGCAAACTTTAGGAATACTCAAAAAATACACGTATATTAAGGCAGTCAAGGCATGTTTCAGCTCTATTTTTAACATATTACAGAGAACCAGGCATACTTATCTAGCCCAGGGTTGGAACTCTTGAAATGGAAAAATAGTAATCTAGGTTTATTAGTGGATATTCATAGTTGTTAAATGAATTATACAGAAAGTGCATCTAATAAACAGTTTAAGCAGTTTTAACTTCTGTTTAATTATAATATGCCTGTTATTTAGGAAAATAACAAATGTTATTAAATGGAAAAATTTAGAGCTGTTTCCTTGAGCAAAGACATCAAGGCTTGTCAATCCACATAAAAAAATTCACATAGAAAAATAGCTAGTATAGATATAATTTCCATTGTAATTTCTTGTCAAAGTGTTTTGGCCAGTGACATTAAAACCAAGCCAACTTACCTCTTAAATAAATATATTTCCCATTTAACTTGATTTTCTCTTAAAATAAAAAAAATAATATTCTAAATGCCTAAAACAACTCTTATCCATAATAGATGACCAATAAATGGCTATTTTTCCTTCCTTACTATTCAAATAGAGTCAACATTAAATTAAAATAAAATCTCAGAGTAGCGAAACACTTTTGGAAATTTTTAAATAGACATTGCTAATTTATAAGTAACGTAAAATCATTAAGAATTTTTACTAATCTGTGTATGCACATGTGTGTTAACTTTTCCACTAAACTACACTACACTGTGTTTCTAATCTTCTAGAAATTAAGAAGAATCATGTGTTACTTTAAAAAAAAATAGTTCCAACTAATTTTTAGTCAAATTTTGTGAGATGTCTTTCTCTGACACAGTTGATCAATAACAGTAAAAACAAGTTTGATATACTTTCAAAAATAATTAGCATCCACCACTGCAACCCTACCTTCATTACATTTTCACAGTCAGGCAGCTGTGTGTCATTAGTCTCCCTGATAGCATTCTGCGTATTATCACCTCATTTTCAACACACATCTGTTGGAAGGAAGCCACTGTGCCACCCGCTCCACCTTCCCTATTTTACACCTCTAAAAGTGTTGAGGCACAGTGCTAAGAGTTATAAATTGTCTTGTGGAAATTCTTTGAAAAAACCCAGCGGCCTCCCATATAATATAAATAATGGGAATCAAAAATTACAGAATCAAAGCTTTCATTACTCTCCACTGTCAGGGCCCAGCCCCTGGGAAAATGTGCTACCTTTTGCTCTTAATTCTTTTTGAAATATCTCCAGAGAGTGTGAAAGTGTAAGGAATGATTTCTCTGATCTTGACTCTCAAAACCAACAAGGTTTTCCTGTAGTCCAATTTCAAAACTACGAAATGGTTTCAAACAATGTTCGTGATGTAGTATGTTAAATATCTGAGAAATTCTCTCCATTAAAAAGAAAATAATATGCTGAAATAAAAAAATAAAAATAAAACAAATTGAGGCTAGAGAGGGCAAGAGAGGAAAGTCTAGTGTAAAATATCTAGACGATGTAACAAAAGCAATCATTAGGTTTATTATGTTGGGTGCTAAGTGCATGTTTTAAATTTGTTCAAAGAAAACATGCCCAGTTCAGTTGTACTGTTCTGCAGCTATAAGGGCATGAAGTTAAATATCTATTAGAAAAAATGCTTAGAACAGAGACCACTGTCGTTCTTCCCACAGGAGTCCTGTTGCTGTATAGTAATTATAGTGACTTCAGCACCTTCTGAGATTTCTGCTTTCATGCTCAAATGGCAACAGTGAATGGCCTCTCTGGGTGTTAAGATCCACTTTGCACCAGTAGCCACCGCCTGTGGGTTCTGGTTCTTGCTTTGCCATTCATTTGCTGTGGCTTCGTGAAATTTCTCTGGCCTCACTTAGCTGCCTTCTCCCTCCAAGGGGAGCTGATAGTGGCCCTGTCTGCCTCTCGGGGTTGTCAGGGAGAGACAAAATCTTAAATTCTCAGAACTAACTAGGCACTGCATTTGAGTAAGGCTGAGAAATGTAATTGTCATACTTTGTGGTCTGCATGACTGAATATGGTTCTAGATGTATTGTACGCTTTAAAAAACAGAGGAAGAAAATCACACTTTTGTAACATTGTTGAATTCTTTTTTGTCATTTCTGCTAATACTGAAAAACGCTGGGCATTTGAGTCCATTTCATTGTTCCTGAGCAAGGCTTTCTGTTGCCCTTGTAGGCTTTCTACGGTAAGGATGAATATACATTGTTAATCTTTTCCAAATCAGTCATTTTGGTAGGTTGACTAAAATGTTTTCCCATTGCGAGAGAGAAAAATATATATAAATATTAATATCTAGAATGTCTTTGTCCTTGAACCAATATCATCTTTAAGGCCCAGTTATGTGGAATCCAATGTGTTAATGGCCTTCTTAATGTACATCCTTCAGTATGCTGTCACTTTAACCTTCTGTACCCCAAACTGTGCGGCACATCGTTGTTTAATGGTGGCAGAGTCTAGCACTAGGCCCTGCGTTAATGACTTTCAGCAACAGCCGTGCCAAGTTTCTACCGTCGAAATTGTAACATGCAAACACATAAAACGCGTTAAGACACATGTTTTAATATGGAAGATATGTGAGAGATAAGTCATGTCTAAAAGATTTGAAATTCCTCTTAACTATGTCTCAGGTATTTAGTAAACAAAGTATATACTATTACTAAAAAAAACAGTTTCAATTTGTTAGGCATAGAATTTGACTTAATGTATGTGAGACTATGAACAAGACTTTATTGGTCTCTGCCGTGTTATCTGTTCACATCAACTTCAGATTGTTAAAGGGAGGGGCCCAAGAGGACTGATACTCCCACTGCCCCACAGGCGTTAGCGGATGCTTCGTCTTATGCGTTAGTTAGTGATTCTTTAGCTTTCATGGGTAGAGCTACATCTGACAAAGAGACGATTCTCTTTGCTAACAGGTGAGTGAGCCGCGGCACAAAAGAAACACGTATGGGCCGTGAGGCTGGAGCCCCTTTAAGCAAGAACTCAGAAAAACGGCTCCTAACTTTCAATTGTTCATTTGCTTCATTTCTGGCGTTCCTTTTTTTTAGGCGTGATTTACATTTTATTGCTCCCATGATTCCGTAAGAATAAATAATTTGCACACTTGGTAATGGTGAGGTCGAGACTTAAACCCAAGATTTAAAAAGCATTCTTTCTTTTTTACTGCATATTCCCCCAAATACACAGATGGCACAAGAATGACTATATATAGCACCACAGTGGTTATAAATTAAAACAGGAATAACACCAAAAGTCACATATTCAAGTTGATCTTCTTTGGTCTATGCATGTGCAGGCAGTTTCTGTCTCAGCTGACTACGTTTGGGGATAAAATATTGTTGTGCAACATTTAATTTTGTTTAAACAACATGGTGAAGAAAATCTCATTGATTCGTTTTTGCTGTAGCTCATACATGCGGCCATCAGTTCCCTGGTACACAAGACCATTGGATGTGTCTGTGGAGGGATGCGTGTACATGCGTTCCTGTGTGTGTGAGAAAATAAGGCCCAAAATATTTGCAACTTATTTCTTTTCACGACTAGAATGCACATCTTGACCTGCTAAGAGAGAGAGAGAAAAAAGGCTTAGGATAACCCATGTAGAGAATCCCATGGGAGATGTTTCCAAAAGGGCTAAGGACTGAAGCACATCAGAACACACAGATGAGCAGATATCACCCTTGCGTCCCTTTGCATGGTGACAACTGTTGGGTACTTCCCTGCGTGGACGAGAGCACTGGGCTGTTTGGGGTGAGCAGAGGTGGATCTGATGTGCAGCAGACCTGGGTGAGTAGCTTTGTGACCTTGGTCACATTACTCATAGCGTTTGTCTCTGGTTTCGTCAGGATTGGGGACATTCCTGGAATCTACAGGATTACTGAGAGGATTAATTGCCTGATTGCAATAAAACATTCAGCACAGCGCCTGGCACGGAAGAAGGGTTCCGTTGTTATAGTAGTTCCCCTCTCATTGGCAGTGTCACTTTGTGTGGTTTCAGTTACCCCTTGTCATCCATGATCCGAAAATAAGTGAGTACAGTGCAATAAGATACTTTGAGAGAGAGAGAGGGAGAGAGGAGGAGGGAGAGAGAGAGAGCACATTCACATAACTTTCTCTACAGTATGTTGCAGCGCATTGTTATAATTGTTCCTTTTTATTGTTGTTCTTAATCTCTTACTGTCCCTAATTTATAAATCAAACTTTATTATAGGCATGCGTCAATTTGTCAAATTAAATTAAGGCTGTTGAGGCAGAAACAATTCGATAGAGGTTTACTGGAAGCCAGATGTGAGGATCAGCACAGGAAGACACACCAACAAAGTGGGGCGTGCTCCAGAGTCTGATACACGTTGGAAGGCTTTTACGGGAAAGTTGAGAAGAAGGGAGGGGACTCCACGTATCCGAGTTGTCCTTTTTCATTGGAGGGTACAGCACAGAGGTTACAATCATTGGCTGTAGATCGCAACCTACAGGCTAAAATGTCTACGTGCAGGAAAATTAGAAAGAAATCAGCAAAACTTCACAATTCAGAAACGAACCAGGGTTCTTTTCAATGTCAGTGGGTCATACATTAATCAGTATGTCAGCAATTTGAGGAACTCAGATAAGATTCTTTGCTCAGGGACAGGAAGTCTCCATGAATCACAAGACCCCCGCCTCACCCCAAGGTGGGCTAATTTAGGAAGCCTGTTTACTTTTAAAGCAAACTGGGGAATGTGACCTGTGGGTTATCGGTATGTATGTATGGGGAAAGCAGTGCATAAAGGATCCGGTGCCATCCGCAGTTTCAGGCATTCACTGGGGGTCTTGGGACATATGCCCCATGGATGAGGAGGGCTACGGTACTGTGGTGTTGCTGTAGTTGCTGTAATTAGTTGTTGTAGTTATGGTAGTAGTGGTAATATCCGTGGTAATCATTGTTGTTAGATTTATAATTCTTTGTTCACAACCTCAGTTCAACTCCTGAAATTATAAATCTTCCCTATTGACCAAGAACTAATTTTTTAGGCTGTTCTATATATTTTGAAGATAATATGTAATAAAGAAGTTGCCACAATTTTAATATCATATAATGTTTTTGTAATTTGCTATTTTATTTGGTGGATAGAAAGGTAAGCCAAATGCAACCACTTTGGAAAACTGTCAACCTCTTATAAAGCTGGTCCTATGCCTGCCCCATGACAAAGCCATTCCACTCCCAGATACATCCCCAACAGAAATTTTTACCTATGCCCACGGGTAGTACAGGTACCACAGTTTCACAGGTGTACAGAGGTAGACACAGTGTCTTAGCAGCATTCTTCATAATAGCCGCACACAAGGAACCATCCAAATTCCCCCAGACACCTAATGGAGAGATAAATTATGTCCATACAGTGTAACACTACTAAGAAATGAGGATGAACTGCCAACAAGTACGTACAGCCACATGGATTAATCAAACACAAGTGATGTTGAATGAAGGCAGCCAAACAGGAGAGAGTCCATACTGAGTGGTCTATTCATAGAAAGTTCCGAAACAGGCGAAACTAACCTCTGCTGTTAGAAGTCAGGAGAGTGCCCGACTTTGGAGAGTAAATAATGACTACAAAGAAACACAGGGGGTGGGGTTCAGGGGTGCTGGTAATTTGTCTCTTGACCTACATGGGTGGGGTCAGTTGTTAAAAATTCAACTGGGCTGTTCACCTTAATGGACTCTTCTCCAGGTACATAACACATTGCTAACAAGTCTTTTTTAAAGTAAGCACACACACACAAAAAGTCAATGGGCAAAATATATCATCTTTATCTTTTAAAACACTGAGTAAAATTTTAACAATTTAAATGGAATTTTTGGGGGGGAGGTTAAGTTAAACATATATGGTTTTGGTAATATCCTAAAATAGTTGTAAATTTGTGCTCAAATGCATACTTCTCAGTGTTGGCAGATGCTGTATGTAATTGAGTGCACCAGGTAGTATGGGTTTTATCACTTTTATCACTTCCTTCCAAAACATAAAAAAGTGAAACTTGTTAAGTCTTGAATACTTTTCTAATGGTTGGGTTTGTTGGAGAGGATATAAGTACTTATGGTGGAAATAATTATGGTAAATTCATGAGGATTAATGGAATTGAACTTTTCTTAGGAACTTTGGTGCTGAACTTCAGAGAAACTGCCAAGTTCTTCTAGAGAAAAGACTAACAGATAAATACTGGGGTTTTTTTTTAGCCATTATCCTTTTTTGTTTACTTATTTTTTTTCTGGTAAGGATAGTATCTCTTTCTTCCCATTTTTTTAATTCTTATCTTTTATTAGATTGAGTTCTGATTTTCTGTGGCAGATAGAGAACTGATTTTATTTCTTAGACTCTAGTGAAAAAGGATTATTTTTATATTTCTCTTAATTTGTGAGTATCGTGTGAATAAGGGTTGAACAGATAAATTTTGAAAATTTCTTTACACGTTCACACGCATTTTGTGCCTTTCTATGTTGAGATCCTAAATGCATGTGAGATGGCTTCAGTCTTCATTAAATACTTTTAGATAAGAACTTTTGTTTACTTCTTTGGACTCCTCCAAACATCCCAATTTTTTATGCAATAAAGATATGTTACTTTGTACTTTAAATTTAAAAATAAATATTATTTTTATCAGATATTGGCTTGCAAAACTATAGTGACAGGACTAAGGTAAGGAGTAAACCTTCCTACTTCTCCCTCTGAACTTCCCTCCACGTTTTCTTCCCAGTTCATGGTTAATTGCATGGATCATATGGCTTAGATCACCAAAAACACACTCAAAAGCTCCTTTGTTTAGTTAAGACCACAAACATTTTAGCTGACAAAGTTGTGAGCAAACTCTATTTTAAGCGTGCATCTTATTAAATATCTATGATCATCATCATCATCAATATTATTAATATCATTAAAAATTGATTACTATGTGCCAGGCCCATAGCTGTGCATTTTGCATGCATTATACAAATATTACTATTATCTAAATAGTTAAACCTCATAACAACTCCATGTGTACTATTGGCCTCTAAACTGGTGCCTCAAGAGAGTTAAGAAATGGTCCAAGTTCAAACTCAGAGTTGGCTGCCCTTCCTGATGCTGTCTGGCTTCCCTAAAATGATGTCTGCCTTGACGAAGTGCCTTTAAATGGGGACACTGCAATAGAAATGCAACGAGATTTCGGGCACAGGCCCTTCTCATAATCCAGCAGGGGACTGCAGAAACATCCACACAAGGATGAAACGTGTAGGGAATAAAAGTATTGGAGAACTAGTAACATGACAAATAGTTTGAATCCCCAACAAAATCAAGAATGGAACGAAAGACCCACGAAGATAGGAAGGGAACGTGAAACTGAAATTGAACAGCCGAGTGTTTTGCATGCAAAGGTCAGCACATTCATTAACGAGCACATTGATCACGCCACTGTGGAAAACATGACTCGAATCATAACCAGGCTGGGACGAAGGCCGCAGAAGGAGCCCCCGACTCTAATCCACAAACATGACAAAGGGGCCCCGGTCCACTTGTAGGAGAAGCCTCTCCGCTACATCTAATGAGGAGTTTTACACGAGAAGGGACCTCGCTGGCCGGGAGTGGTCCCGGAGGACGCACCACCCTCGCGTCCTTCTGAAGGGCACTGCTCCGAATGTTGAGACCGAAATCAGAGCAGATCTGTGACCCAGCAGCACAGACTAACGTGCCAATGCACCTGCAGAACGAAAGAAATGAAAGCTGGCCATTAACTGTGCACGACAGGCTGAAGGAGGGATGCGGAGCACCTCGCTGCTACAGAAACTTCTGGAAGCCTTAGGGGCTCTTCAGAATCCAGGGTAAGTGAGGCAACAGTGAGCCCCGACTGACTGTTTTTGGGGTGATGGGCTTTTTTTTTCTCTGTAGAGGTGCCAATCTCCAGATGCCCTTGAGGGCCTGCAGAGCTCCTCTGAAGGTCACTGGACCGGGTACTTCGGATCCGCTTGCTCTGGGTGTCTGCACCAGCACTGCTTCCTGGCTGGTCTCGTTGCAGGAAACCTCGGAGGACGTGTCAAGAGCAACTTTTCCCTCCGTCTCTAATGGACGTGGACCCCGGTTCCCAGGCAGGACGCACACGCTCTGCACAAGCCTTGAGGTCATCATTATTTACGATGTCTGGGGGAATGCTGCCATCCCCGGTGACGCCCGTGATTAATGATAATGTGCAAACCTGGGGTAATTTGCTGACATATTAGATCTTTGTGAGGCGCCAGGCTGGAAGCAGCATTTTTCAAACTTTGCTCTGCCGGAGCCCCGGGGGCCGTGCTGGCTCCGGGTGGAAGGGGGGTGGGGTGGGCGGTAGCTCCTATGGCTGCTGCTCCATTTTAGCTATTTTGTGTGTTTATTTGTTTATAATTCTTGTTGACATTCTGGATGGATGAAGAAAAGTGTTGTCAATTTAAAAAGAAAGAGAAAAACAATAGGATGGAATATTATATGCTGCAAAGGAGCATGCCGATAGGGTTCTTGTGTCATTTTCTGGAATCTTCTAGGACTGCACGTATGTGCATTTGTTTTGATGATTATCTGTGTTAGTCTGTTAGGGCTGCCATAACAAAATGCAGGGGGCTTAAACAGCATTTATTTTCTCAAAGTTCTGGAGGCCGTAAGTCCGAGATCAAGGTGTCTGCACGGCCGGTTCCACCGAGGCCTCTCTCCCTTGGCTTGTGGGTGGTCATCTTCTCCCCGTGTCCTCATGGGCCATGCCTCTGTGTGTATCTGTGTCCTCATCTCCTCCTCCAGCGTGGCACCTCTTCTCGTAGACATCTGTTCAGCATGACACCCGTCCTGCTGCATTAGGGCCCACCCTGGTGATCCCACTTCACCTTAATTACCTCCTTGAAGGCCCTGCCTCCAAATGCAGTGTGGCATCCTGAAATACTGGCGGTTAGGACTTGAACATGAATTTTGGAGGGACACAATTTAGCCCATAAGAAAATCCAAAAATAGTTGTATGTGCATATTTTGTATCATACAGAACCAACATGCTCTACATGATAGATGACCATCGCCCAGTTTCGGAGGCCTCGTTTGCAGTCCTGTTGACACTGATGGTGACATCAGAGAGCTGCCTAAGGAGTGGGGGGTGCACCTTCCGCCGCACTGGGAAGCACAGCCGCCTGTCTATTGGCCTTTTCATTGTCAGAATTTCTTCTTACTCCTCGTCTTTAGTCTAGTTCCTGTCTGTGTCAGTGGTTGGAGCCCCAGTAAGCTTTGTAATGAATTCCAATATTTGTCTCAGTATAGTCAGACTGCACGTTCCGTGTAACCTTACCCACCTATACATCCAAAAGGAATGTGCCGCTCTTCCCTGCCTGCAGGGCGTTCTGCTTTTCTATTTCAGTCTGGTGGATAAGTTCAGAAACCTTATCTGAGATGCCTGCTGGCAGGTAAACTGAGTCACTAAGAATGCTTTTCGGTAAGGTTTCTGCCCGGTTGGTGAACTGGCCCTCTATTCCCCCAGAACAGCACTGACGCTTCAGCTCAAATAATTAGTGCCCCATATGGACTGTCTCATTGCCAGGGAAATAGGCTCGCAGCCCACTGAGAGGACTGACCTGTGTGTATGACCTTAGCAACAGAAATACCCAGTGCACTGCTGCACTTGTGCTAATAAGCAGCGAGAAACTGCGTTTTCTCTCCTCGTTTCTTCACTCACAGTGACAGGCATGAGCTGACACCCAGTTTTTGCATCATGTGCATATACCGGGAGAGTCAGTGTTCTAGAAGGGGACAGAATGAGTGACACGCCAGATAATTGTTCCAAAAAATGAGTACAAGTGCTTCTTTTTTAAAACCACAAAAACATTTTAACAGGCAAAAATTTCAAATAAACTACCCCCTTCAAAAGAAAAAACGAACCATGCCAATGACAAAAACAAATCAACTGTTCATGCGTTTAATCTTGAACTATCTGCAATATCGCATTAAATCTCTAAGCTTCCACAGAGTAATTTTGGTAATTAAAAATCCACGATAAAATGATTTCAAAATGAAGTTTTACAATTTTTTTCACTTAGGAAACAATAGATCCAATATAATAAGGTGCATGTGTGTCTCCACTTAAAACAAATTTATGGAAATTAGAACTTATACACTGATAGATTAAAAGATGATTATTTCCCAAGTGTTTTCTTTAGCTTAAAAAAATGATTTACACTTCAGGATTGCTTTGAATGCCTCTTAGTGAATTTAAAATATGATTCAATACACTTTCTCAGGAACATATGCTTCGAAAGGTGAGGTAATCTTGTGTTTTGAACTTAAGAATTGAAGGATGAAGTGTTCACATTCCCTATATTTATGTACAGACACACACATGTCATTGACTCATCTATATGACGTAACAGAACTACAGCTGCCATCCAGAGACTTGGGGTCACAAAGCTGAGCTCAGAGCCAGCTTTATGGCTGGACGAATAACATGGTATTTAGGATGTTGCTCTGTTCCTCTGAGCTGTCCCTGCTGCTATGATGCGGTAGCAAGTGGCTTCTCCTTCTAAGTCAGAGTATCTGATACATGCTTCGTGGGGGTGTGCAGCCGGATTGCCTCGGAGTGAATACCAGCTGCAGAACTTAGATGTGTGTCCTTGGGCAGGTGGTTTATAGTGTCTTGCCTCAGTTTCCCCATCAATAAGGCAAGGAAAAAATAACAGCCAGCTAACCAGGTCGTTGTGGAGGATTACATTATTTAATCCCTGCAAAGCACGTGGAACAGACTCAGAACCCTGGTACTCTGTGCATGACTAGTTGCTGACATTGTTTTAAAACAGTGGGTTAAAAATCACTGCACCTGAGGTCTGAGAGCTAGAACCTGTCCTGCCACTCCTGAGCTGGAGGTAGCTGGAGGCATAGAGTCTCAGGTGCAATGAAGGAGTGGTCCAAAAGGTCTCTACCTTATTGAGTCAACTGTCCCTGCTTGCTAGTGTAGAGTGGTTTCTTAGAGTGGCTGTGAGCTTGTTCCTCTGGCACGGGAACAGACTACTTGTTCTGCATGTTTGGTCAGGACTTTAGAAGTAAAAAGCTCATGTTGATGGGATAATTTGCTACTAATTGCTCAAAGTTCATGTCGGTCATGCAAAGCCTCTAAGAAAGAAAATTATCATTTATAGATCTTTACCCATTATATTTCCCCCCTCTCATGCATTAAAGAGAGAAAATGCCAGTAAAGAAATGGCTAGATAAAATCGAATATGACACCCAGAGTTCAGGGAGGGAAAACCACCATAAAAATGACCTAATGAGAGGTGCTTATTTTTCCATTCTTGGGATACTTCACTTAGTAGAATGGGTTCCAGCTCTATCCAGGAAAGTACTCACCAGCAAATTGGTTTCACTGATCAACACCTAAGTGGACATATAGGAATAACATTTATCGGGCATCGGGCAGATGTGAGGGGGTAGGAGGGGATGGGTATATACATACATAATGAATGCGATTTGCACCATCTGGGGGATGGGCACGCATGAAGCTCTGACTCGAGGGGGGTAGGGGAGGCAAAGACAATATACGTAACCTTAACATTTATACCCCCATAATATGCTGAAATAAAATTTTTAAAAAATGACCTAATGAAAACAAAGTTGCTAGACAAAACAAAAATAATTTATAATATTTTTTTCTTGTATATGTAGCATTCCAAGACTACTGACTGAAGATTGTAAGTTCTTTCTTAGCCTTAATTAAATACTCCAACTTTCATGACAAAGAGTAACCCTAGTGTTGGTCTCAAAATGCAGAGGAGTCGAGTCCACTGGAGACAAGATGACACAAATCTTTAGCTCCAAGCACCCTTTATAAGCAAACCTTGCCTTGGGGAGGGAGGCACCAAATAATGACATTATTGTAAGCCTGCCCCATTTCACTGTCGTGAATTTGAGGATTCAAGGCTGTTGGATATTCTGCTTCCATGGCTTTTTCCTATAAGACAAACACATGAAATTGGCCTCTTAGAACTCTTGGTCTTAGCCACAGTTACTGAAGGCTCATTGGTTTAAAAGCTTTTTGTACTATAACAAGTTACACAACATTTTCTTTTGCATCCAAACCTGAAAAAAAACAAAATGTATCAATTTATTTATTTTATATTAATTATAACATATAGACTAATTATATCATTGTGGGTTTTTCAGGTAAAAAATAACCAGGAGATGGATGCCCTGTAAAATATTCTGAAGACAGGAGTGATTATTAAAAAGTGAGAGAGTCCTGTAATTCTGTGCCCCAGAGATGAACACTTTAAACGTGTTGGAATAGATGTATCCAGTTATTTTCCTATAACTTTATATGGGGTTATATTATTCTAAAACTTTTTTCCCCTGAACCTATTAAAACACTTTTGCGTGAAGTATATAAGCCTCGTTACTGTTTTTTAGTCAGACACCACATGCAAACAGATTCAATGTCATGTGATTATGAAGAGCTTATAACAACAAAAACGTGAGAATGCATTTCCCATTTTCCTCTTGAGAAGCAATCACGTTCTTCATCATTTTTTTTTTTTTTTTTGCTATTCCTTCTGGTATTTAATTTTTCTAAATCTTATTCACGTATCTATCGGCTTTATATTATGACAGATCAGAAATTTAGGTCACTTTGTCCATACCCCCATCCTCCCAGTATTTACTAGATTTTAGTCAACTGCATTAAAACCATATAAATATTATTAAGTGCCGAGCCAAGTTGCGTGCTATGATTACATTTTTTCTTTATGCTTTAAACATCTAAGACTTTCACACTGCAAAGCACAGGGCGGTTTTCTACATGGGCAACTTTGTTGTAGAGTCTGTTGTAATAGTTCTACTTGGTTTTCCCAGCACAGGTGGTTCCTACAGCCCCTCAACGGCCTCCAGTCTGTCCTGGCCACCCCTGTGCAGCCCTGTCCCTGGCTGCCACCCTGAGTGTCCCTTTCACTGTGCCCCTATGTTGGATTCCCTATTTCCTAAATCCTGTTGTGTCTCCTGTTTTCTCTTCCTCTCTCCTTTCAGTGGGGCATGTCCTCTGTCCAGTCACTTCTGAGCAAGGGTGCATGAGAAGGGCATTTTTAATGTTTGCAGAAAGAATGTAAGTTTGGGAATAATTTCTCTCTTAAAAATTTAAAATAATTTCAAAGGAAGTCATTTCTCTGCTGCCTTTTAGCTTCCAGAGTTGCTGCGATTCTGATTCCTGATCTTTCTGTATAAATTAATTTTGTTTTTTGGAAACATTGAGACCCTTCTCTTTATCCCTGATATCCCATCATTTTATGAGAATGTGTCTGGCTGTAGTTCTGCGTTCACCTACTGGTCACTGAGCGGGCTCTTTTAATTATTATTAAAAAATAATAATTTTTTAAATTCTTTATTCTTTTATTATACAAATCTTGTCCTTTTTGGGCATTCCAGGATTTTTTTTTCAACTTTTGCCTCTTGCTTTTATATTAACTTATAGAAATTTGTGCACGTATATATTAAGTATACAACAGCTCTGTTTCACTTTATCCAGAGAATGTACCCTTTAGACTCCTCAGCCGCTCTGAAAGACGGATGGTGACCTGAGCCTGCAGGCAGGGAATGGGGACCTGGGGGTCTTCAGGTGACCCCTCCTCTTTCAGCCCCACCTTACTCCACACTTCACAAGTGTCTGGTTTCTCCAGTTCCTGAGTTGTTCCAGGGTTCTGGGTTCTGCGTGCAAGAAGAGGGAGAAAAAGTTATCTCGGGCTAGCTCCCCTCCCCAATCCTGTATGTACACACTGCTCCTCTTTTGTGTACTTCCTGACTTCAGAGAGTTGAGCTTCAGATCATGGGCATTTCATAGAAACCCTGAAATATTACACATCTCTGAAATGGTATTTTTCTTCCCTTCCCTCTTCCTTGTCTCTTCTCTTCTCTTCTCTTCTCTTCTCTTCTCTTCTCTTCTCTTCTCTTCTCTCTCTCTCTCCTTCTCCTCTCTGCTGTGAAATTGCATTAACTAGTTTCTTACTGATGAAACTTTAGCCTCTTACTCCATTTTCACTATTATAATGTAAACACCACTGATAAAAATTCCCACGTTTGTATATTTTTCATTAATCAATTACTAGATAATTTTCTGCTTATTAAAAATTCATGCACATTTTACAATATGCCAGAAGTGAACACATTACTCTCTAAAATACATCAAATTATCAAATTTCATTTCTAGCAAGTAGGTATAAAAGTGTTGATTCTTCTCTTATCCTTCCCAACATTAAGTATTCTCTCTTTTTAAAATCATTTTCAATTTGATGGGCCAATTAATTTCATCATTTGTACTTCTAAATATATACCTTCAGAAAGCCGTATATTTCTGAAAATAGAGCATTCACTTTTTCACGTAGTCATTTGACAATTTCTGGAGAGACGGACAAGCAAATAAAAAAAACTAAATAATTTTATAAAGATCAATTAAATGCTTAATTATTTTATGCATCAAACCATAGTGTGTGTATGTATGTATAGTGCATGTTTAAGAAGATACTGTGTTGTGATTAAGAGATAAAGACACATCAAATTTAAATAAAAACTCTGATGTATCTTTGTGTCAGAAACAGCTTATGTTTAAATTTGACTATTGTTTCTATAAGTCCCCTTAATTTTCTTGATTTTTAAACTACAAGTAAGGTATTAATGACCAAAATATGGGAGCCCTCTGGTGGCCAAAACACCTTTAGATACAGATTAGTATATTTCTCTTTTGGCTTAAGATCTCAAGATCTATTTATGTTAAACGTCCTGAAAATATAGTCTGTTTAAAAAGGAATCCACAGATGAACAAAGTTAAATAAACAGAAAAATATTTTAAATATAACCACATTAGGAAAAAATATAAATTTTGGAAGTGACAGTCAGCCAAGCTTAACCAAGTTCTTGTACGTGTTCTCGGAAACCAACAGAAACCAAACCCATGTGTTAGGTACAGGAGGAGCCGAGACATCCTTGGAACCTTGCCGTCCACTCTCAACAACACGGAAGCCCTTTGAGACGGTCCCATAGAAAAGTATAACACTTTGCCCGGAATGAAGTGACTGTATATCAGTTGAAGAAACATAGGAGGTGTGTTAGCTGTCTTCAAAGTTCAGAAGGACTGAACTTTCCCATCTGTGAAATTGGATTACACCCCTTACCTGGCCAGTGAAGGGAGAAATAGAAGTTGAAAAAAATTTCAAGTCCATATAAGGAAGAAATTATTATCAAAAACAATATTTAAGAAAATGGGATGGAGTGCCTTGTCAAAGGTAGTGAGTTCCCCATCATCATGAGTGTTCAAGCAGAGGATGGAAGCCTGCTTGTCAGAATTGCCTCAGAGGGGATTCAGACCCTTAGGGTTGGGTCCAGAGTACATGGTCCCTTCCACCCCTGCCACGCTGGGACTATGAGGGTCAATGATCATCCATCATGTGGGAGCTACTGATAGCACTGGAGCCTGTCTGCTTAAGTCAAAGCATTTTAGGAATGAAAAGTGGAGTCAGCATGAGAGGTCTTGGGTCTAGACAGGGGTGAATGTCGTTGTCTCCAGTTCCAGGAAGGGTAGATGTACCCTGCCTACATGTCGCCTTATTTCTGCAAGGATAAAAGCAGAGATAGTTCCTGGTCTCCAGCAACTCCTAGTTGTTCATGAGCAATGAATTTAGAATCACAGATGGGATCGCACATATGTCCGTGGGACGCTGGCATTTCTTTCGGAACAACAGTTCCATTTATATTGTGCTCCTTGTGACCACATCTGCACGTTTCGCAGTCTTGCAGAGATTTTTGCAGGCATGATTCTGTCACCCAAAACATCAAGGATATGCTCCTCTTTTATTTCTGTGCTTTACAAAACAAACAGACCTTAGAGTTTGACAATCTTGCTGAAAATATTTTTCACCAAGCATGTTTATAGGCAAACAAGTTGTCAGAACAAGGGGTCATTGTTCCTTTCTTAAATATCTCAAGAGTTAAGCCGTAATGGCATTTGAAGAGAGAACATAATTTCATTCTCTAGAGGGAAAGGAATGAGTGAACTCAACTCATCATTTTTAACGGGACACAGTTCTAGGGTTGATCTGTATCCATTTGAACAGCTTGCTTAACCCACTCGGTGCTTTGGTTTACTCATCATTGAAGTGGGCTTTTCACATGCAGTTCTACGACAGGTGTTCAAAGAAGGGCTTTCTGAAGACATGAGCTGAGACCTGAAGGATGAGGAAGCGCCGTCCATGAGAAGGACCGGGGTAGGAGCATTCTACGTAGAGAGAAGAGCATTCCCTGTGTTTCACGGACAGCACATCCAAAGCCAAGTATACGATGATTACAGTGATGTGGAAGGATGTTGAAGAGGCAGATTGAGGCCAGATCTTGCAGGATCTTACATGTGCACGAAAGGAATTTGGATTTCATTTCAGCTGCAAAGAGAAGCCACTGACGCATTTTAGGCGGGGAGACCATGATCTTATGTACATGTTTAAAAGATGGTTCCAGTGCAGGATGAATTAGCAAAGGGACAGAAAAGGAAGCAGGTGTCCAGGCACACCTGGGGCTGAGCAGGGTGCCACCTCCGAAGATGAGAAGTGGGTGGAGGTGCAATGTGTCTAGGAAGTCGGATGGATAGGGCTGCCCGATAGGCTTGATGTGGGTGAGGAAAAGTGAGGAATCAGAGATGACTCCTGCTTTTCTTCTGGCTCGGACAGTACTCACAGGTAGGATGCAGAAGCAATACCTGCGTGCACATGGGGAGGTGCGGAGTGAGGAGTTATGGACCAAGAGCCCAGATTTGGAAATAGTGCGTTTAAGTGAATTAACGATTTCTGCCTTCCTCTGACCCTGCCCTCTATCTTTCCCCATAGTACTCACCACTTTCTAACACCATACACAGTTTATTTATTTCTCTATCGTTTCTTGTCAGTCTGTCTCCCCAGCTGAAAAGCAAGATCCACATTGGCAGGAATTTACTTACATGCTCATTTCCATTGACGTGCTTGGAGCAGCCCTGGCACCTCGAAGGCACTCAGGGAGCCGTGTTAAGGAGCCAATAGGATACAGGACTTCAGACTTCAAAAGAGAGATGTGGCAGATAGAAATGTGCAAGAAGTCCACGTGTGGATGGAAAAGCCGTAGGGATTGACGAGATTACTCAGGAAAGAGTGCACAGGTGGTCTAGGAAGGAGCCCGAGCTCCTCTCGTTGGTGTGTGCAGGGGAAAGGAGAGGGCAGAGGAGAACCAGCTGTGGACGTTTTGTCAGTGAGAAGGCAGAATAGTGTTGTCATGGAAGCCAAGAAAAGAGAGTGACTCCAGGAAAGAAGGTCCCACCTTCAGAGTTGTTTCCTGGTTAAGCATGAAGTGAGGCCAACAGTTGCAGGGCAGGAGTCTTGGAAAGAGAAGCCAAACCATGGAGCCCAGGGCACGAGGAGGCATGCCGCAGAGTGGGTAGCAGATGTTGGGGATGGTGCCACCTTCTGGTGCCAGCTACCAAGAAGAAGGGCGTCTATACCTGCACACGAGTGGGTGGTGCCCATCTGTGATCTGGAAGCAGGCATGGGGTCCCAGGGAGGGATCCTCTCTCCACCTGGTCTGAGGAATGTCAGAGAGCAGCAGCCTGTGTTGCGAGGGATGGGGTGAGATTGAGTCTGCAGGGGACCCCCAAGTTTCAGTTAAGTCCTGGAAGAAGAGGGGGGTGGATCAGAGCCTGCACTGTAGATCCCAGAGGCGACGCTCAGAGAACACACTGGTAACAGTGAGGGGAGGGATTGGTGACTGGACACATGAGCAGGTGTTCGGTGCAGTACAGGGTTGGTCTCTGCACGAGCAGGAAGGCTGGCAATTCTGACACTGGCCGAGAAGAGCAGGGGAATGTCGGGACTCTGGCAATACTGCTACTGGGTGTTCAGTCCACTACACGTGATTTATGTGAACTAGGCCTTCAGTGTTTTGTTTTTTTTAAAAAGTACTTTTAGAAATTCCCAGATAACTCCTTGCTTGCAAGCCATAATCAAGTAGGTGTTCAATAATGAGCTTTTCAATTAATGTCATCATTTTGGTGTCTTAAGAAAGTATATTACTGTGCTCATTTATTAGGCTGAATATGAAATTGCTGTTTTGTATGTCAAATTTGGGCTAATTAAGCAATTGCAGATGGTCCAACCTGGCAATCTTTATAGCAGATAGTATGGGGAAGAGGAAATAGTAGCAATGATTGCAATGATAAAATGAAGGAAATCTTGAAATATTTTGAATATATGGAATAATGCATGGGTTCGAAATGCCCCTTTATATTTGCAAAGTGGCTGATCAATTGACCTTTCAGAAGAGAGCGGGGGAAATGGCCCCTTCTCCTGTCCCCACACCTACCTGGTGGCATCTGACCCTGATCAGGTGCTGCAGTGGGAACCCTGCGGTGGCTTTGGCCTCAGTGGCACATTAGAATCGCCTGGGAACTATTAGTATTAAGCCGCCTGGATGCTCAGGCTATAAACCAACCAATTAAATCAGAACACCTGAAGGTGGAGCCCAGGAAGCGCTGTTTTAATTGGCCCCAGGTGATGTCACTGTGCCACATTTGAGAGCCACTGTTCTAAACCAGTGCTTGCAAACCACCGTGCGTATGTTCACCTGGGGATCTTGGCTGCCAGTGCCTACCTCCCACACCCAAACATTCTAATTCGGCGGGTCTGGGGTGTAACTGGGTGTCAGGATTTTTAAAAGATCCCCAAGTGATTCTAACGTGCAGTAAAGTCTGGGAGCCCCTGCTCAGTGTAAACCAAGAGCTGCCTTAAGCTAATGGTCCTCGAACATGCATCACGCCAGAAGCGCTTGGAGGGCTTGTTAAACCAGGGTGTTGGCCACCACTCCGAGTTTCTGTTTCCAGATGTCGGAAGAGGGGTCCAAGAATTTGATTTTCTAACCCACCCTCAGGGGACACTGCTGCTGCTGGTCTGAGGACAAGACCATGAGAGCCACTGCATTAGGCTCCCACAGAAGCTCTGGTGTTCCTGGGTGCAGGTGGCATGGCTGGGATCTCACGCATTCCTTGCATGGAATCTTGCGCTTGCAGGAAGGGGTTCCAAGAGGAAAGACGTGGGTTTACAATCCCATCGGCGCCCTGTTGCTTTTTTATCTTCCTGTGGACATCCTTCTGTTCTCATCTGCTGTCTTAATTCCTGCTGCTGCTTTGACAGATAGGCATAAACCAAAATGACTTAAGACAAAGTTATAATTGTGAAGGTCTGATGTCCAGTGGGCTACATGGTCTCACTGGTCTAACATCAAGGTGTCGGCAGGGCCGTGTTCCCTTCTGGAGGATCTAGGGGAGTTCTTCTGGCTTGGTTTAGGGTAGCTGCAGTTCTCACCCCCCTTCTCCCTTCAGAGCCAGCGGTGGCTGGTCAAGTCTTTCTCATGTCCCGTCACTGACTCCGATGCTTCCTTCCACTTTTAAGGACTCTTATAATTACATTGGGCCCACCTAAATAACCCAGGATCATGCCCTACTTTAAGGTAAGTTGATCAGCAACCTTAATTGCCCTTTGCCATGAAACCAAACATATTCACAAGGCGGGGTGGAGATTATTCTACCTGTCACATCCGACTTCTGGGCTCCAGACTCCAGAGACAGAATGGTTGGGCGTGAAACCTGCCATACTACTCAAGAGCTGGCGGACCCGGAGCAGGTTATTTAACTTCCGTAAACTGCTAGAACCCAGAGCATTAAAGTACCTACCTTACTGTGTTAAGATGGGGTTACATACATGGGGAATTAATGACATATGTATGTGTCAGACCCTGCCAAAGGGATTTGAGAAAATCTTATTGTTATAATTGTCATCATTTTCAATTTTATTAAGAGTTTTTTCCTATACTCACCCGATTCCTCACTTCATAGGAAATCACTGCTATTGGGTATCCTTTCAGACCTAGTCTATGCATGTACAAGGATATGCAAATATAATATATTTGCACAAATGTTAGAATATTGCAACTATATGAATAATCCTTTATGTTCATTTCCACACTCTTCTAAATAGCTTCATCCCTTCTATTTTATGAATGTACTTCAATTTAGTAAGCCAGTCCTTTATTGATGAACATTTAGTGTGTAGCTCTTTTGCAATTGCTAATAGGGTGATAACTAATAGCCTTATAAATCAGCAAGTTTACATATGTGCCTGCGAATCTGTTTTATATAAACTCCTAGAAGTGGACCTTCTAAATCAAAGGTTACATACTTTCTTAAAGTTTGATAGATGTTGCCAAATTTGTCTCTGTATATCTTTATCCATTTTCTTTTCCGTCAGTGCTATATGAGAATGTGCATTTCCATACGTCCTTGGCCGAGTCTTGTCATCAAGCATTTTTATTTCTGCCATTCTGATAGCTAAAAGCAGTATTTCATATTTTTGATTTGCATCTCTCTTGTTATGAAGGAATCAAACATCGTTTTATACGTTCCTTAGCAATCGTATTTCCTTTTCAATTAGCCACCAGTGTATGTCTCTCATCCATTTTTCCTTGGGGCGGTTGATTTTTTCTTTAATCATTAATTAATAGGATTTAATCACAGTATAAAGAAATATCTGTTTTCTATGATATGAATTACAAAAATTTTTCTTGTTTACTTTTTGATTTTACCATACAGAAATATTTTTTTCATGTTGAATTTCTAAATTGTTTATGGAATCCTGGTTTTTTGTCATACCTAGAAAGACCTTTCCTATCTTAGACTATATAAAACAAAGTTTCCATGTTTTCCTTTAGTAATTATATTCTTCTATTTTTGTTGTTTACGTGTCTAGAATTTTGATTTGATAAGTTAGGTAGGAATGCAATTTCAGTTTCTTCCATAATTTTCTACTGCCTCAACAGCATTTATTAAATAACTATGTTTTTGGGGTTTTTTCTATTGATATACAGCACCACTTTTATCATCTGCTGAAAATTTGTATTTGTCTTTCTGGTCTCTTCTTTCTGTTCCATTCTTCTGTCTATTTTTGAATCTGTGCCACAGCCTTAAAACATATTTAAATATCTGAAAGATCTATTTCTGCCTTATTTATTCACTTTTTTGTAGATTTTTTTTTCTGGTTGTTTTTTGCATGTTTACTTTAGAATCTGATTACTTTGCTGGAGAAAAATCTCTTTAGGATTTTATTAGAGTGGTCTTAAATGGATGGATTAATTTAATAATTGCCTTCCTTAGGATATTAAGTGTTCCCATCTTAAATAGGGTGTGCCATTCCACTTAACCAATTGTCTTTTTGTGTACCGGGGAAGTATTTCAACATGTTGCTCATATGGTTCTTACACATTTCTTAGATTTATTCCTTTTATTTTTATTGTGTGTGGGTCTTGATGCCAAAAGGATTGTGGTTTGTATCTACTTATGGAACCTATTTTTACCTTTTACATTTTACTCAGTCATTTCACTGAATTATCTTTACCTTGTATAATAGTTTTTCAATTGATTCTCATGAATTTTTCATTTATGCAATTATATTTTGTGCAAATAATGATAATTTTCCTCCTTTTTAATATGCATAGTTCTAATTTCCTTCTCTTATCAAGTTGTATTTTATAGCATTTAATTTTATTGCTATGATTTGTTCCCCATTCCTATTTCTAATTGTGTGTGTTTTGTTCTTTTCTTGGCTAGTTTAACCAACAATTTATCTATTTTATTAATTATTTTAAAACTTTAGATTTATTTAATAGTTCTAATATCAATCTGTTTCTAATGCATTCTTTCTTGCATTTATGTTTTTCTTAATTTTTTTCTTTTTGCTTTAGATTTCTTTAATAGCTCTAACATTAGTCTGTTTTGTAATGCATTGAATTCTGCATTTATTTTGTATTAGTGTGTTCCTTTTATTTTACTCAAATATATTTTATTAGTCTTTTTTTCTAATTCTTTCAACTGGATGTTTAAATCATTTTTTTTTCATTCTTGTTTATATAAGTGTACAAGACTATAAAATTATTTCTGCGCATACTTTTGGCATGTTATATAGGTTCTGATATAAACTGTATTCATTAACAATTTTTGTAGATATTCTCCAATGTCTGTTTTGGTTTCCTTTGCGATTCATCCAGGTTGGAAATCCTGTTAAATTGTAGTTTTGTTATATTGAGGTTAGGACATAGTCTGTTCTGTACCATTTCTGTTTGCAAAACTTTATTGAACTTTTCTTTGCGACCTAATATGTCTTCAAGATTGGCAATTTTTTCCTTGGATGCTGGAAAGCAAGATAGACTAGGTGTCGTCAGGTTATAAAATTAGGTAAATTGCAAACAGATCTATGTTGTTTAAATCTTCATTGCTTTTGCTTTTTATGTACACTTGACCAGTCATGGACCGAGAGAGGCGAATTTAAGTCCCTACTGCTAACATACTTCTGCCTGTTTTTAAAATTTCTTCTAGGTTTTGCTTTATTATGTTTGATGTGATATTTTCATCCCATGCAGATATTCATACCTCTTCCAACTTTATTGCAGATTGTGTAAGCTTTGTCATCATAAAGGGCGATTCTTTGTCACAGAAATGCTCTCCACCTTAATTTTAACCTTTTAAGTCTTCATCTGCTGATTAAGAGCATGATGGTTGCTTTCTTTATTGCATTTGCCTGGTTTGCCTTTCCATACCCTTAATAATGCTTTTAATCACTTAAAAGCTCACTAAAATAGCATATACTTAAATTTGTAATGGGAATAAATTTAGCAATATGGGAATAAGTTTAGCAAATTTACATTGTTATATCATATTTTATGGTATTCTTTTTCTTTATAGTGCTTATTTTGTTTTTCCCCCTCTTGTTTTCTTTCTCTGTGTGTGTGTGTGCATTTCTTTTCATAATAAGGAAGTTATGGGCTGTTTAATGGCTGACTCTATAATTACAAGTTGATACGACACACTTGATCTTCTTTTTCTAAAGACTGTCTCCGTATCAATTCCTCACCATGACCAGAGATGAAATTACAAAATATCCTAAGTATGGTTATATTTTTATTGTTTTTTCTAGTCTTTACATTTATATCTTGATGAATTGAATTATCACCATTAAAGGATCTGTATGTGATTTCTGGTTATAAACATCCCTCTACCCGCATCTCATATCTCCCTTCTATGAATTTGTGTTAGTTATAGCAATTCTAAATTGCCATGATATAACAGCTGTTTTTGTCTTGTAATTCCCACAATTGTTTTACTCCTCATCCTAAAGTTAAATAAAATAAATGCAGAGCAAATCCTTTTGTTACAGTTTTGTGATTCATCTTTCATCATTTTATTATAAAAATTTTAAACATATAGAAAAATGAAAATAATTGTATAAGCAACACCCATTAATCATCACCTAGATTCTACAGTCAGCATTTGCTGTATTTGCTTTGTCAACTAGCTATCCATTTATTGATCCCTGTCTACTCATCAATCCATCCTATTTCTCGATGCATTTCAAAATAATTTGCAGATCTTAGTAGACTTTACCCTTGAACACTTTAGCATACGTATCATTAACTAGAGTTCAATATTAGTGATCTTTATTTATTTTCCCACTAACTATTTTTTTTCTAATTGTCAGGAGGACTTCACAGCAACTATATTTCCTGACTATTTTTACCCTTGCAAATGTGGCCTGTAGTCTTATAATTAAATGCTATTTCGCCTGTGCATAACATTTTATTTCCATGAGTATTTCATAGATGTTGTCCCACTATTTTCATATGTGGAATATTACTGTGAAAAAATCTAAGATCAGTGTAATTTTAATTTACTTTCTTCTTTTAAGTTATTTGGTTTTTTTCTTTTTTAACCAGATTATGAATATTTTTAATTTATCTGCAAAAGTTCAGTAAAGTAAATCCTAATATAGATAAGGCTCTTGCTGACTTTTTTATACCAACTATTCTTAGAACTTTGGGACCATTTTCATGTGTATGTTCCACTTTTCTTATACTGAATTTCTGTACTGCTTTAAAAATAATATCTTTAATACTTTTTAGTTCATTTATATACTTCTCTTCCCCAGGCAAAACACTGTTGCAGATTTTGCATCTTCTTGTCTTCTGCTCTTTCTCCCTTGACTACTTTTTATCTGCCTATCCAATTATTTTGGTTTATTTTTCTAATCCAGTTCTTCCCATTCTGGGCAGTGTCTCCTTGCTTTGGGTTGATGGCAATATGGCAGTCGGTTTGTGATTTCTTTGTACACCCTTTCTTCTTTCAAGTGCTCCAGTAGCTTATATTCCAGCTTTCTCTCATCTGGACTTCACCCTTTACCTCTCCTTGGAGCTATTCGATTGTTTCATTCATGGCCATACATTTTGTTCAAACGATTCATTGGCTCGATAACTACTCATTCTGGTTGACTGTTTTTGTTTCGTTTTTTTCCCAGCGCTTTTCCTAATCTTGTCTTATATTTATATAAATCCTATGCTGGGAGCTTTTTGATTTATTTCTCACCTTTTGACGGAAGGACTTCCTAGATCAGGTACTTGCAATAGGTTTGCTCAGGGGGTGAAAGCATAACTGGATTAGTAGGAATTAATCTCAATTTATAGCAAAGTACCTTGGAAGTCAGGTTGTATTTCTGTGAGTTGTTTTGCCTTCACTTCTCTCCAGCCAACAGAGGTCAGCAGGTCCTGGGCTGCTAATACTGAGGGTCCCTTCTCCACCCATTTCCTATAGGGGTCAGGACAGAATTCATGCACCCTGACTTCTCCTACTGCTCTGTGGTGCCCGTGCACAATTACATCACCAATGTTTGTGATTAACTAAGCCCCATTAGTCATTTTTTTTCTCTCTATTATATAGTACCTACTTTCAGAAGGATACTTCCACCTGAAATATTTGAGATATCTTTTCATGGTCACTTCCCATATTTTCATTTGATTTCCCCTGCTTTTGGAAGGTGGTTTGAATTCATGGAACTCTCTTAGTTTTTCCCCAAAGCTGCATCATATACGCTCGGAGGCTAGCGACGAGCCCCTTCCACGTGAAAGCTGTCACTCACGTGAGCAGTGTTTGCATGGTCGTCCTTCCTTCCTTCCTCTTACTTCTAGTAGGGCTCCTCGACGTCTCGTACAGTCCCTTTGTTGTGCTGCTTTTTTATGTTTCGTTCATACATTTTTAAATGTGGGGAAATTGGGCAATTGAAAATGAGATGCTTCAGAGTGGTCTTGACAGAGAACTTCCATGTGCATCGTTTCATTTCGTCCTTTAGACGATCCTTCCAAGTGGGCATCGTTATCTTCATTTTGCAGATGAACAAAAGAAATTCAGGTAGATCTCAGGACGTGGCCGGAGTCACACGCCAGTATGTGACTGAGCTGCATTTCTGACACCACCATTGTGTCATTATGCCACCTCTCATACCTGGGAATAGAACCTGGATACGGGAAAACAGTTCCCCGAACGTGGTGAGAGTTTTGACATTTGAGATAAATGAGAGAAAACAGGAAATTGCCCTATTTATCATGAGCAGACTTTGCCATGGTGACAGACTGCCTAATTGGTTCATATGTATCTTTCTGTTTCGGTCTATGGCTCTGCTCATTAGTATGCAATTTTCTCTATCCTATCTGAGCAGGGACGTGGGGCTTGTGAACCTTGTTACCGCGCTGGGGCCCTGCTGAAGAGCAGAAAGGCCTTCCTGCGTGATACGCTTCGTCCCAGCCAAGGACCGTCTCTTCCCCTCGCTGTGTTAGACAGGACGGATGCCTTTGGTAATTCAAGGGCCAAGCCTCTCCCTTCCTTTTCAGTCTTGTTAGGGAGTGATCGGTTCACCTCTTGATCTTTTCAGTTAGAATAATTTTACAGGAGGCTGAGGACTGTTTACTCTCTACACAACCTCTGTGCTTCAAGCATTTTAAGTTGCTATATGACTGTTTCCTAGCTGAAGATTATTTGTTCTTTAAAAAAGAGTTGTAGCACCTTCGCTGTTCTACTTTGACTGATCTCTCATCATCATCAACAGCAGCAAGTATTTATTGACATCAGTGCTGACCAGTGCTCAGAGTGATGGTGAAGTTCTCATGCTACGGTGCTGGGTCAGGACGTGGGCAGTGGTCCCCAAAGAAGGCTGATAGAAGATTGGAGACAATTGGAGCTTTCTGAGATGTTTCTGAAAAATGCAAAGAAAACATACGTTTTGTTCTCGTAGGCATTTTGTGCATTGAGAACGTAAAGTCATTTGTCGGTCATAGGAGAGAATCTGCCAGAATTGCAGCTGTCAGCCTGTCAGTGTGACCTTTCCCAGTGTGACATGCCGTGGAATTTCCTGTCACGTTAAGACAATATGACAGAGCTGTGCATTGCTTTTACAGTGGTTCTACCCACCCTTATCTGCTCAAGAGAGAATGCCTTCCAAAAGAGATAGGGAGTATATTTCTCACATATCAATCCCATGAGCTCAGAATTCAGATGGCAAGTTTACACGTTAAGCTTTATTTTATGCAGTGATCATACATGAGCCTGTGTTGTTACTTGTATATGTGTGTGCATGTGTGTATATATATGCACATATATCACATACACATTCCCCACCCCCAACACACATGGCTTTTGAAGTTCAGGAACCAGAGGGGCAGCCATGTTCCTGTCTAGCAGCAGGAAGGGAAAGATTGGAAATATCAGAACTCATCTTAAATGTCATTCTGAATTCAATATGGAATTATCTAATTATGACTAATTCAACAACTGAAGCATAAACTACTAATTTCAGCAGCAGCCAGAATTTTGCAGATTTTCCTCATTTTCCTTTATAGAATATAACATTTGGCACAAATCCTAGATCAGATCTTCTTTGCAGCTGCGTTGCTACGTTCTAGCCTTGATAGAGAATTGTTTGCACCATGCATTTAAAAAAAAGAAAGAAACAAAATCTTCACATTTCCAGTTTCTTCTCTTCTGCTGGTATAGACCTCTCACGCTCGTTGATACCCCATAAGCTAGCAGCATGCTACTGCTCACTAGAGCATGAATGCCATGGTGGCTGCTTTATGTCAATAACATGTGAAATTTTGCTTAGTGCCAATATCCAGCTAATATATTTCATACTTGGCATGATACTAATAGAATAACTATTGGAATTAATCTTTCAATATAGAAATGTTTACACGATAAAATAAGAACTGCGTGTGACCTTTATTTAATTTCTTAATTTCACTAAATATCTTAAACTTATTTGTTTCCCAAACCAGCTTGTGTAAAGTAATAATTGTTCAGAAATCAGTTCTGAAGACTCAATTTTTCATTTCACAAGTTAGACAAATGCATTTACAGAGTACTTTTCAGGCTAACTTCAGGATATTCTTTTTCTTGGTATCTGCATATATACATATGTGTGTGTGTGTATATATACACACATATATATGTGTGTTTTATTATATTATATATATTAGATATATAATTTTATTATATGTATCTATGCAGTCTGTATCTTTCATTGGATACATTTTCTCCATATTTTAATCATCTTGATTTTGTATATAATAGGCAAAAATAAATTTTACTTTTGAAGTTTGCTTGGTTGAGGGGCCAGTCAGTACTTCAGAGTTTCAGGGAAGTGATCTTTCAGCAGTGACCCTGACCATGGAGGGACCTTGCTGTCATAACCACTATAATCCACAGGGAAGTGGTAATTTTTTGCTAAATATTGCATTTGCATTACTAATCCAAATCGTTTCTGGTATTCGCACATCTTATGGCTACCCTGAAATTCTAAGCGCAGTGATTTATTTGTATACTCCCAACAGTCCACCACATGTTCTGGAAGCAATTGTAGCTAAATTACTATCATTATTGTGTTTTGCCACACTGATGTTTGATGCAATTGAGAAAGCAATTTTAATGTAATTTATTCTGACAACTGTATATACCTGGGACAGACTTAATATGATATGAGCCACACACACATACTCGTGTGTATAAATACACCGCATGGATACAAAACCAAGAAACACTCAATTATCTCATGTATTTGATGTGGAAACTCCGTCACCACCCGGAGTCTGTTACCTTTCATAACCATTAAACCAGCCCCACTAATCTTTTTATGAAGATTTATGTTTCCTTCAAAGAGAAGGGATGTATAAGCCAGTAGAAACCATTGTGAGGAGTTGGAGTATAGGAGTAAGTGGTCTCCTTTCATTGAAATCCCATCTGCTTTCTTTTATAGACCCTAGAGCCTGGCCCTCTCTCTCATCATGGCTCTAAGTTCCAACTGGGCACAGCCTTTAAGATGAGGTTGAGTACCCAGAAGTGACTTGCTGAATATCTCAGAAATCTCCAGCCTTCCTTGCCCCGACTCCAGTGTGCTGCATGGAAAACACGCAGGATTATGGATAGACCTGGCCTTGACGGACAAGGCATTTGGACTTTCATCCATCCTGGAGTGGCCCAGGCAACTGGCTGGAACAGCCACCAAGGGGACAAATCTTGATCAAGAGGGCAGGTGACCCACAAGAAATTCACACATTTAGAAA
>VBSM01000272.1:109661773-109706108 GCA_008086735.1 Cheirogaleus medius | reverse complement strand
TACAACTGTTGAATGAACTTGGCCTTAATATTATATTTTATTTGGGATATGCAAGAAATGCTTAATTTTATTAAGCCAATTTTCCAAAACTGTAGGGACAAAAGTCTAATTGATCAAAAATGCTCTTTGGGAAGGCAGATGAGTTTTGAAGAGTAAAACAATCACATAAAAAACAGAGCTCTAACCTTTTTATCCTCAAAAATTCCAACTAAGTTTAAGGTTGGTTCATACAAGCCTCACACACTTTCTTGTTATGCAGCTATATTTTGTGGAATGCCTATCACAAATACGTTGACTGATTTAGGAGAAAAAAAAAATTAACGTCACTCAACACCAACAGAAATGTGGTTATTCTTTCAAAAATGATTAATGCTGCTGAAAATACAGGTGTCTTATACACAGAGTTTCCGTAACCACATTAACAAGGTATGTTGTATGACGAATATGTTGTTTTATTAGAAAAACAAGGAAAAGGAAAGTTAGCCATAGCATTTGGCTGTGTAAATTAGAATCAATCTTCCGAGTGGTTCTGGAATGTCTCAAATACCTTCTTCCCAATTTTAGTAATATTTTCTAATCATAGGTTACTTCTCATTCACTTCAGCCTTGGATAGAGCTGGTTAATTATTAATATTTTTAAGCCAGAAAATACATAGAGCAGTAATGGTACCCAGTAAATAAAGAGTAAGTATTTCAGAGGTCTGTGGGGAATGCCATAAAATATATCTCAGATTGTTTTTGGTCTTTACTTATCCTAGACCTTTTAGAATAAAAAATGGAAAACAGAGCTTTTAGAAGAAAATTTTCAGCTTTAGATATCGTGTTGGCAAATACAGAAATCTTCCCCACCTTCCGTAACGCAGCCCCTGTTCTGGTGTGAGACTCTGGTCATTGTCAGTAGAGTGTAATTGACCTGCATGCCCAACCTCAGCCTGATGCGCAAATCCTCCGTCCCGAGGAAGAAATAGTCATTAGCGGGTCCCATGCAGTGACTACTTGTGCTGCTAAAAAAGGGGTCTCATCAGCAATCTGCAGCATCTCTGCCAGAGCATGGAGGAATAACCACCACACAGGAGCAAGGGAGGTGACAGGGCGGGAGGGACCCAGGCAGACAGGCTGCTTAACGGATGGAGGAGGAGACAGGGATGTTCAGCATCACTCAGTCCTGTGTCTGTTTGCATATGTACAGTGTCATCTTCGCTGCATTGAGGGCTGACACTGTCTCTGGGATTTCCCCAACAGGACTTTGCAAGCCACAGGGATTTATATTTTCATTCTTAAATACTATTTCCAATAAAAGACTTGTAGGTTTCTTAGGGAACTGTTGGCTGCTTGACTTTATGTTGGAAATGCGTGTTATTTATTAGTAGTGGTCAGTAGAATTATTTCCTTTGAGGGGAGCTCCATATCCTGAGGTTGCTGGGAGTGATTTTTAAATGAAATTCACTTTGCAACTTGGCCATTGTAAACCACCCACTAAGTGCATTTGCGTTTTGTACCAGTTTTGCTGTTTCTCTGTAGAAACCCTGGCTGAGAATGGCTCTGTCTTAACACAGTGGATCATTTGCTGTTTTGTAGCGAAGCCCAGGGCACTTCGCGAAAGATAAACTGGAAGGACGCTGGGTTGTATCTGAGCAGCAAAGTGCCACGCGTGCTAGAGATTTCCACTGCGGGCATCTGAGCTGGCCAACATTGCTTTGCCAGTGTCTGTAGCACTGTGCCTTCTCGTTGGATCCAGTGATGTGGCCTTAGCAGAGTCCAGTGTTGCCTTCACTGACAATGAAGTCAAGCAAAAAAGCAGGCATGTCGTTTCAGCATGTGTTGAATCCACCTTTGCATTACTCTCTGAAGTGCATGTGAGATCCCTAGTTTATATAAACGGATGACTTTGCCTCACCCTTTCTGTGACTAAGTTGACCTGCACAAGGCACAGGGGTCCTGCCATCTTTCATCACCATCCTATAAACATCCTACTGAAAGGCACAACGGGAAAGAATTGCCCTCAACAAGGTCTGCATAAAGATTTGTGTTCCAGGAGGGGACATAGCAGTGACCTGGATCGGAGGACAACTTCAACAACAATTGCAGAGATGGAGTCCCTCCGTCTGGTCTGACTTCTTGGCATGTTCTCTAAGTCTGTAGTTCCCAACCCCTGGGCTGCAGCCTGGTACTGGTCTGTGGCCTATTAGGAAATGGGCCACACATCACCGCCTGAGCTCTGCACCACCTCCTACCACCACCTACCACCCACGACACGGCCCCACCACCCCTGGTCCATGGAAAAATTGTCTTCCATGAAACCAGCCCCTGGTGCCAAAAGGGTTGGGGACCGATGCTCTAGGTCAATCTGTTTTCTCTTAAAATTATTCGTTTCCCCCTGGCCGAGAGCAAATCATATTGGGCACCTTCTCTGTTGAAGGCTAAAGCAGGATTACTCACTAAACCTACCAGGCCCTGAGCTGCATCTGCAGCACCCTCCCCCAGCGCCCCACACCTTGCTCTCTCGGCTCCAGCCATACTGGTGGCTTTCAGGGCCCCAAACTTTCAACCTCTTCCTTGGCTCAGAATCATCTAAGGCTCCATCTCTTCCCCTCCAGCCTCTGTTTGTCTAAGCAACACCTCCATTTAGCCATGAGATCTCAGGGACAAATGCCTCTAGCCCATCATTCTCCCTCGCCAGTATCCTGAATCTTTAGTTATGTGATCAGTTACATGACTGTGTCCTGTCTCCTTGATTGGATTCTAAGCTCCATGAGAGCAGACACCAAGTCCACACCATTTACTGACAGCCCAGCTCCTGCCTAAACAGAGATGCTGACCTCACCTGCCAGGGACCCTGCCCTGTGACCACCCCCTCCCTGGTCTTCTGTAGTGTCCTTCAAACACCATCTGCAGCCAGGATTGGCCTGACCAACCAATGACTTCTCCTCCCCACCTGAACCAGGATCATCCAACACTCACAGAGGAAGGGCATGCTGAGATGTGTCCTGATCAAAGTAAGATTGATGTGACTTCTAAGAAATAGACATTTTCTAGACCCTAGCATCATAAATGCTTATACTTAGGATGCACAATAAAGATCACAGAGTCCAGCCATGCTTAGAGGACAAGCAGACAAGTGAGCATGTGACCTGCATTGCTGGGTGGCATGTTCACATTGTCCCCTGCCTTCCCCTGGGACATTCTGGGCTGTGTCTGTTGAGATGTGCCAGATACAGCTGTCTCTAGGTCAACCCCTGAATTCACCCACAGTCCCGCCAAAACACTATGTTGTCTGCTTTGGGAGATGGAAACGGAGAGGGAGCACAGTTCCTGGTGATGGCCAGCCAGGTCACGTGTCATTCACTCACCACCTGTCCACCCAGCAGGTGCTTAATCACCTGAGCACGTGCCCACCCCGGCAGAGGAGCATGGAAGTGTAAACAGCCCCTCCAAGACCTGGCATCTAGCTGGGGAAACACACAAGTAAACACACGAGGCCACGTTGAAGGGAAAGTTCTCTGGCTGGAGGACAGTCTGTGGTGAGGGGCCCGGGGAGGGCTCCTCCATAGGCACCAGCCTGCTCGGCCTCCTCTGCCGGATCAAGGTCTTTTCTTTTCCTTTTCCTCCTTTAAATTAATGAGATCTTAACACCATGCAGTGCAGAGATTTCTCTTTAGAGATAAAGGCAAATGCTGGCAGAGAGACAAGAGATGTATGAAATTGAAGAAAAGGCTGCTTGATGTTATTTGCCGAGATGTTTGAAGCATGTGAGGCATGGAGTGGAGTCGGCTCCAAACACATGTTTGGGCGTCCTTGGCACTGGGCCCCTCACAGAGGTGCCCACCTTGGTGGGGTCTGGACAAGTCACTTCCGCATACGCTTTCCGTCAGGAACGCTGCAAGGCACCGCGGCTCCTTGGCTGTTTTCCCCCAGGAGCCCTTTAGGATATGGTGTCTGTATCCGTTTGGGCTGCTGTAACAAAATATCATAGACCTGGTGGCTGATAAACCACTGAGATTTATTTCTCACAGCTCTGGCAGGTGGAAGTCCCAGATCAGGGTGCTGGCTGGTAGTGTCTCATGAGGACCCGCTTCCTAGAAGGCCGTCATTTTGCTGTGTCCTCATGTCGTAGAAGGGGGGGACTCTGGTCTCTTCAGCCCCTTGTAAGGACACTAATCCCATTCATCGGGGCTCTCCATTGATATACACTAATCACCTCCCAAAGACCCCACTTCCTACTACCTTGGGGGTTAGGACTTCAACATAGGAATGCTGAGGGGCACACTCAGACCACAGCAGTTGGAGTTGTCTTCGTTCTCTCTTACACACAGAAAAGTCCTTATATGTTTTCTTGAAAAAACTTTATGTAAAACAAAGAAATGAAGTCTTTTAAAATCCCGTTAAACAGCTTGTCATAATTAATGTGATTATCAGGACCGCAAGAGCTAACCCTCAAACTATTCATGTCGGTGATACTAATGACCGGGGCAAACTGTCCTTGTTTTTGAATGCCAGTATTCATTATTTGCACTACTGAGTCATCTATCAGAAGCGCTGTAAAGAGCTGTGTTAGGCCTAAGTAGGTTTCAATAAACCCAAATAGTTATTTAAACCTGAATAGCTTTTAGGTGTCCTGGGTGCCACTTCTCTGTGTCTGTTGAGTTATCAGGTCCCAAGGAGGAACACAAAGCTAAAGTATCCTGTCTAACTTTTGCCTCCAAAGCTAAGGGTATTTTGCTGAGACATCAATATACGGGCAAGTTGATCCTTCATTAAGCAACGTGTCCATCTTAACAGATGGATGTATTTTTTCTAATGCAGAAACCATTTTCCTAGACTAATTGGAGATCCTTGCATTGAAGGTGATAGAGTCTGGGTATCTGCATTCGATGTGAACTATAAAACCCAAATCATTAGAAAAAATAAGAATATCATTCTCTTTTGAAGAAAAGCCAGTGTGTTTTCTATATCCTCGGTTGCTGTGTGGGAAAGTGTTTCTGAGGAGATGGGCACTTTTCAGAGCAAGGGTCCAGTTAAGTGGTGTCTAGAAAGAACGTGTCTTCATTCTCAACCTTAATTGCATTTCTAAAGACCATTCTGAGGGACTTGGTTGCAGCAGATTTTGCATATGACCTTGCATGCCAGATGTTTCATTTTGTCTTCTCACTCACTGACCCGGAGGTGAGTTGGTGGGTAAGGAGAGGCAGCTAGAAGAAAGGACTTTTGTCCTAAATTGCAGACTCTGTCCAAATAGAAAATTAGCTGTCTAATAATGTTGTACACGTGATCAACTATGGTCTTCATAGCTAAGATACCCCCAAGGGTTTAATAAAGATTTTCTGCCAATCCGAGATTTGGAAAGTGATTTGCGGTAACAAAACAAACAAACGGAAATAGAATGTGATGGAAAGAGACCACTCTCTTAAGTCACCAGTCTCCAACAGAACAGAACCAACGTTGCATCATCCAGGTGTGAGCGGGGTCACCTCACAGCCCAGAGGCCACGCACAATTAAGGCTTCTGGGGTGCTATGGTCTGGATATTGGTGTCCCCCAAAATTTATATGTTGGAATTTAATGCCCAATGTGATACTATTAAGCGGTGGGGACTTTGGGGGAAGTGACTAAGTCATGAGGGCTACACTCTCATGGATGAGATTAGTGTCGTTGTAAGAGAGATTGAAGGGAGCTTCCCTCCCCCATGTGCGGATGCAGAGAGAATGTGGCGTCTTGGAAGCAGAGAGCGAGCCCTCCCCAAATGCTGAATCTGCTGGCGTCCTCATCTCAGACTTCCCAGCCTTCAAAACTGTGAACAATACATGTTACTTTCTGTTGTTCATAAATTGCACAGTATAAAGTATTTTTTATAGCAGATACTGTATAGTCATAGAATAAATCCTAGAAGACTAAGTAGAAATCCTAGATGACCAAGAGAAAGCACAGGTCAGTTTGGAGAAGCTCTGGGGCAGGAAGAAAGAACGTGGGGCAGAGTGAGGGAAGGGAGGTGAACGGTATCACTCAAGGTCCATAAAAAAAATCCCACTGTAATGTAGAATCTGCCATTGTTCAGTCTGAAAATGCACCTAGAATCAAGGGGGTTGTGCAGTATCTAACATTTTATAATGTGCTCTTTTACTCAACCATATATTATGAATCACTTTCTGAATTAGCAAACACATTTTTTTATAACAACTCAGTCCTTCAGCAAATATTTTTGGTGCCTTTCGATACATTCTCCCTGGTGTAGGTGAAATTATTCAGTCGTGTTCATAACCTCTACCCTCTGAACCTACAGTCTCGAAGAGAAGATAAACATCAGATAAGTAAACAAACAAGTGCATAAGTAAAAATTGTAAAAACCATTAAGAAAGAAAAACAAACAGAGTGAGATGGCAGAGAGCAATGTCAGGGTCAGACGGAGCACGAGCACAAAATGGAGACGAGTTGCCAAAGAACTGAGAAACGACTCAGCCACAGGGACCCACGTGTTGCAGAGGTCCTGAGTGGAGGGTCTTTGCTATCTTTGGGTCAGTCAGCGGGAAGGAGAAGACACGTGTAGATGAGAGAACACATGTGCAGATAAGCCCAGCGAGCTATGGAGGAACCAGAGCGAGATCTGCGGTTGGTTTACCCGAGTCTTGGCAGGGCAAGTCAAAGAGTTTAAATTTCACCCTAAAGTCCATTCATATCTTTTTGGCAACAGAGGGAAAGAGATCTATGCTTTGGAACCAGAAGTTCATTGATGACTATGACGAAAGAATGCTTCGGGGACGGGGAAGGGGGTGGGGGCGGTGGCTCTTTGAAGTGTGTTGTCTTGCAAATAGTTTCATAAATTTACAATGATGGATCTGCCATTATTTATTTAACCCTTCTCCATATTGTGGAACATTTGGCATCTGTTGTCTCTGTTACCAAAACAGAACTGAAAAGAAAAATGACAAACGCCTCTATCTTGGGTAATAAGTCACAGCTGATAACCCTGCCTGTTAGAGGCACATGATAGCTCTTGTATGGACAAGGCTCTACCCCCCACTGAGCCCCCAGGGAGCCAGACCCACAGAAAGACTGGTAAGAGGACTGCAGGATGGGGTTGGGGAGGAGAATTTCTGGGAAGCAAATAAACAGTGAGGCTCTGACTTCCTGGGTCCTGCCTTCCTGGGTCCCGCCTTCCTGGGTCCTGCCTTCCTGGGTGACTCTTAAGAAAGAGGGCCCTGGGCTGCAGCCTCCTTGGAACGTGGGGTCAGTGGTCTAGATCTGGTCTACCTGGCACTCAGAAACACATTCCCTTTTCCTCCGTAGTCACGTGTTCTCCCTGGTTTGCCAGTTCTTGCCCTCAGAGTGGTAGGAGCTGAAGGTCCCACTGGGTGAGCCCAGGGTTGGGTGAAGGGAAGCCTGAGTACTCCCAGCCTCTTTCCAGTGGAGACCCCAAATCTGCCTAACGTCAATCAGAAGAGTGTTCTCTAGGCTCCAGGGGGTGCGATCTACAACATTAACAGTAACTGTATTAATAACAGGAATAGCTGACGCATAATCTAAGTGTTGTTCAAACAGCATTTACACATGCCAGCTCATTCGATCTTCTGAACCGCCTTATGCGTGGTTCCTGCTGTATGCAGTAGCCCTGAGGCTCAGAGAAGTGAAGTTGCTCAGTGTGACACACGGCCAGGTCTCAGATCTGGGCCTTTTGGACCTCAGATCCTTTAACGTTTGCTGTTACTCCTCTCCTGTGCTGCCTCCTTCCACCTATCTCCCTGGGGAACTGTCATTGAGTTGAACAATAAGTCACAGGTTCAAAGGATTTGGTATCTTGAGTGCCCGTCACCCACATGCTATCTCATCATAGTCACTGATGTCGTTAACGTGGCTAATACATGTCCCTACAGGTTATGTTATTTCAGAAGACCTCAGATTACAGTTACAAGATACGTGTTTCTCCATATTTCATATGGTTTTCCTTAAACAAGACATATATACATATATATATATGTATAAATATACATATATATATATTAACACTCATCCCACCTGGCTTTCTTAAGCTTTAAGCTTGGCAGTGAGGTGGCATTTGCAGGAGACGCACAATGTCACAGAGAGCAAGTATCAAAGGCACCTCCCAGACCAGGGCTGCAGAAAGGGCAGGCATCCTCACGGGCTCCAGCTTCCAGGGGCCTCCGTCCTCATTGTTCCTCCTACCAACTCATGGGAGAAGACCTTGGAGGGTCTGCAGATAAGATCCCTTCTCCACGGACTCAACCACATGGGAAAGCGGATTATTGAGGACGTAGATTCTGCCTGATTCACACTGAGGCGCATGGCACTGGGACAAAGTGCAGAGGGAAGTGCTGGATTCGGGCTGGCTGGGCAGCTCTGATGTGCGCAGGGCACTCAGAACTCAACCGCAGCTGTCTGAGGTTCCCAACCCTTGCTTATCGTAGTCAGCACTGAACTCTTTCTTTCCAAACGTCTGAAGTGCTGCTGTTCCTGCTTCCGTGTGGCCACGCTTCACTTAAATTTGTTCTGCCTTTAACTTGAGCTTTCTGGCTTCACTCTAGTTCATCTACACTAATAACTGAACAGTCTGATCCAGGCCTGATCTTCATTGAAGTAATATTCTCCCCAAAAGATCTTTGAAAAATGATCTCCTGGGTTCTGGTTCCATTTTTCCTGTGGATATGTGGTGAAACTAACAACAACTAACTGACTGAGCACTTGCTCTTTGCAGGAACTATCATACCTGCTTTATGTCTCTTTTCTCATTTAATCTCACAACCACTCCATGATACAGGGGCTGATATTAATATCCCCATACAAATGAGCAAACTAAGGCCCAGAGAGGTTCAGCAATTTGCCTAAATACACACAGCTAATGGGGTGGTAAACAGGGCTGTCACCGGCCCATATGGCAACTTTGTGCAACAGAAAAGAGTATTTGTCCTTCAGGATACCTCATTTCCATCTGCTGAAAAATGACTGCAATATACTGACTTTTTAAAAAAGCATGCCACTCTGTTGCCACCTTCCAGAAAAAAAATCATACAAATATGTGCATCTACGATGTCAATATTTGCAGTGTGCTTGACACCTCCTAGAGTGTGCAGGGGCTGAAACCATGAAGTCTCACTCCAGGAACTTTGTTCTCCGCATCCGTGTTATAGCGTCTCATGGCAGATTAGGGTTCTGCTACTTTTCAAAAGGTGTTGGAAGAGACACACTGATTTTAGGGAGCAAAATTACATCATCTCGATCAGCCCCATTCCTTTTGTTGTTGACGTCGAACGAAAGCCCAGTGACAGCTTTTTCTCAGGCTGACACTCAGAGGCGCCGTGTGGCTTGTGCTTGTGTCTGTTACCAGCCATGATAGGTTCAGTAGCTAAACGCTGGTAAGACTTTTGACCTTGAACTTGGCCAAGGCCATGCTATAATTGCAAGGTTCTGTTCAGTGCCACAATTGGTGAGGCTTACAAAAGTGTGCAATGTTCATAGGCTCTGTGTTGGATTATGGCACTTCATCAGTGATTGAACTCCCTCACTCAGCATTGATTCATTCATTCGTTCATTCATTTAACTCAGTAGATGTTGGCGAGCTTGCTGTGTGTCAGGAACTGTTCTAGACCTCCTTCATGATACTAAGATAAACATAAGACAGAATCTTTGCCTTCAAAGAATTTATATTCTGGATTAGTTTTGCTTTGGACAAAATCACAGCTATATTTCTTTGAGTTTGATCATTAAATGAGATTACAGGATCTTAGGGTTGAAAAGGGCCTCAAGTATTATCACATCCCTCTCATTTTAAGCTCAGTGACAAATGGCTTCTCCAGGGTCACACGGTCAGTCTGTGGCAGAACACAGACTAGATACTGTGTCCCCAGCTCCTAGTCCTGGGCCTGTCACTGCTGCTGAAAGTTTTGTCCTAACCAGGTGCTAGTGTCAACAGACAGAGAGGAGAGTGAGACGAAGCCTCAGGGGCCATGCTGGGCAGGGCGGTGGGTCAGACTGAGGCCCACGAGACTATGAGGTTTGAACGCCGATGCAGGTTAAGCCTAAGGGGTTGGCCTTAGGGGCCCGACTTCCAGGGGTCCCCTTCTGGCTTCTCTTTGTAGATATGTGAACTGGAGCAAGTTACTTAGCCTCTCTGCACCTCTGTCCCTCACTTGCAAACTGGAGATAATCCCGGAGCTTGCCTGGCAGGATTTTCCCTGAGGTTATGAGACTGATCCTGGGAAGCTCCGTGCTTGCACGCGGTGAGTGTGGGATGACGCTTGGCTATTGTTGTTATTATTATTACTACCTCTAAGACTCTGTGCACACATGGTGCAGGCCAGACCTCGGTTCTTGAATGGCTTTTGTGGTTCTCAAGGTGCAAGTTGCCACCACCAGCCTCCCTTGGCTTAAAAGTGGCCCTGAACATGACCCAAATGGGGAACAAACCATGGGACCTATTTATACCCCTTCAGAAGAAAGCCACCTGGAAACCATTCATTAAAGTAGTTATTTAATTCCACATTCCTGCCTTTGACTCATTTCAGGATTCTGAAAATGAATACCTACCTTTTCAGCTCAATGTGATTCATTTCCCGTGTCTTTGCTACATCTTATTATAGATACGTGGCCATCTGCAATGAGTATAACACACCATTTCCCAAAATACACTCACAACGTGTATACGACATAGACACAGAGCCATGTCATTTCGGAAAATAGTGTAGCCCCTTCCTGGAAACTCAAAACTTATAATAACTTATTAAACACCTTGGAAAGTGCTAAAGTAATGAAACCTAAATTCTACAATTTGTCTGCGCAAGAAACACCCTTCAGGGCCAACTTTATGGGTGCACGACCTGGGCAGTCGTTCAGGGCCTGCTCGTAAGGACCCAGTGCTTGGCTTAACACTCTGCTGTTGTTTTGAAATTCTTAATCATTTTTTTTAACAAGGCGCTGTGCATTTTTATTTTGCACTGGGTCCAGGGAGTTCTGTAGCTATTCTTGACACCCCTCCTCATATCCGACAGCGCTGGCATTCTGCCAAACACTTTACCTGGAGATCCCGCCGTTGTCCGCTTCCTGCCCTCATCCAGGTCAATGAGAGACAAACTCAGTGGAGAGTTAAGAATCTATCTTGATTATTAAAAATATGCACCAGATTCCCGAATCTAAAATGTATATGCACACGCCACTAGATGCCAGCATGAGCCAAAGCTGCTGAATGCTCCGTCGAAGAGAATCCAGCCCAGCCTGGTTCTGAGAGCCAGAGTTCTAGGTTCTTTCCTGGACTGTCATGGGACACTTAAGCCAAAAAATACTATTTAAGTGTAATTTGTGTAAACTAAGCATTTCAAGGGGAAATTTCTCTAAATTAATCTTTGTGTAATTTCTGAGTTACAACACTATTTTTAGACGAAGAAATGCATCACTAAAATTGATACAGAAGCATTTTAAATTGGCACAAAGGTGCATTAAAAAGAATCCATGATACAGATCCTCCTTGACTTATGATGGGGTTATGTCCTGATAAACCCATTACAAACTGAAAATATCTCAAGTTGAAGCACATTTAATATGCCTAACCTACCAAACGTCGTACCTTAGCTTAGCCTACCTTAAAGATGCTCAGAACACTCACTCTGTCCTACAGTGGGGCAAAATCATCTAGCACAGTCTATTCTGTAATAATGTGTTGAATAACACGTTACTTTTGTGGTTGTTTGTCCTGACCGTGTGGCTGACTGGGAGCTGTGGCTTGCTGCTGCGGTTCACCACCAAGACAGTATCATACCACGTATCACTAGCTTGGGAAAAGATCAAAATTCAAAATTCGAGTATGATTTCTACTGAATACGTATGCTCTTGCACCGTTGTAACATAGAAAATCATACGTCAAACCATCGTAAGTCGGGGCCTATATGTATAGGAAGAAGGATAGACACATAGACCAATGGAACACAATGCAGAACTCATTAACAGACCTGCACAAATAGGCCCAACTGATTTTTGACAAAGGTGCAAAGACAGTTCATTGGAGATATGATGGCCTTTTTTTTTCAACAAATGGTATAGGAGCCACTGAACATCCGTTGGCAAAAAAATGAACCTTGGCCTAAACCTCATTTCATATATAAAAGTTAGGTCAGAATGGACCACAGACGTAAATGTAAAATGTAAAACTATAAAATTTGTTGTTTTGTTTGATGCATAATCCCAACTAATCAAACAAAAATTAGAGAATATGATGTTTTTCTTGCTGATTTTCCTGAGTTCTAAATAGATTCTAGTTATCAGCCCTTTATTGGATGTGTAGCATGCGAAAATTTTCTCCCGTTCTGTAGGTTGTCTGTTTGCTCTCATGATAGTTTCTTTGGCTGTGCAGAAGCTTTTTAATTTTCAACCCTATCAAAAAGTGGGCAAAAGACATGAACAGAAACTTTCCAAAAGAAGACAGAATAATAGCCAACAAACATATGAAAAAATGCTCAACATCTCTAATCATCAGGGAAATGCAAATCAAAACCACAATGAGATATCACTTATCTCCAGTGAGAATGGCCTTTATTAACAAGTCCCAAAACAATAAATGTTGGCATGGATGCGGAGAGATAGGAACATTCGTACACTGCTAGTGGAGCTGTAAACTAGTTCAACCTCTGTGGAAAGCAATATGGAGATACCTTAAAGAGATACAATTATATCTACCATTTGATCCAGCAATCCTATTACTGGGCATCTACCCAAAAGAACAAAAGACATTCTATAAAAAAGACACCTGCACTCGAATGTTTATAATAGCATACTTCACAATTGCAAGGATGTGGAAACAACCCAAGTGTCCATCAATACATGAGTGGATTAGTAAAATGTGGTATATGTATACCATGGAGTACTATTCAGCTATAAGAAACAACGGTGATCTAGCACCTCTTGTATTTTCCAGGCTAGAGCTGGAACCCATTCTACTAAGTGAAGTATCCCAACAATGGAAAAACAAGCACCACATGTACTCACCAGCAAATTGGTATTAACGGATCAACACCTAAGTGGACATATAGGAATAACATTTGTCGGGTGTCGGGCAGGTGGAAGGGGGGAGGAGGAGATGGGTATATACAAACATAATGAGTGTGATGCGCACCCTCTGGGGGATGGACACGCTTGAAGCTCTGACTGGGGGGAGTGGGGGCAAGGGCAACATACATAACCTAAACATTTGTACCCCCATAATATGCAGAAATTAAAAACAATAGAGAATTTGAAAGTCTGAAAGGTCTTTACAAATCATCTAGCAACTAGATTACACTCCAACTCCAGCAGCTTGTAACAGGAGGCTGTTGGCTCCTGAGTTCCTTTCAGCCAAAGGGATCCAGCTCAGCAGCTGAAGGCATGGCCGCCAGCGTACCAGCCCGCGTCTCACCGCAGCCACTACAGCTGAGAACCAGAAAATAGTGATTCTGGGATAACTTCACCCAACCTCCTGCCTAGGGAAAAGCTCCTGTCTGTGCCCTTGACATCTGGCATCGCCAGTCCATCCATTACTGGTAAACTTTCTAGAGCATCGTGGGGAATATGTGGGTGCTTAGAGTCAGGTCATCCTAGGGCCAAACTCTGACTTTATTTCATCCTAGCACCAGTCTACAAATAAGCATAATTGTGGCTACTTTTCAACATTGTGAGGAAATAACCTAATCATCGATAGCTGCAGCAGGTCTCGTAGATAATATAGACAACTGTGCACTCTGCTTAGTGTCTTGATATAGTGTCGAATCCGGTCTCACTTGTGACACCTACTGTAATTCTGATGGTTAATATAGATTTTTTGAGAATAATAAAGAACGACACAAATTCAAAAATCCTTTCACTTCTTCATACACAGGGCATATTGGAATTGCCTTTTGTAATTATAATTGAGGTGCTGCTGTATCATTTTGTTTAATTATTTCCACCCGATGGCCCGATTAGGAAAATTGCTCGCATTGTTTTCCCAGCATAACGTGCCGTGATGGGGAGGAGCTACCGCAGCTGTCTGCAGCTCCCAGCTGAGCAGCTGTTCCATTGCAAGCATGGTCTTGCCGGGGTCTGGACAGATTTTGAGTTCAGCCATTTGATTTCAAACCTAAATTCCAATAATCTGTTTTTCAAGAAAGGTATTTTGCTTAACTCCAAGACCCTGAGAAGTTGCTGTGCTCTCTGCCGCTCGCTGATGGTTTGCGGACTTCAGCATGTGTCTCTGTACCGGGCATGTGGACGCTCTCTCTGCCTCCAAGGTGTTTGTCCACACGCTCTCTGCTGTCCTTGCTGGAAGGGTGGAGACTGGAAAGGAACACAGTGATGAAGCAGTTGGTAACAATTATGGAACTGGAAAGTTGATGAATTGAATGGTCTGAGTAACCTAGACATTCAGACAGGCTACCAGGGAGGGCTAGCATGAAAGACCCAGTTTTCAAAAAGAGAGGAGATCCAGATGTCCCCTGAGAGTCACTGGGCCTTCCCAGGTGCACCTCAGGTGACATCATCCACCTCAGATGACATCATCTACCTCAGGTGACATCGTCCACCTCAGATGACATCATCTACCTTGGGTGGCATTGTCCATCTCAGATGACATCATCTACCTCAGGTGACATCGTCCACCTCAGATGACATCATCTACCTCAGGTGACACTGTCTGCTTTGGGTGATATTTTCCACCTCAGATGACGTCATCCACCTCAGGTGATATTATCAGGTCTTTTGCTAACTATTTCCCTAGCATGGAGGAAAAGTAGGAAAAATAAATCCTGCCTCTGCCACCAGCCAACCGTGTGAACAAATCCAATCCTTTCCAAGCTTTAGTTTTCTTTCATTGATAATTGCATTGAGTTGTAGGAAAACAGTTTTCAAAGAAAAATAGAATGCTGCGCAGGGGTGGGGCCAGTCCAAGCAGAAGGAGCCACCTGTGACCAGGCAGGTGACGAGCCTTCTCCATCAGCCCCATGCAGCCCTGGTGCGGTGGGGCCTGCCTGCTGTTGGCACTCTGTATTTTTGATGGGTGCATCAGCAAAGGAGAAATGCGACTGATTTTTGTGGTGCCTGTAATTTGCCGACAACTCAAGACCAGTAGGAAATGTGTGGCAGTTGTTTGAGAAGTGTCACCTTTCACAGCCAGGAAAGAAGAACCAGCAAGAGGGGTGACGTGTCACCGGCGTTTAGAGCGCAGACTTCAGGCTCAGACTGCCCGGGTGCGAACCCCGGTTCAGCTGCGTGGGACCTGGGCTGGCGTCTGGACACCCTGAGCCTCAGTCTCTTCGCCTAGGCCATAAACCTGCTTTGATCTTTCATAAGCTGATGCGTGGCAGAGTGAAGGGTACTTCTGTTGTTTCCTGCACTGTACTGATCCACCGCGCATGTTCTGGCTTCGTTGATTAAAAAGGGCGTTCCACATTAGGGCAAGATGATTAGCTTTGCTCTGCGCGGTAGGCTGCGTAACGCCTCACTCTCCAAAGATGTCAGATCCTAAATTCTAGGAACCTGTGGATGTTACCTTACATGGCAAAAGGGACTTTGCAGGCGTGATTAAGTGGAGGATCTTGAGAGGTTGGGAGATTGTGCTGGACTGTTTGCGTGGGATCTAATGTGATCACAGAGGGCCTTGTGAAAAGGAGACAAGAGGGCCCATGGGAGAGATTTCAGACGATCAGAAGAAGAATATGTTTGTGAAAGAATACGTTGTATTGCTTTAAGCCACTAGGTTTGTGGTAATTTGTTATAGGAGCAATAGGAAACTAACATAGTTGACCCTTGGACAATGCGGGAGTTAGGGGCGCTGACACCCCACGCAGTCAAAACTCTGCGTAAAACTTTTTATTCCCCCCAAACTTAACTACTAATAGCCTACTGTTGACCGGAAGCCTTACCAACAACATAAACAGTTGATTAACACACATTTTGTATGTTATACGTATTATATGCTGTATTCTTATAATAGTAAGCTAGAGAAAAGAAAATACTTCTAAGAAAACCGTAAGGAAGAGAAAACATATTTAGTATTCATTAAGTGTACGTGGATGATCATACAGGTATTCATCCTCGTGGTCTTCATGTTGAGTGGGCTGAGGAGGAGGAGGAAGAGGGGGGCTTGGCCTTGCTGTCTCAGAGGTAGCAGAGGCGGAAGAAACCCACATCTAAGTGGACCCGAGCAGTTCAAACTCATGTTATTCAAAAGTCAACTGTACACCCACTACGTGAGATTTCAGCTGTCTCAGATGGAAGTTTTTCTGAAAGGTATCGCACAATATCAACCTTTTAAACCAAAGATGTGAAGGTGGGGCAGGGTAACTCTTTTGGTTCTATTTAACTCCACTCAGATCCTGTCTAACGTAGAGATCCTCCATATTCTAGATTGCTTTGTTTTGAGTTCCTGGTTTCCATTTGTAAGGTTTCCCCATTGTTTTTCTCCTCCTTCTGCCTCCTGCCTCTCTCCTGCCCCTGCCTCTCTCTCTCTGCTGCCTCCCTCATCATCTTCTGGTCCTACAACCGAGAAGCATAATCCCAGTGAACGTGCCATGAGCACTTGCCGCGTGCTTGGCTTCAACTGTGCCACATACATCGTCTCTTTTAACTCTTCAGCAATCCCTCGAGGTAGGTGCTGTTGTGACCCTATTTACAGATCAGGAAACTGAGGTCCAGAGAGGCCAAGCAGACACCAAATCCACACAGGGTGAAGATGGTGGTAGAGCTGGAGCCCTAAAAACTGTTCTACATTACCTCTGCATCAACTTCCAGAAAGCTTTGTCTTGCTAAAACTGTACCTAAAATAGCACAAAGCTCTCCATCAAATGCATGTACAAAGAGTTGATTATTTTGATATTAGTTTTGGTAAGAGATGGCACACAGTGACCACCCCCCTGTATATGAAGATATTCTTTAAACTCTTGGGCATTAGGAAAAAAATTAGTTTTTGTTCATTTGTATTTTGCATAAGATCTTAATGACTTTTGTTTGAATTGCTCTGAAGGCTCTTTTCTTGATCATTCTTAACTGGGTATGAGTAAATTTAATTCCTATGGGGTGAAATTCCATTCAGTACAGAGGTCATGCCTTATTATCTTTTGCATCTCAGCATCCAGAAAGTGCCCAGGGTAGAAAAAGCCTAGAAAGTGTTTATCACATAACTAAAACAAGTGACATGTCATGTGATATTTAATAATAGCCAGCATTTATTGAACCCTCGCTGTGTGGCAGGCAGAAAGCCAGGTGCTGTTCTTGCATTAACGCATTCGGCCCTCCCGTCAACATTGCAGGGCCTGAGGTGCGGGGCGTTTAGCAACTACACGGCAGGTTTGAGACGGGAGCCCAGGCTGCCTGGGTCCAGAGTTTGCACTTTCAAACTCCATGCAATACTGCCTCTCTAGAGTCCACAGATATAACATTTGAAATTATATTTTTCAAAAATTGCCAAATCTTCAGTTTTGTTGGCAATGAAATAAATAATTTTCCTCCAACTCTGTTTAATAACATCTAACATTTGGTTACAACTTTAAGCTCCACAAGAGCAAAGATTTTGTCTTTTTGCCAGTTTCTCTCCCCTGTGTAGCAAGCCCAGAGCATAGCATGGAATGTGTGCTCGATAACCATGTGGTCACTGTCAAATCATTGCTCTGCAAGGGGTTAAAATGATGCCTGGGAGAGTCCCTAAAATGCAAGGTTTCTGTACGCTGATAACTTCTACTTTCTACTACTAACAAACTTCAGTTTTACTGTATCTTATTTCCCTAAATGAAAGGAGTCACATGAAATGGTGTGTGTGTGTATTAGACCACTGTATGAAAAAGAAGCGTCATGATATTTACAACAATAAATATAGATATTTGCTTCAGAAGGAATATGTGCATTTGCATGTCACGTTTAGAGATAGTTTTGCCTTTCTGTTTAGTCCTTTCTTGTCTTAGACTCTATAAAAGGCTCATAAGTGCAGTTTAATAATTGATGATAAAGTAGAATTTGCACTGGTTGTTCACACAGCTGAGGGCCAGCGCCTTGGTTGGGAGAATAGAGAGGAGTAAATCTAAGGTAAAATATTCGGGGGATACAACAGACGAGCTTGGATGATGCTGAACATGCCAAGCGTCAATTTCAGAAATTAGGAGGCAGGGTTCCCTGGTAACAGGTCGAACTGGGCCTGCACTGTGAGGACAGGCAAAAGGGGGCGGAGGAGCTCTTCGGAGCCATGAGACCATGCAGAGCGAGCTGTAGTCCGTGGAGGGCTTGGAAGCATTTAGGATAAAAATTCGGCTGATTAATCATTACCGTTTGGGGAATTCCCTTTGGGAAAAATGGGGCTTTCTGCCTAGAGTGACTTTAATTTAATGATGTCTCCAATCAAATCTCAGAAAAAAACAGTACCACCAGGTAACATAGAGCTAACAACAGTGGAGTGTGGCCCCACTAGCTTTTGTTTGGTTTTGTTTCATGCATCAGGATGAGGATCTGTGACGTTCTTCTAATGACAAAGCAGACAGGACGGTTGATCTTCTCCTTAACTTTTCCCCTCTGTCTACTGTGCTGTGGGGATTTAGCACAGAATGCTACCAGGTGGGCGGCAGCACAGGGGCAGAGAGCTCATTCACCGAGGGATCGAGAGCCGGTGACTCTGAAGTGGGCGTCCTGCAAGTGACATTGAGTTTGGCAAATCTCTGTTACTTGAGGTCTCACGTTAGCCTGCTAGAATCGGGAAAGGGATCCTGATACTGACCCGGTCTGGCAGGAGTTTCGGAATTTTGGCTCATGTTAATAAAGCTCCCAGGAATCTGCTGAGTAATCGAGCATGCCAGTGTATGAACACCCTGTGCCCAGGGCAGCGGTCAGCTGGGACAAAGACCCTCTCCTAGGGGCCCTGCTCTCTCCCTTCAAGGCTCACTGTACAAAGCCTCGTGGTGAGAAGGTTGCTCAGTGAGCCTGGGACCGGGACACTCGGGCTGCTCATATCTCAGATGGCTACAGCATCTGGTCCCAGGGCTGACACACAGGGGTGGCTTGGCAGTGTTCTCTGGCTTAATGACCTCCTATAATAAATAGTCCTCCTAATGAGGGGTGGTCTCATGGCACACTGGATTTCTTTTCCAAAGTGTTAGCAAAGTATCAGTGAAGACAGAACAAAATGTGAGCTTGGATACAATCTGGGTTTGATGGAAAAGAATGTGGATGTTTTCCTGTGTGTGCTGCTCCGAGCCCCCTTGTCCCAAATGACACCGTTCTGAGTGTCATGTTCACTGTGGTTCTAGCTGTGTTCCCTGGAAGCACAGAAGGGAGCCTGCTGAGCGTGTTCCCGGTGCCCAACCCTTAGAGTTGTGCCTCTGGGAACATATCTGGTTCTTCACCTGATCTCTCATGTCCCGGAACTCTCTAGAACACTTATCCTTGGTGACACTGACGTTTAAGAACAAAGTGAATAGTGGAGTGTGGACTTTGACAACTTTAATATTGTTATTTACATCATCGATCTTTCAGTGTTTACAATGTATTAAAAGAAGACAAATTTCCTAAATATTTCAGAAAGTAGAAACAGGAATATATGAATGGATGCTGTGATGTGCTTTTATGACTTGGAATTCCCGCTTGTGAAAACACACAGAGTGCAGAGCCGAATAACTGAATGGCCAATGAAAGAATGAATTGACAAGAAAAAGAAGCAACACAGTTGGTTTTTTGTGGTTTTTTTTTAAACTGCCCACGGATCTTGTGAGGTGACAGCATCCGTGGCTACTGTAGGTAACAATTGTCCATGCGGCTCATGCTCGGTGCACCTGCAGCCCCGGTCAGTAGAGGGAGTCTACGCCTCCTGCCCAGCCAGCCCTCGGGCACAAGCCCCGACCACTGCACCTGGCTTTGCAGGACGTGGCCTTGAGTCGATCTTTTCTCCCAGTGCTCCCAGTATGGCACTGGCCTAGCCGCACTCTCTGACCTCAGCCTGTGCATGCTCATAGGCACAGATTGACAAAAGGAACAAAAGGTTTAGAGAAGCTGTTTTTGACTAGCAAGCAGAGTGAAATTAACTTGAAAAGTTTAGCTTCCTTGCCCTTCCTTTTGCACTCTCCCAGATGTGTGTGTATATAATATATAAAATATATCCATGTATTGATATATGTGTATGCACACAGTTTACGCACATACACACACATAACATATATGTTTGCCGTATATACACAGATGCATATAAATGATTACACATATGTGTGCGATTACACATATGTGTTTGTATATACATGTGTGTGTGCTGTGTCTGTATATGTGCTAAAGGTTGATTCGGAACGATAAGATTTGAAGTAACTATACTTTAGAATTCAGTAAAATAAAAAATGTCACAGCTACTTTTTAAGTTTATGAAATGAACAAGAAATTTAGGGAAAGAGAATTTTAGTCTCAGCTATGTCATTAAGTTTTTGATCCTAACATTCATTTAAATAACTCAAATCTCAGTTCTGTCATGTACTACATGGTAGGATGGCATCACTGTTGAAGCCTTAGCTGGCATCATGCTCTGGGAATAGTTTTTTTTCATCTTTAATCCAAAGTAAATTGTGTGTTTCCTGGGGCTAGCAATTACCACAAACTAGATGGCTTAAAGCAACAGGGATTTATTCTCTTAGAGTTCTGGAGGCCACAGCTCCAAAGTCAAGGTGTCAGCAGGACCATACTCCCCTGATGGTCCCAGGGGAGGGTCCTTGCTTGTCTCTTGGAACCTCGAGTGTTGCCAGCCACCCTGCTGTCCCTTGGTTTGTAGGTGCATCACCCGTCCACAATTCTGGCTTCTCCCTGTGTTTTCTCTTGTTTTCCTTCTATGGGTGTCTGTGTCTGTCTTCAAATTTCCCCTTTATATGAGGATTAAACTCATATTGGATTAAAACCTACCCTAATAACCTCCCTTAAATTTGATCATTTCTATAGAGAACATATTTCCAAGTAAATGTCCATTTTGAGGTACAGGAGACTAGGGCTCTGCCATGAATTCTGGAAGGAGACGATTCAACCCTTAAGTCCAAAATAAAAAATAAAAAAAAGAAATATATTTTAAGAGCTATGTCATGCTGCTAGAGTATCTGCAAATTAAGAATGTTCCAAATCTGGTGGTTATCCATGTATACTAAATTTAAAAATAGAACACTTCTATTTTTACCATCATGTTTTTGGAAATAAATCACAAATATTTTTTTTCATATTGGCTTATTTATTAAAGTGAAAAACCAATATAGCTATTTATAAAAAGAGAAAGGACGATGGGAAAGAAATATAAAATTTTGTTTGCAATATTTCTCTGAAATGTATCCAGCACCTCTCTCTTTCCCCAACCCCTCACAGCCGCCACCCCGGGCTCTCTGCCCACCAAGATTGATAGCAGGAAAATTTATAAAATGCTGTTATTAATTTTATTTTACTACTGAGTGTGGCCCACATAGAGGCCTTCCAATTGCGCGTGCGTGTGTTCAGATGTAATTCTGGCAGGAAACTGGGCTGCAGCTGAATCTGAGCCCGGAGGAGCATCGTCTGTGAGGGGCAAACCCTGGTGCCCTCGCACTGGCGCGGTTCTCATTGCAGTTTCCTGCCACGTCGAGTACAGCTGCAGATACGGCCCCGCGGGATGCTCTGCCCCTCAGATGTCCTTACCTGAGACGTGGCTATAGGTGGCGTTTCATAGAAAGTGCTTAATTTTAGTGGAACATGCTTTGGGATGTTTACTGTTGTACATTTAGGAAATGGAATGATGTATATTCAATTGTTAAAAAGTGAAGTGAAGCACAGTAAAATTTTAAAGAGTCGATTTGAGCAAATGGCAATTTATGAATTTGGCAGCTCCAGACCAGAAGTGGCTCTGCGTCTCCACTGAGGAAGCCCACGGGGAGGCTCATATGGCACAAACACGCAAGTCATGCAAAGCAAATACTTGATTGGCTACAGTTGCACAGTTGCCTTATTTGGTCTATCCCATCGAAATGTCCCTGCTTATACAGTTACGAGTTTGTTCGCCTTATTTCCAAATGAGGTCACATGTTGAGGTACAGGACTGGAAATGAGGACCCCATCATGAATTTTCTGCTTCTGATTGGTTGCGCTTAAGTTCTGTTCTTTCCTTAACATAGACATTTACAAGAAATAGCTCATTGAGTTTCGCTTATGTCTGTAAATGAAGCAAGGTTAAAGTCACTTGTGAAACCTAACTATTTTTTTTTCTGCTCAGAGATTCTTCGGACCTTGTCTCCATTTAATTTCCTTTAACACTATTTACGAATATGTTCTCAGTTTCTCTCTCTCTGTCTGTCTGGATAAATGAGTCAGTTAAAAATTAGTAACTGTCCTCGTTAATGAAAACTTGCATATATATAATATTTCTGTTCAAAATGCTCATCAGTAGAGTCAAAGTTGGGAGTAGATAGTTGCTGTAAAACATTTCCAGATGCTCACATATGCCACTTCCTGGCAAAGTCAGAAAAGGGTAAATGAATTACCAGGCAATGCCTTCCATGCCCTCTGGACTTTTATGCCTTGTTAGAGTCTAAGGTTACAGAAAAAAGAAATGGAACACTCAGGTTGCCAGGGAGACATCCAAGCCTGTCAACACCTCTTGCTCTAATAGTGACAAATGGCACTTATTACATCAGGACTAATTTCATCGGATTCTGCTCAGATAAAGATACTTAACCTTTACTGATAAAATTCTGTTGTGATAATTACTTAGTAAAAGACCCTATTAGGCAACAGTATCCTGTGTCTATAGATGCACATTTTATTGAGGCTTATTACATAGTATATTGGTGGCATATTTGAATATATGATGTTTCTGCAAGACCTTTACGTACTGGAAGAAGCTGCAGCAAGGAGATTTTGGAGTTTTGGCTGCCTCATTTGTTAAAAAAAAAAATCTAAAAATGTGGTTTCTGCAAGTTGTTATTGAAAATCCTGAAAAACAATGTATACATTTAAAGAAAATAGACATTACATACTGACTTTAAAAACAAGGCTGTCTGTCCATACAAATGAGATTAAAATATCCAAATATGTCAACACACCTTTTGGATTTTGAGAGCATATGCCCTTGAAGCCAAGACTGAAAATTTACATTTTGAATGCCGCTTCCATCTGCTTGGTAGTGACTGCCTGGAATGCAGAGCGGGAAAGCATTCTGAGGTCTTATCTGGGCTCCCCAGAAAGCATTGTAGTAATTGATTAGTTATGTCTGCCACGGTGTGAGCAGGACACACGTCAGTGGACGTGTCTGTTCTTGCCATCCCTGGTCTAAGTCTACAGAACGAGAAAGATAGTGATGGTGTGGACGGGGCATTCATTGTGTTTAGGAGAAACTATTCTCCTTTCTCTCCCATGTGCGTTGCAGGCTCAGAGCCTTCTCATTCGCAGATGTTCTCAGGCAGGGAAACCGCGGCGCTGTGTGACATTTCTCAAGGTTGGCAGCGGAGCAGCTCTGCAGAACTCTGATAAGCCTCCCCCTTGCAGGGGGACTGGGAAAGATAAGTGTCCTCTCCCAAGGAGCTGTTTGTCTCAACCCTGTCACTGGCAGCATCCTGGAGACATTCATCTTTAGGATCCACATACTTTTCATTTCCTCTCTCCGTTTTGGTTTCACCCTCTCAGGTGTTAATCCCGCTAAAGCAGTGATTGGTAATGGTATAAGTTTATCGCTCCTCCCGACAGCCAAAAACACGGCCCTTGATGAAAATTCAAAGACTGTGAGAGGCAGTGGGGGACAGGTTCTGAGGCAAGATTATTTTTCATAGTATCCCTTAAATCACACAGCACGGGCAGCCTCTGTGAAAGCAGATCTATCTGAAATCCAAAATTTTCTAGCCCAGAGAGACATCCTAGAGGTCCCACACCAATGCCATAAGCACACACGCGATTCAGCATAAAAGGAGCATGCTCAGGAGAGCCTGAGGTTTGCAGAATGCACCTGTGCATCCCTTTCTGAGCAGGCTGGGTTCCCCTTGCCTGTGACTGAGGGTAATGAAGGCCGCTCTTCCCTTTGATAAGAAAGGACAGGTACTGTACATCTGGTTTCTCTCCTCTATCTCACCAGTTTTGGAGGCATGTTCAGGTTCTAACACCAGGGGCAAGGTAAAGCCAGATGAGGCGTGGCGGAAGGAAGGGTGCGGTGCTGAGCCGGAGCCGCAGGCAGGGCTGGTGCCAGCTCCTCTCTGTGGTTCTCAAGGTCTTGAACATGCACAGCTTCCTCTGTCTTTCTCCGTAGCGGAAACAGTTGTCAGGTTAACATATTACGTTGAAAATTGGTGAGAAGGTGACACTTTTAAGACTAATGCCTGAAGGTGTGGCTGCTCCTAGGCTCTCATTAGTAGACTTCTGTATTCATTTTCTAGGGCTGTCGTGGCAAAGCATGCACACCAAATGGCTTAAACAACAGCAGTGCATTGTCTCCTAGTTCTGGAGTCTGGAAGTCTGAGGTCAAGGTGACCACAGGGTTGGTTCCTTCTGAGGGCTCTGAGAGAGAATCTGTCCCCTGACTCTGTCCTAGCTTCTGGTAGTTGCTGGCAATCTTTGGTGTTTCTCGGCTTGTAGAAGCATCACTCTGAGCTCTGTCTTTATCTTCACATGATGCATGTGTGTGTGTCTGTGTCCAAAGTTTCTCTTTTTATAAGGACACCAGTCACATTGGATTACAGCCCACTCTAATGACCTCATTTTAACTAATTACGTCTGTAAGGACGGTATTCCCAAAAAAGGTCACATTCTCAGGTCCTAAAGGTTAGTACAGGAACATATAGATTTTGGGGAGAACACAAATCAACCCTAGTGATGTTGATACTTGGTTCACGCTGTGTGCTTTTGTCCTTTCCCCTGACTCTCCTGCTTGCTCCATAAAGTTCACCTTAATTTTTTCAGTCATTCTCAGAATTTTCTTCTTTATACAAAGCTGATTTTCTTGATTATAAATGTAATTCTCATTTTATCAAACTTAGAAGCTTTTGAGACGGATTAGGGGTAAACAAATCACAGAACCCCAAATCACAGATTTTGAGCCATAAAGTCCATATTCATGTTGATCTGTTTCCTTTTAGTCATATATATATATATATATGAAGAGAGAGACAGAGACTTATTTTAAGAATGAGAATTGAGATTGTTTATACATAATTGCTTACCCAGCTTATTTCATCAATTGTTATATTACAATTGTTTCATCAAATTGTTCAATGTTCTTGAAAAATATGAGTTTGCTGAACTATAAAGCCATTAAAGTTGGCCTCCAGTTACTGTATTTTGCTTTGTGCTTAATGTCTTTGCTTTATTCTATTTTCATTCCTTTAATATGTCTTTTTTTCTTTAACTTTGTCTAAATAACTATGTTTTCATAACCACTTTTTCAGTAAAGATTTCAAAGACATGCATTCAGTATTTATTCTAATGATTACACTTACATTTTGTATATACATATGCAAACATCTTTCTAGCTATAAAAGCCAAGATTAAAAAAGTATCTCCGTGTTTATTTGGTATAAAGTAGATAATTTAATATGATTTTGATTTTTTATTTTCTTCTAGCCAGTTCCCTCTTTCCATAGCAATAATGAAGAGCTTTTCACACTGATGTGATGATGACAGAATTGATTTTATTGAGTTTCATGAGCATATCAATAACACATATAGACATAATTTAAATTCAACTGAGTTTAAGTCATGCAGTCCATTTTTTAATACTTTATTTCATCTTTTGATAGGCTGGAATATGTATTTGAGTAATTTTTTTCCAAGAAAGATATGTGAGTGCTATAGCTGGTGAGACCTTGAATCTAGATGACTCTCTTTCTTTGCCCTTATATATGAAAGATAAGATGGCTGGGTATAGAAGTTTGCTTGGAGAGGCGTATATTCTGTTTCATTGTCCTTGGAGGTTAAAACCAGCTTTTTCCATTTATAGACTATCTATTTTATCAGCCTGTATAATTAGAGGAATTTCTTTACCCTTAAATTTCCAAATGTCTTCAATATGTATTTAAGAATTCTCTTTTCAGTAAACTTTCTGATCGTTCATGAGCTCTTTCTATCTGAAAGTGCAGGATTTTATGAACTTCTGAATACTTTTTTTTTTTTTTTTACCATTTTCTTTATTTCCTTTTTTGTGCTCTCAATTACTGGAATTTCTGGCAAAAGTAGATTGGCTATTCATGTCCAATTCTTAGATTTTTTTTATTATATTAGTGCTTTATACTTTTACTCTGAATTGTCAGTGAAACATATAAAGTTTTTATTTTATCCCACTAATTCAATTTTATGCAATATTGTATCTTCTACTTAGAATGTTTAATTCACTAATCATGTTTTTTCATCCTTACCAAGTTTCTCCACATCCCAGCCTGGCCATTCATTTTAGCAGATTGTTCTAGTTTCATATGTGCAATGCCTTTTTTTATGTATGTGGGATGACTGATTAGATTTTTTACTAAAATCTTCCTTTGTTTGCACTCTTTGCTAAAACATTCTCATTTTTGCCCTTTGGTACAGACGGTCCTCAGCAAGAGAGGGTTTGTTTTCGTTGACAATAAAGCTCATGTTCTTGTAGCCATAATCCCCACCTCACCTAAACATCTTCCCTGGAGTGTTCTAAAATACTCTGAGGCCCAGCTATAGAACTGTAAGAACTGGATTTACAAGTATCATAGTTTGTTTGAGAATCTTCATCTTTAACTTGAGCTTCAATCAAAACTGACAGGTTGATTAACACATGAGGTTTTTTGCGCAGGTACCATGTGAAAGTTTAGGGGAATTGTACTGAATCCTTTCCTCTGGCCAACCTTACTTTCTTTTCTTCCCAAGCAAACTATCTGCCAACATCTGAGCTAGACAGCATTGAAATCTCCTGCCCAGTGCACTTGATTCTCTGGTCTCATTTGACCTCTGCATGTTCATGAAGGTCCTTTACTCCCCCTCAACCCCAATAAGTACTCAATGGTTACTCCCAAGGAAGTTCTCCAGTCCTGCCTTTATTGAGGAACTTTCGCACAGAAAGAAGGGCAGATGTATTCAGGTAGCAGATCTAGGTCTGCGTGTGCATGAGCCGTTAACTCACTGAGTAATTCTAGGCAAGGGCTCTGATCATTTGGAGTCTCACTTTTCTCACTCATATGTGGAGATCATGACAATGGGCAGGTATTTTCCTTAGGAAGAAATTATACATGTGAACAAAGTTTCTGAAGTTTTGTCATCCTGGTCATCCATGTCCATTACTTCAAGTGACTGACTTGTGTGGAAGGGACTTTACTACTAAAAGTCTTTGTATCTTTCTTGTGCCTAATATTAATTAAGCACAATGATTATTCTTTGTTAAGTTAAACTGAATTAAATATCCCCTATATACTTAGAGCCATACCAGAAATATCTGGATGGTTATTATAGCTAAATTTCACCCCGTAGCACTAAGATAAAATATGTGATTTTCTGTTTAATATGGTCATATACATGGCTCTATATATCTCTTTACTTTTCTTTATTAAATTCCAAATCCAATATTATGTTAGATACAATGATTAACTCGCCTTATGGTCATGTTTCTGAGATTGATTCTGATGTATGTTCTGTTGTACTCAGAAATTTGCTATGTCTTTGTAAAATCTTCATAATGACTAAAGATTACCGTGTTTCTTCTGTTTCATAAATTTTGAAAATGGGTTTTGATCAAAAGGAATAAAACCAGTATGAAATATTGTATGTTGGCAATGAAAAATAAAAGTAAACATGAAATAAAATAGATATTCACTCAACTTTTACAACTTTACAATGCTATAAAGAGATAATTTCAGGAAATTTGCTATTCATTTTGGACCTGTCACGTAGGAGATGAAAACATGTACGTCAGAGTTGCAGATGTAATCAGATGCCTCAGCCAAGTGGGACCAGTGTCACCTTTCCAGATGATGAAGTCTCAAGGAGCATTAAGCATTCCAGAGTCCTTTGATTTGCACATGCAGTGACAGCTAGTTAGATGAGAAGCTCTTGACTGCTGTTCATTAAATGTTCATTAAAGAATGAGATCTTAAATGTCACTTACATTTCCCTCTTTCCCTGCCTAAAAAAATCTAAATTTATTCTGCTCTATAATCCAACCACTAGAGAGTAGTATAATACCACTCCTAGACACAATCAGTTATGAAATATTACAATTTTTTCAATATAGTATCTTTATTATTTTTTTATTTTACTAATTCTTGCAACTCAATTGAACTTAATATCAATCCCTATAATTTTCTTTGCAAATACTGACTTCTTTACCGAAATTGCTGAAAGAGACTGGAAAACTGTCATTTTTCTTTTTGTTCTTAACTTTTTCTTGAAACAGAAGGAGTGTTTCAGTCCTGTCTCTACACTCTTTGCTTATTCTGGTAAAATGACATTTATGGAAGAGATGACCAAAGGAATGCCCATTTTGTTTATAAGATGAATTCAACAAGTGTCTGCTAAGCACCAAGAACCTACCAGGTATAGGACACTACCGAGGGTATCTCTACAAATAATTGCAAGGCTTTCCCCTCCTTTGTTGATAAAACGTGCAGTCAAATGAAGACATAACTTTTAGCTGAACACAGTGGATCAAGAGATTGGTACAAAAGAGGGAGACCCAGGAATTCAGAGAGGGAAGAAACCAGCACAGGCTGGGTTGTCAGAAAGACACCACAGAGAAACAGAGAGGTGGGCAGAAGCCAGGCTTTTAAGAACAGGCAAGAATCAAAGAGTTAAATCAAATATGCAAAATCTAGAAAACGAGAGTGACCCAAATGCCCAGCCAAGGCTGTTCAGGAAGTTGCAACAGTCATGTATAACAGGATTGTGCCCTTCTGGGAGTAGGGGAGGTGTGCATAGGACTTGTGGCAGGAGTTAGGAGAGTTTAGAGAGAGGAAGTGGCTTCTAGAGGGTGGGAAGTCCACCCAGGTGGGTCTCACCTGCCCACTGGGGAGCATGCGCAAATGGTGTCTTGCAGCGACCACCTTGCCAGGTTATGAGCTCTGCATTCTAGGGACGGAGATGTTTGTGCAGTTGTGCCTCAGCAAGAGCACAGTGACCATCCGGACCTGGGTAGCTCTTCTTTGGTTTCTCCACCATTTATCCATTTGCTTTTCAAATATATCTAGAGCTTAGCATTAGCGCTGTTTGTAAGTTGCACATCTAACAGTGGCACTACCACCATTTGGAGAGTTCTGTTAAGGAGACCATAGAAGACAATGCCTTTTTATATTCAGTTGTGTTGCACCGCTATTTTGTACTAGAACTTGAGCCAGTTAAGTTTCATCTGTCTTTTCATTTTTATAAAAATAATAGCTGCTATAAGATCTTAGCTCCCTCATTTAATTATATTGCAGTATTTTAATGGAAATATCAGTCTCATTTTGATGATAGTCTTTAGTTTTCATATTAATAAATAAGTAAAATTGAGTGTCTAATAGTGAAAAACATCCAAATCAAATTCAAGGTATTTTTCTCTTGGTCTGTTCCTTCCTCTGCTTCCACTGAATCACACCTTCTTTCTGTAGCCTTGATCCTGAGAAAAGTTTTAGGCATAATATTAGAAATCCTTCTGTACGTAACTGTGGATATAATTTCTTAAGGGTGAGAAAATTTTCCATCAGTTGCTTATGAATATCTATATGCTGAATAAGGCTGGAACTATTAAATATCTCTTCCTTCCTTTGTCCCAGGTCTTAATAAATCTCTTTAGCTTCGAGGCCTGGCAACTTACCTGATGCTTTATCAGAACACTTTGTAGGCTTAGGCAGGTTCCCTTTGGCAGGTGAGATCTTCTCTGTACTTTGATAATAATAATCTGTGATTTTCAAGACATGCCTTTATGGCTAACTGTGTCAGTATATTTCACACTGCAGGTTGCAACTCACAGTCGGGCTATGAAATAAATTTGGTATTGTAAGACTCACATTAAAGAAAAAGATGTAGAAAAAGGTGGACTAGCAATATCAGAGTGCATCTCCTGTAAAAAGTGTAAATGATTTATGAACATTTTGCATTTCCACAAGTAATGTATGAAACGTTTGGTTGTTTCATTTGTGTACCAACACATTTTAATTTTAGCTAATCGAGGAGGTGCGTAGTGGTAAATAACTGTGGTTTTATTTTGCATTTCCCTGATAATGATATAAAACATTTCAGTATGTTCATTTGCCATTCATATATCTTCTTTAAGTGTTCAAATATTTTAGACATTTTTAATTGGAACATTTGTCTTATAGTCAAGTTCAAAAATTGCTTTACATATTCTAGATACAAATACTTTATTGTAAATATGTTTTGTAAATATTTTCTCTTATTTGCAGTTGGACTTTTTATTTCCTTAACAGTGTTTGTGGAAGAGAAAAGGTTTTTAGTTGTGAAGAAATTCATTTTATAAATATTTTTTTAATAGCTCAAATTATTTTGTGTCCTAGATAAAACATCTTTGCTTAGCCAGAGATCATTTCAATTTTCTTGAATGTTTTCTTCTAGAAATGCCATAGTTTCAGCTCTTACATTTAAGTCTATGATCCACTTCAAGTTAAATCCTTTATATGATTTAAAGTAATAACTGACATTCATTTTTGCCATATAGATATCTTAGTTTTTTTATATAGATATTTACATGATCTGGCACTACCTTTTGAAAACTTTTCCTACCATTGAATTACCTAGTGCATTGGTTGAAAACCAATTGACCATATATGCATTGGTCTATTTTTAGACTCTATTTGGTTCGTTTGGTCTATATATTTTTATACCACTAATATACCTTCTTCATTATGTAACTCTATAATGAATCCTGAAACCAAGAGGTCAAAGGCCTTTAACATTGTTCTTATTTAAAACTGTTTCAGCCATTCTCTATCTTTTGAATTTCCTTTTAGGCTTTAGACTGAGCTTGTCAATACCCTGCTAGGACTATGATTGGGACTGCATTGACTCAAAAGATAAATTTGGGATGAACTGACCCCTCAACAATACTGGCTTTTCGAATCCATGATCGTGATTTGTCCCTCCATTTATTCAAGTCTCTTTTCATGTCTCTCATTAATATTTTATAGATCTTGGTTTATAAGCCTTGTGGATTTCAAACATTTTACTGAAGTATGTCATATTATTTGTCCAATTACCAGTGGTCTTGTTTTGAAGTGTTAACTTCTGATTGTTTGCTAGTATATAGAAGTACATTTTAGTTTTTTGGTATATGATTTTACAGCCTTGCTAAGTTCACTTATTAGTTCTGGCATTTTCTCTGGTAAACGATTTAAGATTTGTTTATGCAGACAAGCATGTCACCAATGAATAAAGATAGTTTTATTTCTTGCTTTCCAACTTATAAGCATTTCCTTTCTTTGTCCTTGCCTTGTTGTGCTGGCTAGAACTTCTAGTACAATGTTGGCTCGAAGTGCTGAGAGCAGACATTCTTGTCTTGCTACTAACCCCAGGGAGAAAGCTTCAGTCTTCCAGTCTAAGTATGATCTTAGATGTGAGTTTTCCATGGGTGACCCTTACCATGTTGAGGAAGCTGCCTTCCATTCCTAGTCTGTATCTGTAATCAGTGCTGAATTTTATCATTTTTTAAAATATATTGAGAGGATAATATGGTTTTCTGCTTTAGCCTGCGTGCCATTTGTGGTCTTCTAGAAAAGTTCCTGAGACAGAGGGGATGTAAACAAATTCATTTAGGGAAATGTTTGTTACAGGGCAAGGGCAGAAGAAACAGGAGTGGGTGAGGAGAGACCCAGCCCCAGTGCAAGTCTGACAACTGTGAAAAATGGAGGAAGGAAAGAGGATTCAGTAGGAAAACTTCAGTCTGCAGAGCAGTTTCTGAGAAGTCCCCAGATAGGCCACGGGGGACCCCGGAGCAAGCATTGCTACCCTTTCTTGTATTTTTCTTCTTTTCTTTCCTTCTTTTGGTTTAGGTGTATGTTCTATTTTACTAATTTTATCTTGTCATCACTCTTGACTTATTAATATTTCTGTCTCTGTCATTGTTTTTGTTCACTTGTTTGTTTTTCTCTACACTTTACTGTATATATTACTGTCTGTGTTCTATGTGTGTGAATCATTACTATCTTGTCACACATACTGGAAGAATCTTATTACAGTATATTTTTATTTCTCCCCTCCTATGTTGTCTACTATTGTTATCTGTATTTTATTTATATATAGGATAAAAGCCTCACAATATATTGTTATCATTTTCCTTTAAATAATTATCTTTTAGAGATATTTTAAAACTGATAATAAAATTTTTAAATTTAACAACATATTTTCTGTCTCTGGTGCCCTTCGTTCATTTATGTAGGTTGAAATTTTTATCTAATGGTCTTTTCTTTCTGCCAGAAAGACTTCCATGAGCAGTTTTATAGTGCAGATGTGCAGGCAATGAATTCCCTCAACTTTTTTTTAGTTTCAATAAGTCTTTATTTCACTTTCTTTTTTGAGTGTTTTTTTCTTTTTTACTGGATAGAGAATTCTACATCAACAGTTTTTCTTTCAGAACTTTACAGATGTCATTCCATTGTTGGTCTGAGTTGCAAGGTGAAGTCTGTTATTCTTATATGCATTTATTTGTGATATTAACCCTGGCTCTTTTAATTTTTAATTCTTATGGGTACATAATAGTTGTATATCTTTATAAGGTACCTGTGAGGTTTTGATAGAATGCGGATTAACCAAATCAGGGTAATTGGGGTATCCATCGCCTCAGGCATTTATCATTTCTTTGGTTAGGAACATTCCAATTCCACTCTGTTAGTTATTTTAAAGTATACCCTACCTTGTAAGCATTGTTCACTCTATCTAATTATCTAACTATTTTTGCACCCATTAACCATCCCCATTTACCCTGCTACCCTTCCCAGCCTGTGGTGATCATCACTCTCCTCCTTCTCCAGGACATCAATTGTTTTTAATATTTAGCTCCCACATATGAGTGAGAACATGTGAGATTTGTCCTCTGTACTTGGCTTATTTCATATAACATAATGTTCCATCCATGTTGTTTCAAATGGCAGGACTTCATTCTTTTTGGTGGCTATATAATATTCTGTTGTGTATATGTACCACAATTTCTTTATCCATTCACAGGTAAAAGTAGACACTTAGGTTGATTACAAATCTTGGCTATTGTGAATAGTGCTTCAGCAAACATGGGAGTGCAGATATCTTTTTGATATACTCAATTCCCTTCTTTTGGATATATACCTAGCAATGGGATTGCTGGGTAATATGGTAGTTCTAGTTTTAGTTTTTTGAGAAACCTCCATACTGTTCTCCATAGTGGTTGTACTAATTTACATTCCCACCAACAGTGTGCGAGAGTTCCCCTTTCTCCACATCCTCACCAGCATTCATTATTGCCTGTCTTTTTGATAAAAGCTATTTTAACTGGGGTGAGATGATATCTCATGGTAGTTTTGATTTGCATTTCTCTGATGACTAATAATGTTGAGCCTTTTTTTACATATCTTTTGGCCATTTGTATGTCTTCTTTGGAGAAATGTCTAATCATATCCTTTGCTCATTTTTTCAAATCAAATTATTTGATTTTTTCCTATTGAATTATTGGAGCTCCTTATATATTCTTATTATTAATCCCTTGTCAGATGGGTAGTTTGTAAATATTTTCTCCCATTCTGTGGGTTATCTCTTCATTTAGTTGATTGTTTCCTTTGCTGTGCAGAAGCTTTTTAGCTTGATGCGATCCCATTTGTCCAATTTTGCTTTGGTTGCCTATGCTTTGAGGGTGTTGCTCAAGAAGTCCTTGCCCAGACCAATGCCCTAAAGCATTTTCCCCAATGATTTCTTTTAGTAGTGTCATAGTGATTATGTTGTCTTGAAGTTTACGGAGCTTCTTCAAGACAGCTGTTTTGAATTCTATGTCTGAAAGGTCACATATCTCCATCACTCCAGGATTGGTTACTGGTACCTTATTTAGTTTGTTTGGTGAGGTCATGTTTTCCTGGATGTTCTTGATGCTTGTGGATGTCCATCAATGTCTGGGCATTGAAGAGGTTAGGTATTTATTTTATCTGAACAATCTGGGCTTGCTTGAACCCATCCTTCTTGAGAAGGCTTTCCAGATATTCAAAAAGAATTGAGTGTTGTAATCTAAATCTTTAGTCACTTCAGCAGTGATGGCACTGGGGGGGCCCCAAGCCCAGTAACACTGTCACCCTTGCAGACTCTTGATGGTACTGCCTTGGTGGACTTGGGTAAGATATGGGAGAATTCCCTGGATTACCAGGCAAAGCCTCTCACTCTCTTCCCTCACTTTCTGTGCTGGGCTACTTGAGTTGGGAGACGAGTGACATGGGCACTCCCTCGTGGCCACCACAACCAAGTAACACCTAACCCCAGCCCAGTCTCACCTAAAGCCCATGGTGACTGCTGCCTGGCTACCTCTGATGTTTATTCAAAGGCCAAGGGCTCTTTAGTCAGCAGGTATTGAATCCTGCCAGGACTGGGTCCTTCCCTTCAGGGAAGCATGTTCCCTTCTGGCCTAGGGTGGGTCCTCAGGACCTCAGGGCCTTTGTTTAGCCTCAGGGCCTTCCTGAGTCTGCTTGGTGCTTTATTTTACTATGGCTGAGCTGGTCCCCTAGTTGTGAAATGCAGTCCTGTGAACTCTTCCCTTTCCTTTCCTCTCCCTGAGCCATACTGCCTGGCATTAGAGGAAGGGTGACACATGCACTGGCTTGGCCACCACCGCTGGTGTCTCGCTGGGTCACACGTACCCAAAACCCAGTGACTCCAAGACAGCGCATCTGAAGGAATTGCCCAAGGACTGCAGCCTTTGTGGCCCAATTTCCTTAAACATTTAATCCAGGCCCCAGGCTCCTTTTTTTCAGCTGGTGGTAGGGCTAGCCCGAACTTGGGCTTAGGGTGGAGGACTTCCCTCTGGCCTGGCTGGTCTAAACACTCCCTCCATGGGCACTGGCAGGATTCTGCGCACTGTTTCCCTGTGCCAGGGCGGCCCTGAGTTTCAACGCAAAGCCCCACAATCACTTCACTCTCCCTCCCCTCGGCACACTGATTCTCCCTCCACTCAGCACAATGGCACGGCAGGGCCAGGAGATGGGGACGGGGGTGATGTAGTCGATGCAAGACTGTCTTTTCTGCCCTCTTCAGTGCCTCCTTCCTTGATGCAGTGTTAAAACCAGGTAGTATGATTGCTCACCTGATTTTTGGTTCTTCTGAAGGTGCTTGCTTGCGTGGATAGTTGTTGATTTTAGAGTTCGTCTGGAGGTTTCTGTTGGCCATTTCACTCCACCCCTTCCTCTCCCTGGCTCTTTTACATCTCATCTTTCCATCGCTGGTCTCGGCAACGTGATAGTGGTATGTCCTGGTGTTGCTCTCTCCATCTGCCCTCGGCTTTAAATTAATTGCACTTCTTGGATCTATGGCTTTATAGTTTCGTCAAATTTAGAACTATTTCTTTTAATACTCCTTTCAAATATGTCTTCTTCAAACATATTTTCTGTCCCATCTCTGCTTTCCACTAATACAGTCCGATCTCTGCCTCTTCCAAGTCTCTAATTGCACCTATCCTACACTTCTTGACATTATGCCTCAGGTCATTGATTCCTTGTTAGTTTTTTCTACTTATATTTCATTTTATATAGTTTCTATTGCTGTTTTTGAGTTTACTGATGATTTTTTTCTGCATTGTCCAATCTGCTGTTAATCCCATTCAGTGATAATTTTTCATTTCAGATATTGAATTTCTCATCCCCTAAAGTTTTACTTGGGTCTAATTTATAGATTCCATTTCTGTCCTCTAACATCATCCTTTTCTCTATCTTCCTGAACAAATGGCACATATGTATAGTTATTGTTTTAATTTCCTTGTTGGTTAATTCCATCATGTGTGTCATTTCTTTATTTCTTAGACTGTTACTATGGATTTTTCTGTGTGTATGTATGTGTATGTGTGTATTGCTTTGGCATGCTTAGCGATGTTTTTATTGGATGCCAGGCATTTTGAATTTCATGTTGTTGGGTGCTGGGTTTTTTGTTTTCTTTCAATATTGTGGGACTCTTTACTGGGGTACAGATGAGTTAGTGAGCAGCAGTATGATCCGATCAGGCCTTGCCTTCAAGCCTTGTTTGTGGGGCTCTCGTTTGCGTGATTCTGTTTTCATGGCTCCAGCCTAGAGCTGACTAGACTCCCTTAATAAGGCGATATGAATACCCTTCTTTGGCCTCTACTTGATTCCTCGTGCATTCAGACCTTTCACTGGCTGGTGGGAATACGCACTGTTCCCAACTCTGTGTGAGCCGCGGTGATTGCTCTGCCCCCTCCTTTCTACCGGGTCTCGCCCCAGCCTTGGGCAGTTTTCTCTCGAGCATTCGCAGAATAGTACTGAACAAAGACTTGGCAGACCCCTCTGCAGAACTCACGGTCTGCTCTTCTCTCACTACATACAGCGTCTTCCTCGGGTACTTTTCCCTAAAAATTCTAGCTCCTTGGCCTTCTAGAGCTTGAACCTCTGTGTTTTCAACTCAGATGAGAGACCATCCATCAGGCTGGTTGGGTTATTTCCCCCTTTGTTGTGGCGGGGGTGGGGGGGCTCTCTGCAGGTGGTAGGCGAGGGACGGTAAAGATCTCACCTTGCTTATTTTCCTTATCTCAGGGTTCACTGCCTGTTTACCAGACCTTCAAGTCACTATTTCATATATTTTTTCCTGTACCCAAGTTGTTTAAGATGAAATAGATTTTGTTAATCAATCCAGGCTGAATGTGCAAGTGATAATTATGCAATTTAACATTTAAGAATACAAATAATATTCTAATGAAACGTTTTAATACTTAAGCTCTCAATACCCAGGAACTAAAAGTATTGTCAGTATTTACTGTGAAATTTTTTTATGACTGGACATTTGGAAGCGGTTTTTAAAATCTACACTAGAGTATTTAAGTTATTCCTTAGACTTACATGGTTTTTTTCCTCTTTCCATATGCATTCATATTGGACTATAACACTGTTAGCCAAAGAAATATTTAGTTATTTCTTAGAGAAAATAATAACCACGCATCACCTAAACACCAAGATAGGTCGGATGGTAACATCCCATTCATAACTCACTGAAAATGGACTATTTTGAAATTGCTACCTTTTAGAGAACAAATGCCTCATTCGTCAGAGCCACACCAGCCTAAGAACATGAGTTATATCATTAGAAATGATGACTGGCATCACCGGGCCCACAGTGACTGTGCTGCATGCACAAGTGAACGCTTGCATTAGGCCCCACTCCGGTTGTGTTAGGGTCGGCGATCCTGTACCAGCCCTGCTGTGTGAATAAATGGGCCCAGGCAGGAAAAGGCAGAGCAGGCTACGAGCAAACACAAAGCCTGTTAAATATCCATAAACAGTTTAATTAAATCTTAGGATAAAAGAAACTTCCTGCAAGACCTAATGCCAACTCAAGACCGATGAGTGTCTGTTGTCGTGTCAGTAATATAATATAATATAATATAATATCAGTTTTCAGATGGTCAATGTCCCTCATTAAATGTGTCCCCAGCACCGAGCGTGACGCCGGCCGGCCTATCATCCTTCACTGTAAGCCCCAGAACTTTTCCCACCAAATAGCTCCGAACCAGAATTTCCCTTCACATTATTCGTCAACAGCTTTTCAGTATCTGAACCCTCAACGTTGCTGTCGTATTGTTTTTAATCCTAAGTATGCTCTATCCTACTAAGTTACCTTAAATCCCAGCTTGTTTTTCAGGATACCATCCATCTAGCCTAGTACAGAACTTCAGACTTAGTCACCGTTCTCTCTCTCATCGTCTATATCACTGATGAAAATTGTCAATGCTAGCCTTGACTCGAGGCTTAGTATCTTTAATTCTTTATTTTATTTAGTATATTCTTTATTAAATTTTATTTTTTTATTATTTATTTTCATGTTGGACACTCAAAGAGCCCAGGGCTTAAGTTGTTCTGTGTCCCTTGCTCAGTACTCTCAGAACATCAGCATCACTTGGTATGAAAATTGTTTTTTTTTTTCAGTAGACTATCTCCTCTACTAGATTCTCAATTCTTGGGAGTCATGGGCTATGCCCTATTCACCTTCGTGTCTCCCACATTTTGTGCCTCCTGTTACATTGGATTTAGCTGTTCACTAAATAAAACTAAATAGCTCAATTTTAATAAGGTATATTTTGTATTGAACCAAATTAAAACCTTGCTGTAAACACACTAGATTTTTAAAATATATCCCGTAGCTCCTAGATCTATTCTAGGTCTATTACTCTAGTGTGTATGCATGAAACAATAAATTTTCAAATGCAGCTGAGATTTTGTTCTGTTCCCCCATATAGTGTATTTCAATCTCTGTGAGGGAGGAATGTTGCTGCTCTGCTCCTGTGCCTCCGGAGGGTCATTGTGAGGCATGATGCAAAGCTCCCCTTGTTCAAATGATGGGCAGGCTTCAAACAGCATTCCATTCCATGACTTCGTTGTGCCCCGTAAGAGGACTGTGACTGGGTGTATGCCGGCAGACGTCATGAATATCAGTCACTCTAAGAAAGATGATCCATTCATTGAATCAAAATGGAAATGAATACAAAGCAGACGATGCCAGGAGTGCAAATTGAGGACACTTTCCTAGACAGTTATAGCACGGTGGACCCCAGTAAAGGAGGGACCATGCTTGCCTCTGCTCAGTATTCTGTTTCTGAACCCCTGACGTAGAGCCTGGTATGTGATGGACCCTATTTGTTAAATGGAGTTTAAACAATGGTAGACCTTTCTGAAGAGGATATCTAAAAGCTGAATTATTCCCCATGCTTATTTTTTTAAATTAAGTGCTGTTCATAGAGCGGATTTCTAGACACACACAGGAGGCGCCTGGAAAATCTGTGACATATTAAGGCCCTGTGCTGTATTGAAGAATTGCCATGTTTCCAAGGAAACCTTCTTAGCCCTGTGCTCAACCTTTGGTCTTCTGTCCTCAAGAGGCCGTGTGAGCACACAATTGTTTCTGACTAGTCAGGAGACTGGGCCTTGGGAGCTCACTTGCAAAATTTTATTCTGATGTCACAAATTTCCTCTAAAATCTGTGGCCGATGTCCAACCTTCTCTTGGTTCACAGAATTTGAAAGATTATGATAAATTTGGTGTCTTAACTCCCTCACTTTGCTGTTTATATGCACTTCCAGAAAATTCTGCTAATGTAAAGTGCTTTTCAGCAGCCTTTTGTTTATGCCATAGACAAATCTCTTGGAAATGAACCCTCAGCGAGACAGTTGTTAAATGATGTATTATGAACTTGGCATTTATAAAAGATGAGTGAAGTGTAAGATACAGGTGTGAAATAAGAGAGAGTCAACAGGAGAAACAGATGTCCATCTTACAACTTTTTATCATATGTTAGTAAGGGAATTAAAGTAGATAATCTGTGGAAGTTACTTGGCATAATGCTGATCAAATAGTCCAGTACATTGTAGCCATGATTAGGATCATGATGCTGCTGAATATTACAAAAATGGATATGCCTGAATTTCATATTATTTTCTAAGGTATTTTATTAGTCAAATTTTCTGAACCCTTAAAACTTAACTGCTAAACGCTTGAAAAATGTTCACAGATACATCCAATACTCCAGGTTTATTACCGAGCATAATGTCCTCATCGGCTATTCAAGTGTAGAGTCTCCTGTCACATTTTAGGCCCAACTGGCTTTTCCCCTGATTTTGTCATTGGTATCCTCATGACAAAATGTGGGGTTCTGGTGAGAGAAATGCATGTGTGTGTGTGTGCACTCATACATATGTGTGACTGTGTGTGTTTGTGATAATCATCAACCCATCAAAACATCCGTGTAAGAACTTGGTCATGTAAGGTGAAGTGGGTTAAACTACAAGTCTTACATCCAATTCCAAAAATTTCAGTGGGCACTGACTTTAATTTACTCTTTAGAAAATAGATTTACTAATAATCACTTGTACTTTTAAAAATTGTTTTGATTTTTTTGTTACATAAATTCTCTATTCGAGTATGCTAGTTCATCGATACATTTTCCTTTGGGTATTTTAAAGGATCATAGGAAATAGATAATGATACTTTTTATAATTATCTCCATTGTGATCATTCTGCATCATTGAGCATGTTGAGTATACATCGTGTCAGTGTGGTGCTTGATAGAAATGATACAACGATGGCGTATCATAGTACGTGTCTGCTTTCTCTAAGTGGAGGACATAAATAATTAAATGTGCCATGATAGGGAATTACTGTGGGCTAAAGGGGAGAGGGGTAGAGGTGTCATCTGTCTTCCAAATTTTCTCAAATTTATTAATTTATTTTCTTCTGTATTTTTCTCTCTTAAATGATATAAAGAGATAACTCATTGATAGATGTCACATTACTCTGAGTTTTAGCATTTAGTTAACATTAAGCCCTAAAACTTTGTGTTTTGAAAAGCAAAAAAAATTAATATAATGAGGACTTGTCATTCTGAAATAGAAATTCAAATGTATATGAGAGTCAATTGAATTTTCCCTTTGAGAAATTATTAAACTTTCCCTTAAGAAACTATTATTAAAAGCAAAGGCAATGTTAATTTTGAAGTGAGCCCCATTTTCATCCTGTTTACCTACAAGTAACCATAATTTGCCCAATTTTAGCTAAATATATATATATATATGTTTATATATCATTTAAAAATATACAGATGTTTTACTCCTCCTGGAAAAATAGCTTTTTCTCCTTTTATAAATAATTTCACACTTAAGCTCTGTAGAAGTTTACTTTTTCTCCAGGCAGATACTTTTTATACTAGTCAGAGAGAGCTAAAGACTCCTAGCATCTTCTTGGGAATCAAATGCCATCTGTCTCAGAATAAATTTTATGTGACCATTTACAATTCATAAAGCTTGCCTGTCAACCACGCAGGCAGTTTAAAAGGTGAAACGTTGGATTATTTTCCAGTGTTGCTCTGCTCTGTCTTGTGTAAAATACACTAGCAAGGCCGGGACGAAACCCTGTGGAAATAGCAAGGAGAGTTTGCAAAACTGGCCCATAGTAGCTACCAGGTCAGCTGTCTCCAGAAGAGGAGATGAGGAAAGTTTGGAAGGCACAACCCTGGTGGAAGGGCCGTGAAACGATCATCGTATCTATTCTCCTTAGGTCTCTGTAGGTCATTCTCCCATCCATAGCACATTTTAAACCAGGATGCAAAGTGCAACAGTTCTCAATAGGTGGTCCCTGGACCCCTGATGGTCTCCAAAAGCCGTCAGAGGTTTGCAAGGCCAAAACTACTTTCAAACTAATACTGAGATATTATTTTTCTTCTTTGTTATTTAGACATCTGCAGTGATGGGTGAGACTGCTGGTGTCTTAGCATGAATCAAAGCTGCGGGACCCAACTGTATTTGTATTGTGTAAATAATATACTATACTCTTCACCGCTGCACACTCACAGGAACAAAATCCAGTTGTGTTAAGAACCCTGTGTAGCCACATGGCTATTAATTCTATTATATCTCAGCCCTTGAGTACGTGACTATTTAATAGTCTGTGTGAGGAAATAGGAAGTCCATTCACGTAAAGTGTGGTAATCTCAAGGAAAAGCATGTGTGTGGTTGAGTTGCAAGCTGAACTATCCATTTGTTCATGGAACACCACTTTTACCTAAAAGAACAACAGACAGAAAAAGTAGAGCTATGCAGTTTATGGATATTTAACAGATATCTTCTCAAAAAAAAAAACAAAAAATAAACCAAAGTGATCCTGTTACTTCAAGGAAAATAGCTAACAGTATTTGGTTCAATGGTAGTATCTGAGCTTTCAAACAAAAATTTGAAATTTGGAAAACTTTCATCCACCATTATGTGCTTGACAGCTTCCCAACATGTAAAGACTTTTCTGATGAGATCAGTGATGATATTAACAAATGTGATTTTTAAATATTATATATTGAAATGCGTCAATATTTGAAAGATCTGCATAACTAAGTGAACTATATTTTATACATGACTAATGCATGGTGTTTCAAAAGTCATGCATTGGTAATAGCTCCATTCAAAGTTCAAGACAGAGCAATGGATTTTAATATAATAGAGTGTGAAAATACCATTTCAGCTAACCTTTAAGAAACTACCACAGAAGAATACCTATAATTATCTACAAACACTATTAAAACACTCCTTTCTTTTCCAACTACATATCTGTGTGAAGCCAGTTTGTCTTGATATACTTCAACAGAAACAACGTACCACAAGAGATGAATGCAGAGGCAGATATGAGAACTGAGCAATTCTTCTACTGGGGCAGACGTTAAAAACATTTATAAAAATGGGAACAATATTACTCTTTCAGCTATTTTTTGGTTTATAGAGGGTAGTTATTTTTAATTAAAAAGTTTATTTATACTAAAATGTAAAGGGGTTACCATTATACTTTTTAAATAATTAATAAATACTTTGAAATATTTTTAAAATTTCTACCACACTAAATACAAATAGCTATAAATTACATAATGAAATCTCTTTGTGGTCCCCAATAATTTGTAAAAGTGTACAAAGGGGTTTTGGGACTTGCTTCAGTCAGGCATTGAAGGATGGTGCCTCCAGAAGGGGGGAGAAAGGGAGATTCTGGGGGACCCCAAGCCCACAGATTCACTTGTGGCTGTTTTGCATCTAGGGTCTGTGTGAAATGCCACTGGAAGTATCCATTCCATATCTGCGTAAAATTTAGAAATATGTTCCCTGGAACAGGGAAATTCAGAGACTGGGGAAAAAAATCAACAGTAACATTACTTTGTTACTTTGTTTCACATGCCATATCAGACAAACAAACAAAAAGAATGGATATAATTATTCCACCTGCCTCTTAAGGGCGGTGTGTGGTTTATGTGAGTCAATGTTTATAAGGAGCTTGGAACATACTTGTCACTACTAAGTCTATATAAATGCTTGTTAAATAACAATGAATAAAGATATAAACAGCTTCTAAGAAGAACAGTGACTGGCATCTCTGTGGAGCACATGGCTGGGCAGGGAAGCAGGTTAATGTGACTCTTGACCTCAGAGATTCAGGAAGTTTGTCCAGCCCAGGCAGGTACAAGGAGGTTACCTTTAGGTTTCTAAATTTCAATGGACATTCTCTGTAAATATCTCATTTCTCAAACACAATGAAATATAGACTTTTATGAAGTCAACTAGCAGGCACATACGAATGGACAACAACCCTGACTCTACAGTTTAAGCGGGTGGGTTCCCTAACAGAGCCCCAAGCCTGTTCAGGGACTAGAAATGCCTCAGTTGTAATAAAGAAACCACTTTCCAACCCCACTCCCCAAACCAATGTGAAATATCTATTTGTAGGTGGGATCTTTGGATGCCTATTTGGCTGAATAAGTGCTTGTGTGGGAGATACAGAGAAAACAGCCCTCCTCCTCTTAGAAGAATCTTAGTCTCTTAGCAGAGAGTCAGCGTGCGTTCACAATTCCAAAATGAGCAGGGCAGGCAGAGCTCGGACCTTGGAACCTAGAGCCCTGGAGACTGAAGTCCAGCTCCAACCATTTTTTAGCTGTGCGACTGTGAGCAAGTTGTGTTCTATTTTAAACATGGGACGGGGAATTGGGGGTATTTAGACTTTTTTAAGAAGAGGAAACAAGTGGTGGGAAAGAGCAGAGGGGAGAAAAGTACAGGTGTGTGGGGAACCATGGGGGGTGAATTGTGAAAGGGGTGTAGGGTGTAGGTTAGGATTTGGGACAAGGTCAAGCTTCAAGTGACCTTGAACTTTGGGATAACCACCTGCACTTTACTCTGAAGCACTGAGGAACCATTAAAGTTGAGTCACTTCTTAAAATGTCTGAATCTAAGTACCATGTCACCTAAGAAGATTATGTAGGTGCCCAGAGGGTGAGGGTTCTGAGGTTTGCAGACAGCCCAGCACCAGGGAATTTAGGGAAGTTGTTCAACAACAGCCCCTGAATACAGACATCCTCAGTGTAGGTACGCGGTATTTTATGCAGTACAACTCGTAAACTGTAACTGACTATTATATAAAAGTAAGAAGTTGCTGATGCTGCCACTGCTCTTAGAGTAGTAATAGAACTACTACTAGTAGCAGAACAATTACTACTAGTAGTAGTGCTGGTAATAGCAGTGGTGGTAGTGGTACTAGTAGTAACGGTAATAGTGGTAAGAATAGTAGTAATAGTGGTTGTGTTAGTAGTAGTAATGGTAGTAGTGGTGGTAGTAGTGGTGGTAGTAATAGTGGCAATAATAGTAGTAGTGGTAATAATAGTAGTAGTAGTGGCAGTAGTAGTGGTGGTAGTGTAACAGTGGTAGTAGTAGTAATGGTAGCAGCAGTAGTAGTGGTGGTGGTAGTGGTAATAGTGGT
>VBSM01000272.1:109520139-109650119 GCA_008086735.1 Cheirogaleus medius | reverse complement strand
AAAGAAAAAGAAAGAAAGAAAGAAAAAGGAGATAGTAGAGATATCTTACTTCCACGAGAACATGTTGAGAATTTTAGTGGACACACATAGGTAGGTGGGTGGATAAATGGCAACTCCTAAGGCTTTCCCTTCGAAAGAATCAAAAGGATTGAGAAGACTTAGTGGGAAAAATTCTCATCACTGGTTTGAATGTCATATCTCTGTAGCATCTTATCAGCCATGTGACAGCGGTTCCCACCCACTCTAATTCATCACAGATGTATTATTTTCTGTGTTCAGTCTCTCTCGACCTCAGCACTTTTGCATATCCAGCTGGCACTGTCTTGCTCCGCTGTGCCATGGTTACACTTTTACCTTACTGTGCATTTTCTTTCCCTGTAACTAGGAATGAGCCCTTTAGGTCGTCTTGGACCCCATTACTAGGTCTGCATATGGCGTGCAGTGCTGTGCACTTTTACTAATGCTCTTGTGTTACAAAAGATGCTGAAAGGCGGTGGATTTCATGATAAACTAGATCTGGGGAAGTCATACAGGGAATTGACCTTCTGTCATAGTGGAAGGCTCTGTGACATGGAAACAATCTCAAAACTTCTCACGGGGTCAGATCATTTAAAACTAAGGGGGCCTGGGGGTGCAGATGGTACTAGGAGCCATATCCGCCATGGTTTCTACCATTGGGTGTTTTTGTAAGTGTATATATTTGTATATGTTTGTGTGGATGGCTCGGTAAATGCATTACAATTTTCTTACATATCTTCATGTGTCACCAGGAAACAAACATAATCCAAGATCTTTAAATGATGCATTTTAAAAAAAATCAACTGCTTTTTCTGCTGCTCCCATTATAAATGCAGCCAAGTCTGGGGACTTACAGACGTGCTAATCTGCATGTTTAAAGAGAGAACTTTAAGAATCCGAAATATATCAGCTGATGTGCTTAAGGGCAAGTAGAGTTGCTCTGATATGGAAACCTCGTCAAAAACAGAACAAGTCAATCTCCAGGATGTTGAGCAAGGCTCTTCAAACGTTTTTTACTCTGACTCACAGTAAGAAATGCATAGTAAAAACATTTTTATCCTGGGACCCGGTAATGCACACACGTACATGCACACATAAATATGCAAACACATACGATCTTATGTATGCACATCTGAACTAAAACAAAACCGCAGAATACTCACCACTACTATTTGATGCACGCCAATACTTCCACAATTTTCTATTTTATTTTTTTTAAATAAAGTCACAATCCATGAAGTTGATTTCACAACCCATCAATAAGTGAGCCCACAGTGTGCAAAACCGTTCCCCATAATATTAAGCGGCCACAACACAGTGTCTGTTTTCGTTCTTTACGGTTCCTGTTTTTCCATGTCATCGGATCAGGCAGAAAAACTTCACGGTTCACTTTCACTGTGTTTCACCAATAAGCACAGCGTCTTCAATCTTTTTAGGCTATTAACGTAGTTAGGCCAGGTAAGCACAATTATAGTGGATTGAAGTGCAATGTTGTGATCTTCTTACGTTTTCCTTTATGAAAATGCTGCCTTTTAAACAGCACGGTCTTGCACAGCCACAGCGAGAGCAGACGGTCAGCATGAAATATGCGTTCTCTTCTAGCCTCAAAATGCAGAAACCTCATGGGACAGGAAGTAGGCCGATGTACCTGTTCTAAATATTAGTCAACCTGACACAGTAAGCGCACCTAATGACACCCTTTTTCTTACTTTTCCCATATTTCTATAAGGTGCTACTTTTCATTCCCCAATGTCGAAAACAGGTCACCCGTGGACAGCCAGTGCTGCGTCCTGGCTGCTGCTTCCCTGCAAGGGACTCTTCTCCCACTTAGGGCTCCTCTCAAGACCTAGGAGTCACCTGTGTCCTCAGCCCAGCATCCAGGCCAGTTCGATGTCCTGTGAATTCTATTTTCGAAATGCATCTTGTTTCGGTTCTTTGGACACACCGCCTCAAGTCTTTTGCACATGCCGTTCCATCCACCTTGTCCTCAGCCCTGCTCCTTCCGTGGACCACACCGTGCCACCTCCTTCCCCTCTGTGCCACCTCTGAGATGCAGCCTCCTCGTAAACCCTTGCGCTCACCGTCTGCCTAAACAGCCCGCACTTTATCTAGGTTCAACCCCCATTTCTTAATTTAAATGCACTTATCACAGTTATTGATTTCTTTTCTTTGTCAATTTACTCTTTTTGTCTCTGTTCCCAACTGAAACATTTCCTTCTAGACATCAGTGGCCAAAACTATCTTGTTCCTTATATAAATAAATAAATACAATTTATAACTTTTATAAGCTGCTTTGGTTCTTTAAAAAAATTCTTAAATTTTTTTAAAAAAAATAAAAATTCTATTCTTTCTAAAGATTTATTCTCTTAAATAACTAGAAATCTAACTAGAGCAAAGATTAATGACAGACTCGAATATCTGCACAGGCAAAGATCTGCTCATTAACAAACTAAATGGGGTAATTAGGTATACAGTCGGAATGCAGCGTGCAGACTTAAATTAGTAGTGTGTAATTGAGCCTCATTTAACTGCAGGAGAATTTCACTGAGAGAATTTTATTTACATAAGAGAAATGTCTTAGGGAAATTGCTTGGATAGAATTTAAACATATATATGCCAAATCTCTACTCACTTCTAAGGCCAGCCAGAGTTGCTAGCTTATTCCTTGTGCACTGTGTAAGAAGGTGATGTTGTTATAATATTTCTGAACAAATGATTTCTTCCAGGCAGCTCAAGATCCACGTTGGGGCTTCACTGTTGCTTGGATGTCTTGATGTCATGTTCATAAACATAACAGGTGCCAACAATGATTAGGTGGAATGACTTGGTGGGGGCTCTACCCCTCAACACAGTGCCTTTATTTTGCTGATCCTATTTTGGGGAAAAACTCCAATATCTTCACTATCCAAACAATCATTTAATTTAGCACCGTGCAAGGAGGAAGGGTGGTTTCGATTTGCGTTTCCGTAATGATTAAAGATGTTGAGCACTTTTTTATATGTTTGCTGGCCGTTAGTCTGTCTTCTTTTGAAGAGTTTCTGTCCATGTCCTTGGCCAATTTATTGATGGGGTTGTTTGATTTTTTTCTTGTTGATTTTCTAAATTCTATATAGATTCTTGTTATCAGCCCTTTATTGGATGTGTAGAAAGCAAATATTTTCTCCCATTCTGTAGGTTGTCTATTTGCTCTAGGTACAGTTTCCTTGGCTGTGCAGAAGCTTTTTAATTTGATCAGATCCCACTTCGTCTGGAGCCTTTAGCTTAAATGTTTCTGTGCTCACTGCTCTGCCCCCCCCCGCCCCCCGTACCTCCACTTGCCCCGGCCTTGCTGCCTCACACTTGGACCACGACCCCAAGCCAGGGGACAGTATTGGGCAAGGGCGTGAGCTCAGAGCCAGCGTGCCAGGGTATCACCCTGCCTCAGCTACTTCTAGTTGTATGAACAGGGGCAAGTCACTTAACCTCTCCGTTCCTTTATTTTCTTATCTGAAAAATGAGAATAACAGTATTCTCAGTAACAGTAACAGGAATAACAGTATTCCTTGTGGGATCATTGTAACTACTAAATGGGTCAAGACATAAGTAATGCTTAGAGCCATGGTGGCCCCTACTAACCACCCAGTGCCTGTTGGCTCTAATTAGGATTAGTCTTAATACCCAGCTGTCTCTGTCCAGATTTCCTCTTTGTTATTCATATAAGGACACCAATCACATTGGATTAGGGACCCAAACTGCCCCAGTATGACCTCGTCCTCACTTGTCACATCTGCAGGGACCCTATTTGCATATAAGGTCACATCCTGAGGTACTAGGAGTTAGGACTTCAACATATAAATCTGGGCATGAGGGGAAATCAGACCATAACATCAGGTGAGATGTCTTGTCTTTCGGGGCATCTTTTCTCTTACCTGCAGCTTTCGGCATTTGCACGTTTTCTTTAAACAATCACCTTTATCAGGCCATTCAACTGCTCAAGAAATGTCTGTAGCTCCTTCCTGCCTGCATCTAATCACGCCCCCACCCCTCACAGCACAGACCGGGACACACCTCAGAATCAAACCAGGGCTTAAATTCCTTTCTAACCTACATCGGAATTAAGAGACATTGGTAACTTTAATTTCATCATAGATATGTATTTTTTCCTATTTCCAGTTCTGTGTTAGTTAATGCTAAGAGGCTCATCTCATGTCTAATGCTATATACTTAGAACTTAGATTTCAACCTTAGGCTCTGTTAATTTTTCAGGAACTGTTATGAAAACTGCTTTGGAGAAAGCTCAGCTTCATTGCACAGGGTGGCTGTCATTGGAGGTGGCAGGCACAGCTGATAAAAGTTTCATTGTGTTGTGCGACCATTTGGCATCTTATTAGCAGAGCCATCTGTTCTTTTAATTGCTATTAAGTCAGTTCAGATAGATTGCAATAGCAAAAGCAAAACAAACAAACAAACAGAAACCCTAAAATGTATTTCTGACTAAGTGAAAAAATCAAATATGCTTTTAAAATCTTCCTAAAAATAGTGCTGCCTCTATCGAAGCTTCAACAGCCTGGCTACACAAAAAAATACCAGAGAGCATAATGAGAGAATAATTAACATCACAATCTTAAAATATGCTCATTTTCATATAAGAATATATTATAGTCATTTCTGGAAGGGGGAAAAAACTCTTTATGTATTCTACATGAGGAACTATCATGTTGAAATCTAAAAAGAGGTATTTTAGCTTTCTTTTTACGCAGACCTAGGAAAAGATGTTTTGAATACAAGCAATGATAAACTGTTTCATCAACCCATGCGTTTAACAAATATTTTTGGATAGCATAGCCAAGTACTGTTCCTTGTAATGGAGATGAAAAGTTGAACGAGACAAAACAAGTTCTCACTACTCTAGTTGGAGGAGAGAAATACTAAACCAATCTCATAACATGCATGTGATAACTTCACATAGAGATGTAATAAAGCCAAGTCTCTGATAATGAGTGACCATGGGTGCTGCTAATGTGGACCGACATTGCTGGAAAACTGACTTAAGAGCTAAGTCCAGGAGGACAAGAAGGAGCCAGCCAGGTAGAGATCTGGGACCAGGGGCTCCAGGGAGAACAATTAGAAGAAAGATGTGGCTGGAGCCTGGTGGGAGGAGAGGATGGAGGAGAAGCTTTTGGAGATACGGTCAAAGCCTAAACCATCGTAGGCCATCGTAAGTGATTTGATCTAGTGGGACCCCATCAAGGGGCTAAATGATCTATGATGTATCTTGTTAAATGACCATGGATGTTGAGTGGAGACTAGATTGAAGAGGAGCAGGAATGGGCACATGGTCTCAGAAAGCTGGAGTGCTTAGACATGGGTGGTGCAATGTAGAGGGAGAAAAGTGAGTGGATTCAGGATGTATTTTGAAGGTAGGAGCAGAGGGGACTTTCTGTTAGATAAAATATGAGGGTTGAAGAATGATTCTTTTTGAGAACTTCAGGATATGTTTCTTATGCTCAGATACCAATAAATACACCAGGAAATACTGTTATTCAAGCAACATGACAGCAATTTTGGAGGAAGTCCCTGGGTTTTGCAAATATCCCTTTCTACTGCAGAACAGATTTCTGAGGACAGTGCGGTTGGTCAGTTCAAGCTTCTATAACCAAATACCATAGACACGGTGGCTTAAACAACAGAAATTTACTTCTGAGTTCTGGAGGCTGGAAAGTTCAAAATCAAGGTGTTGGCAGATTCAGTCCCTGCTGAGGGCTCTCTTCCCAGCTTGCAGACGGCTGCCTTCTTGCTGTGATCTCACATGGCAGAGAGAGAATGAACTCTGGTCTCTCGTCCTTTTCATATAAAGACACTAATCTCATCGTCGGGGCCTCATCCTTGTGGTCTCATCTAAGCTAATTACCTCCCAAAGGCCCCATCTCCAAGTACCGTCACTTTGGAGATTGGTCAGACACAGACATTCGGTTCATAGCAAATGTCTGTGACCTTCCTCTCCCCACACCTTTCCCTGTGATGTGTGAAGATTCTTCATGGGCTTGTATATCTTTCTACATTGTGTTAATACTCTGTCACGTGACACTGGCTCAGAGGTTTGGTAAATATTTTGCTTGTGGTGACACAGCCCCAATGACAGAATTGTGATGCCAAACGCATCCACGCCCTTTCCATATACTTTCTCTAATACATGAGGTTGTCTGCATAAGTAAACACATAAACAATTAAAAGTGAGCCCTACCATGTATATGTCCATGGGCTCTTCCTGTCCGGCTCAGCCGGGCAACGTTATTGTGCACCAGTGGATTGACCAGAGTAGCAGAGTCACTAATGTGAACGTTAACTTGTATAGATACCATTTTAGTTTTTATTTATTTTATTTTTATGAATATTATTTTAAGTGAGAAATTATAATTGCATCCATGTATAGGGTACAATGTACTGATTTGATGCATGTGTGTATATATATGTATATATAAAATGTGAAATGACTAAAACAAGCTAATTAACATTTCCATCACCTCACTTATCCCTTTCATGTGGTGAGATGTTTGAAATTTGTGCTCTTAGTTATTTTGGAATATAAAATACCTTATTAGTGATTATGGTCACCTTGCTGTGCCTTAGATGCATGAGTATAGGCTAGATGACATCTGTGTATTAATTTAGTCTTCAGCATTAGAATAAAGAAGATATTACTCATCATGTCTCTTTCCCAGATGAACAATACAGAGTTTAGAGAGTTGAATGCCTATACCAAGGCCACAGAGCTGAAAACGGACAGTGATGGTTTTGTAGTTTAGATCCTTTGGTTTCCGAACCCCAATTTTTTCTTGTGCACTGAGGAATCTCTCAAAGTGGATGAGCTAGTTCCATCTGGTATCAGGAAAGAATCTTTTCATTTGCTTTTTTATAAGAACCAGTGAAAAAGCTAAGTAGATTGAACAAGCAAATTAATACTGAAGACTTTAAAACATAAAGCTAATTATTTGGATCAGAGTAATACACAAGGATAAATAAATACAGGTTTGGGGATAAATAACAGTTTTCCTCCCTAGATATTCGTAGTCCCTTTCATCCACGTGACGCAAGGATAGTGTCTCTTCCCTGATTACTCCCTAGGTTCTTCCCTTCCACCCTCCTTTCTCACCCTGATTGCATGTACCTAACCCCAAGGCTCAAATCTGTTTGGATTACAAGCTCCCCGAAGACAGGGGCTGTCTCGTTACTTTTTGTATTTCTGGAGCCCAGGATCGTGCTGGCCCAATGGCTGGACACACCACTTAGCTCTGTGTCCTGCCCACCGTGACACAGGGTGCCTCCTGGAACCAGCTCTGACGTGCCCTTTCTGGAGGTCACAGGTGTCTGCTTTCTGCAGCTCAGATCTTAAAGTTCAGGCTTTGTGCTTTAACTACTAATACTTCAGCAAAATGGATTTCTAGAACTGCTGTTATTTTAATCTCTGCCTTTGATGCAATCATACAGAAAACCCAAAAAGGCATTGTGCCTCAACTTCAGAAGTCGTTGCTCTCTGTGTGTTCTTCATAGCTCAGCACCACGAGAGTGGGGAGAACGTGGCTGTAGAACTACTACCCTGACTACTACCCTGGGGGTTCCTGCAACATTCTCCTATCGGGCAAATGCCCCATTTTTTTGGTGGTTTTGTGTTTCTGGGTAAAACTGTACCACTAGCCCCTATGCTGAACTTAGTCAAGCTGGCTGAACTGGTACCAAGCAGTGGATTTATTTTAGTGGCACTAACATACAGGCTCATGTTAACTGACATTGAGAGCCACTCTGGCACTTGCTCATAACTTATTTATTCCTAGTTACTTATTTACTCCACAAAGTCCTAGCCAGTTTGGTGGGGCTGTTTTCTAACTCTCAGCATTCTGAATGCATCGCACTGTAAGTGTGTTGACAGGGAGATTGATAACAAAGAGAAGTAACAACTGATAGCCTGACAGAAAAGGAAGAAACAGACAGGCTATTAAAGACAGGCTCAGGGACTTAAACATCTGGCAGTCTGGGAACATTTAATATATCTCAAGAAGTGAAGATAGGTTCTGACCCATCAATCTCATAACTGAGCAGCATAGATCAGTGTTTAATGTCCACAGTGATGACCCTAAATCCAAAAATCATTCACTACTATTTGGTTGACTCTGATTTGCAGTGTGTTTAAGTGACAAAAAGTATGAACTATATTTTAGAAATATTTCCATCTAAAATACTCACAGTTTTCTAAGAAAAATAGTTACTCATAGAATTCTTGGCTTTGCACAGTTGTGTGTTACCAGAGAGTTCTGAGTACTCAAGGGTGTGTGTGTGTGTGTGTGTGTGAGAGAGAGAGAGAAATCAGCAAAGGCTCACAGAGAGAGTCAGAGAGACAATTTGTGTGTTAGCATTTTATTGATACCAATAATTTACATTTTAATATTAGCCTATTTTAATGGAAGCACATTCTTTAATCTCATGTAAGGACATGAACAAACCATTTACTCCGTATGACACAAAAACCTCTGGTGATGTAAGGCCGTGAGTGGGGCACAGTGGCAAGTTAGGGGGCAGTTAAAATGATTCTTTGTTACCATGGAGCCAAGACATTTGGTGCTCTAATGGCTTTGCCATGTGAAATTTGTGGAATATTTTATTGCTTTATAGTCTAATGTTTTGTGCTTTTATTGAAATACTTCAAACTGAGGCAAAAGTTTATACCTTCATGAGGTAGAAATTTGCAACAATGTTAATACTCCCTTAACTTGTCACATTCTAAGAAAAAGGCAATGATCCAAAAAAAATCTTCTAATTTTGTCCCATTAGATTTCCACAGGACCCCAGAGTTGAGACTGTACCCAAGGACCCTGGGCTTTCCTGTGTCCACTCATAATTAAAGGATTATATTCTTCAACCTTTTTTATGTTTTAAATTGTGGATCAATTTCAAGATGGGTTTCAATGAGAAATGGGGGCCAGGCAGAGATAGGTCAAATTCAGTACGGAAACTCAGCCAATATCAACTTCTCCATTTCTCTGAACAATCCCATTACTGGGCATCTACCCAAAAGAACAAAAGTCACTCTATAAAAAAGACACCTGCACTCGAATGTTTATAGCAGCACAGTTCACAATTGCAAAGATGTGGAAACAACCCAAGTGCCCATCAATACATGAATGGATTAATAAAATGTGGTATATGTATACCATGGAGTACTGTTCAGCTCTAAGAAACAACGGTGATGTAGCACCTTTTGTATTTCCGTGGATAGAGCTGGAGCCCGTTCTACTAAGTAAAGTATCCCAAGAATGGAAAAATAAGCACCACATGTACTCACCAACAAATTGGTATTAACTGATCAACACCTAAATGGACATATAGAAATAACATTTATCGGGTGTCGGGCAGGTGGGAGGGGGAGGAGGGGATGGGTATATATATACATAATGAGTGTGATGCGCACCATCTGGGGGATGGACAAGCTTGAAGCTCTGACTTCGTGGAGGGGGGAGGTGGGAAGAAGGGGAAAGGCAACACACATAACCTAAACATTTGTACCCCCATAATATGCTGAAATAAAAAAAAATAATAAAAAAGAATTGATAATGTTAAAACCTGCTAAAATAAAATAAAATATAAATTTCCTGCAAAAAAAAAAAAAGATGTTTAAAGGACATGTCTTAGTGGAGTCTTATTTAGCATGCTAAGTACATGAGTAAACAAAAAAAGTTAGATATTACAAGAGTAATGTGGGTGATTAAATCAAATGTGCCTAAAGAGTAGAGCCCTCTCAGGAATCAGCAGGTAGTAAGTGCAGGCTACTGCTCTCCGTGTGCATATTTCAACGCTTCTGAAGGATGGCAGGCGAAATGCTTTCACTTACATTTTGCTACCGCTGATGGCCTGTCAATTCTGATGAAAATGCTCCATGCTAGGAAGGTGACAGGAATTACGTGAATTACATTCATTATCTTTTTTGGCCTTCCTTTCTGTCTATCATGCTGTACTTTAAAAGAACTGGTTATTAAAGATTATGTAAGTATGCAAAACATATTTAAAGAGAAACAATGTTTCCATTATATACGATATATATTGGTAAGAAATGCTTGAGTGTGATGACACATGACAAGTGATGAAAGATATTTTTAGTTTCTTTTTGGAGGAGGATAAAGCAAAATTATCTAGAATATACATCACGAAGAGATTTTTTTAGCTTTTCTAATATTTAGAATATTTATGACACATTTGAATAGATATCTAAATGGAATTGTTTTGAAAGTTAAAGTAAGTACTAAAGATATTTTATACTATTTTTAATGATCGTTTGTGCTCTTTTGAAAAGCTTATGCTAGGTCTGTATTTGCTCTATATCTTAATGGTCTTTTTGACATCCATGTTCCTTTGAATTGGTCTTATGTCCATAAGAAATCATAAACCATTTTTAATTCATCTGAGTAATTGATTTATGCATATAGTATAGTCCTTGCAGGCAATGACCAAGAAATTATGTTTATGACTTAAATATTTGAAGCTCAGAACAATAAAGTCAGTTTCAACTGAACCTAAGAAAAATAAACAATAAAAGAAGTTGATTTTTTTTACATTTTAGTCTTTTCCCAAAGAGACAAATCACATTCTCTCATGTGAAATCACATCGCTTGCAGAAATAGTGCACGGAAGAGTCCAACAGTGGCAGGAAGTATACTGAATCCCCCACCATGAAGGTGCAATGACTCACTTTGAGGTCTACTTTTATGCTCCAATTTGTTTTGACACCCAATTATAATTGAACAGTGACAATTGTCTTCAAAAGTTACATTTTTTTTAAAGGAAAAGTCTTCACCCTTCTTAAACTAACACTGATATTTGATTCCAATGTTAACCATTTTTGTAAAACTAAAGTTGTACAGGTAAAAACATCACAGGTCACAGATAGGACATCGTGTTTTATGCTGACATGAAAAAGGAATGGCTGAGCATGAGATTTTCTCTTTGAGGTGAAGATAGTTATTGTCAATGATTTGAGTAGTCACTTTAAAAATTAGTGATTAAGAAATAGCATAGTGTTCTAAAACACAGAATCTGGGAAGACTTGGTCTTTGTTGTGGAACATAGTGATAAATGTTGGTTATTAATATTATGAAAAAATAAGACAGTCTTTCCTGGGAAATTTGTGGAATATTTTATTGCTTTATAGTCTAATGTTTTTGTGCTTTTATTGAAACACTTCAAACTGAGGCAAAAGTTTATACCTTCATGAGGTAGAAATTTGCAACAGTGTTAATACTCCCTTAACTTGTCACATTCTAAGAAAAAGGCAATGATCCAAGAAAATCTTCTAATTAGCTACATACTAATTATATGATAACTCTGTTGCTGTAAGATAAATACATGACCTAAAAAATTAATTTATGAGATTAGATTTTGTCAAGTATATTCTTATTGTGTGACATACTTACTAATAAGTATTTAGGAAGTTGGAAAATTCAAACAGCTTAGACCCTAAAGTAACACACACACACCCCTCTTTTTAGCCTTTGCATGAGATTTCTTCAGGTGAAAAGAAAACACACCGTTTAAGGACTTTGTTCATGTGATTGGGTTGCTTTTGTTCTCTTTTAACCAAGCGATTACTTTCTTCTGTTTCAGGATCTAGATTTCTCATCACATCCACTGGAGCCTTGTATATTAAAGATGTACAGAACGAAGATGGGTTGTATAACTACCGCTGTATCACGCGGCACAGATACACTGGAGAGACGAGACAGAGCAACAGCGCGAGACTCTTTGTATCAGGTAAAAACTCATCAAAGACTGTGTCAGCTGCTTCTGCTGTTCCTTTGTTGGTGTCCTGAGATGACTCCACCAAAATTGTGGAATGTGTGACTAAAACGAAGCCTTCGAATTTTTTTTTTCCAAAATAACTTTAACAATTTAAAATATCTTTCAAACCAGTATCAGTGCAATGGATTAATACCACCAATACAGGTATTCCAAGTGTAGTCACTTTACATCTGTCAACCAAATGAGCAATCCATTCACATGATGTGCATTAGCACTTCGGGGAACAATGGAGGAGAGTGAAATATCCATCTCAGTATTAGAAAATCAAATGCAAAATCCCTGCCTGACCTTTGCCTTTGCAACTTAAGAATGTAAAGTTGTTCCATGCGATGGACATCCTATGCAGTTATAAGAGCGAGATGGAATTGAGCAAAGGTGGTTTGCTACCAATACTTGAGGAGTATCTTATTTTATTTGCAGTGATGCTTTATGGGAAAAAGTACCGGAAAGTTACTGAACATTGGGGTAATTAAAACATATGCACTGAATACCCGCTTGCTGTCCTTGATGATGTGATACCGGGATTTTTCTCTTCCCCACGCCCATCCTTCACATAGCCGACGCCTGCTTAGTCTTTCAAGTTCCAGCACAAATACAAGTCAGAATTAAATTATTTTTCCTCTGAACTTGCGATTCTTTTTTCCTTAGCTTGTTGCTTTTCAAGTCAATTGTTACTTTCTCCCTTGTTTTATAGTTATGTTGTGTCAGGGAAAGTGAATTAGAAAATGAGTAACGCCTGTCGTCTTAGTCCATGGTAGCTTTCATGACAGCACAATAATCTACTGGTTCAAAATATCCTAGAAAAGGTCTTCTTTCCATTGAAGAAAAACTTTCTAATGATATCTTCAGACTAGGAAGGAGAAGGATTTGAGGAAGGGGGACAGATTGTGGTATCTGATTAATTTGGGGTCAACAAAACTAGTTCATAAGCATTTCTCCATCCAAAAGATGACTTACGTGACGATGATCTGGGAGCCCGTCTTTCTCCTTCAAATGACCTTGTGTATATTCACTCTAAATCATAAAGTGCCGATGTTCAAATTTAACTCTCAGGGTTGGAAAGGCAAATTTACTTTGCTTAATCCCAACGTGTGTGTATGTTTGTTTGTTTTGGAGTGATTCACTGAAATTTCAAGCATTGGCAGCAGCAGTCATGAGTCCCTGGTGGCCATGGCAGTCACAGGAGTCCCTGGGATCTCCCAGTGACACCAGAGAAGTGGGGAGCATCCTGACACAGTCGAGTGAGGGGACATGGGACACTAAGACGATAGCAGATGGGTGGACAGGGAGTAAGACTGGACTTTTGGAGATGAAGGTGCAGGTGAAGACAAGGAAGGTGACAGTTACAGGCGAGGGAGGGGTTTGCAGGGTCACATGTCACTGAAGGGCTCACATGAGAGTCTACCGTATGTGGCAAATAAGTCATGAGTTTTTGTCACGGAGATTTTAATAAAGCAGTTGAGGGAGAGACTTGTTAAAAGATCAGGACATAGACACAGGGTGCAGAATACTATTCTAAATGCTAAGCTTTGAAGAAAAAGAGAAATGAATTTTATTTTAAGTGAGATTGAAGTTCATTATACACATGTGTACATTTGTACCCGTGGAGTTTGGGTCATGGTGGAGACGCGTTAGTAGCAAGGTTTGTAATGACCCTCAAACTCCTCCTGAGACTAAAACAGATGAACAGGGGATGGCGGAGGGAAAAGGACGTGGAGCACATTGTCAGCACAGCTGGGTGATGGAGATGCCCCCGAAACCCTGGAATATGGGTGAGCGTGGGCGGACTACTGGTGGCAGACACCAAGAACACCGGTGTGGGGACAACAGCCATGCGGCAGACGTGGAGGGCGGTGGAAGGGGACGGCCTGGTTGAGCTGCAGCACAGTCAGGAAACGCTCGCCTCCAAAAGCAGAGGAGCGTCCCCCAGGTGGGCGCCTGGGAATGAGCCTCAGGAGATTCGCACACGTGGCCAGGACCACGTGGCTCTGACCTGGAGGTGAGTCGAGAAGGCGGGAGTGCAGTCAGCGAGGACCACGCGGGCCGGTGGAGGCCCGAGTCCTTGAAGATCTCAGAAGCATGCAGCAAAGGCGCCTTTCAGAAGAACAGAGACTCGCCCTGAGGGAAATGGCTGGATGTAGACATGAAACTGAGTGGGGTGGAATCTGACAGTAACAGAGAGAGAAGGCGCCCACAGCAGGGGAGGCCCGACAGGATTCTACCCTGTGAAATGCTACAAAAGGAAAACGCAACATGAAAAACTGAGCGAATGGCCTCAGAATGAACGGAGCGCTCAAGGAAAGACATGACCGAAGGTGGAAACTCTCCCCAGCTTGTGCCGCTCTGAGAAGTGGGGTAAATATTTTGAGTCCGTCAGGGTAAAATCAAGAGAGAAGGCTGGAAAAGCATCCATATGTCATCCTTTCCTGCAGGGAGCATGTTCTGATTAACCAGGAAGTGCTACCTCATTGTAAATGGAATTAACAGGAAAAAGATGTAACCCTATACAACTTTATTAAAAAAAAAAAGAAAAGATGAAAATGAACCAAATAATGGTTTGACAACTCAAAAGTAACTAAAAATAAATAGACACAGATCTTATGAATGCTGTAATTTATTGCTTGAAAATGATTAAAGCTTTGAAATGGCAGTATAAATCAGAAATAAAATAGTTCATAAGCAAAACGACTAAAGGACAAAAATCTGTGCAACAAGAAATGGCATAGTTTAGGAAAGAATTCAAAAACTTAAGAATTATAAAATGAGGCAGAACACATCAGAAAATAAAAAATAGAAAGCATACTATGGGAAAAAAAGAACAGTAATAAAACACATTCAGAAAATCAAACAAATAGAGGTAAAAAAAATTAGTGGAAAGATATATTGCTGGCTGGCAAAGGTGATGGACACATGTATAACTAGATTCTCTTAAGAAGAAAACCAAACACTAGATCAGAGCAAGTATTTAAAACAATAATTCAAGCAAGTGTCCTGCAATTAAACAATACACAATGACTTCATATTGAAAAGGCACAACTGTACCTGGGGAAATGGACCCAGCGTGGTCGACACGTAACATATTCTAAGAAAATTTGCAAACCGTAAATGTAAAGAAAAATATCTTTTCAGCATCTGGGGAATAAGTTCAAGTTACTTAGAAAATAAAAAGAGAAAGAGATCAATGAAATACAAAATAGACAAAAAGAATAGTAAAAGCAAACAAGTTTTCTCCTTAAAAATCAATAAAATAGACAAATATAACTTATTTTTTAAAATGTTGTTGATTTTTATATGAAGACTAGGTTTTTGAGCAGGTCATTGTTTCTCTGACACCAGAAACGCTGGTCAAATGTGTACAAAAATATCTGCCCAATGTTGTCAGGAGCTGATGTGAAAAGTCATATTCTGGCCACATTCTGGAAGAAAACAGCCACAGGAAGTGAATCTGGTATCTGGGCCACTTGTCCAGCACAGCGGTTCTAGAGGAGACAGATAAAAGGCTGAGAAGCTGAGCAGCTCTTCTGAAAGCCTAGGAGGATCAGGAATACCCCTGCACTGCTGGTGGGACTGCAAATAGTTCAGCCTCTGTGGAAAGCAATATGGAGATACCTTAAAGCGATACAAGTAGATCTACCATTTGATCCAGCAATCCCACTACTGGGCATCTACCCAAAACATCAAATGACACTCTACACAAAAGACACCTGCACTCGAATGTTTATAGCAGCACAATTCACAATTGCAAAGATGTGGAAACAACCCAAGTGCCCATCGATACATGAGTGGATTAATAAAATGTGGTATATGTATACCATGAAGTACTATTTAGCTTTAAGACACAATGGTGATATAGCACCTCTTGTATTTTCCTGGCTAGAGCTGGAACCCATTCTACTAAGTGAAGTATCCCAAAAATGGAAAAACAAGCAACACATGTACTCACCAGCAAATTGGTATTAACGGATCAACACCTAAGTGGACATATAGGAATAACATTTGTCGGGACTCGGGCAGGTGGGAGGGGGGAGGAGGGGCTGGGTATATAAAAACATAATGAGTGAGATGTGCAACGTTTGTGGGATGGTCACGCTTGAAGCTCTGCCTCGAGGGGGGAGGGGAGGCATGGGCAATATATATAACCTTAACATTTGTACCCCCATAAATAAATAAATAAAGCCAAAAAAAAATTGGAGTCTTGGTCCATCGAAGTGGGGCATGGTGAACTCCACGTGCTTAAGTCAAGGGGCCGCAGTCGGGTAATGAGTGAGAATCATTCTGTCCTCTAGGACTTAACAGTTGGCAAAGATGATCTTGGATTCCTAATGCTGTGGTGATAACCCTTTTGCATTTCTGACTTTGGTTATTTTTGCTACATCACTTCCTCCTTCCCTTCTTGATCAGTCTTTCTGAGGACTTTAAAAAAGATACTCCCATCCCATGCAGAGGAATTTGCCATTATTTAGCAAAATTGCATATTAATTTATTTTCTTTGAGTAAGTAATCTAGGAAGTTTTTTCCAATGATGGAGTGTCAAAATCACGCCTTATGCATAGAGTCACTAATCACAGACTTACTTATACTAGCAAAATATTGGAAACTACCTCAACATCCATCAATAGGGGATAATTAAACAAATTATAATGTAGTACTGAATGAAGCAACATGCAGGCACAAAAAAGAATGAGGATAATCTCCATCGCATTAGTGAGGTAATCTCTGGGATATATTGTTTAGTGAAAAAAGGGAGGTACAAGACAGCATATATAGTGTGTGTCTCTTATGTAGGGAAAGTGGGGGGATTTAAATAGGTATGGATCTACTTATAATTGTGAAAAACTACTGGAAAGTAATAACTAAAAACTAATAAAATGGTTTACCTCTAGGGAAAGAAGTGAATGGGACATGGACGGAAATAAGACATTTTGTAATATATCTTGTCATACAGTTTCAACTTTAGAACCATGCAAATGTTTTATATTTCAAAATATTAAATTCAAAAAGTAATTTAAAAACTGAAAATCCACTGAAATAAATGAATCTAAATGAATATGAAGTTGTTAGATAATCATACATAAAACATATTTCAAGTAACTTTAAGACACAATTTTTGCATGTGACAAACACATTCCAAAGAAAAATAAAAATAAATTTTTAAATTTATTTGGTTGACTTATTTTTTAAAATATTAATTATTTAAAAAAATATATATGGTAGAATATACAGTAGGGTAGGTGAAAAGTAATTAGGTTTATTTTATTAATATTTTTATTTGGAAGCAAGATTTTCAGTGTAAGAGAAAAATAAAAGTATAAAAGATAAGAATTTAAGTAAAATCCTTGAAATGTCAAATTTTAATTGGACCTATCAGTACATGCTTTTTTTTAAAAAAAAAAAAATGTATTTCCAAAGTCATTCTATTGAAAAGTCCCAGAAGCAATGAGCACACAATAGCAACAAGCACCTCTATCACCTAGACTGTAGTCTGCATTCAAAATCATTCCCCACTAAAAGGAACCATGGCTCCTTGGAAGAGGAGTTGATTATAGGTCTGGGGTAGGAAACGCATAGGTTGAGTCTGAAACATTAATGAGGTCTTTCAAATGACACGGGAGCCAACACGATGACACTCTTACCAGCCAGAAGGGCTAAGCTGAGCATCAAAATGCATGATTGCATGATTGATAACCATTAAACATTATAAAAACCCTTGAGTTCATTATGATTTTATACCCATATATATCCACTCATGTGTGTCCATATATGTATTTTTATGTGCATATATATTTATACATGCACAATGCGCATACATTTTATAATTTAAAAAGCAATAATAAGAATCTCATTGGTCCACGTAGTGGTGACTGAGGCACCAACTCTTCATTTTGACACCTGATGATTAAAGAAAACAACTGTCTTTCCTATCGCTAGTGTATTTCATGATAACCAAATAACCTTAGTTCAGAAGGAAAAGTTCTTATCTACAGAATAATTACATCTACTGAATGTGAAAGAAATAGGAAAATTAGAAAATAGCCATTTTTTCAACCCTAATAAAATAATCAATTCAGCTAAATTTCAACATCTGATCTCGCCGATCAATTTAGTGCTACTACGTGTGGGAAAGCCACATATTGTGTGGATGTGATATGAATTACATAGTAACCTTCTCAAAGAGAAAGAAAAAAGGTCGAACATTTATCTAATCAATCCATTGAACTAAAGCTCAGTTTATAAGAAAAATGGCCATGGCAACAGAAGAACAAATTAAATGACACCATGAAGAAATAAATTCCGAATGGGGGATTTCTTACAACTTCGGTCCGCGATCCCCGGGTTGCAGACCTGTACAGATCCATGGCCCGTTAGGAACTCGGCCGCACAGCAGGAGGTGAGTGGCGGGTGAGCAAGCAAACCTTCATCTGTATTTACAGCCGCTCCCCATCACTGGCATCACTGACCGAACGCCACCCAACCCCCATTCCCTGGTCCGTGGAAAAATTGTCTTCCATGAAACTGGTCCCTGGTGCCAAAAAGGTTGGGGACCGCTGTCCTACAAGATAACTCACCTGGTTTCTTCAGGTCAACAAGTCAAAGACATGGCAGAAAAATGTGAGGAGGGCATGCCCGCTCTGCATTATAAGAGACTCAATGGATGCAAAGATTAAATGAGATCTGTAGAAAGATCATGATTTAATTAACTCAATTGTTTAAATAATAAACTTTTTTTTTAGCTGATCAGGAAAAAATGAATATGGAGTGTATAATAGATGAAACCAAGAGATTATTATTACTATTGTATAATATTGTAATATTGATATTGTGGTTATATTTTTAAAAACCTCTATTTTTATTACAGAAACATACTAATGATATAGTGATAAATTACACCAGTTCCCTGACTTATTGCAAATACTATAACACTAAAAACAAAGACTATAAAAAAATTAAAAGGTAGATGGAGATAGAAAAATTTTGGTACCAGTGGTATCTGCACGGTGTATATATGGATTACATTATATTATATTCTCTACTTTTGTGTGAGTTTTCCAATTTTTGTGATAAAAATAATTTTTGTATATGTACATCAAAAAGTTTGAACACAAGAGCATAAAAATTAAAGCCAACAATGCTATTTGGCTGTTCCAATTTGGTATAGAATCAGATATCCCTGTAAGAGCCTGTCCCAAGCATTGCCTAAATTGTGGACTTAAAAGAAATGTCCCATTCCTTTTTTGTAAAAGAGTCTTATTGACATATAATTTACCAACCATAAACTCCCTCCAGTCCAATCATTTTACAAAATTTATAGAGCTGTGGAACCATCACAGTGATCCAGTTTTAGAATATTTTCTTCACACGAAAAGATTCCTCCTGCCCACTTGCTATCAATTTCAATTTCTATTCCCAGTTCCAGGAAACCACTAATCTGTTGTCTGTCTCTAAAGATTTGCATTTTCTGGGTATTTCATATAAATTGAATCATAAAATATTAGTATGTGGATTTTGTATGTGTCTTCTTTCATTTAGCATAATCTTTTGAGGTTCATCCATAACATAACATGTATCAGTAGTTCACTCTTTTCTGTTGCTAAATAGTATTTCATTGTTTGATAGGTCCCATTTTGTTTATTCCTTCACTAGATGATGGACATTTGAGTTGTTTCTACTTTATGACTGTTATGGGTAATGCTGCTATGAACATTTACATATATAAGTCTTCGAGTGAACATAAGTTCTTATTTGTCATAGACACCTAGAATGTGGGGCCTTACATTAAATTGAAGTTTAAACATTTGAAGATACTACCAAACTGTTTTCCTAAGTGACTGCACTATTTTACATTCCACCAGCAATGTATGAAGATTCCAGTTTCTCCAAGTCTTCACCAGCACTTGTTACTGTTTATGTTTTTTGCTACAGCCATCTGCTGGGTGTGAAGTACTATCTCACCGTGGTTTTAAGTTGCATGAGCCTAAGGGCTACTTTGAGCATCTCTCTTCATGTAGTTATTAGTCATTTGTGTATCTTCTTTGGTGACATAAAATATTCAAATATTTACCTATTTTCAATTGAATTGTTTCTGTTTATTATAGAGATATAAGGGTGTATTTTTAATATGTTGTAGATACAAATCCTTTATCAGAAATATGATTTTCAAGTATGTTATCCCAGCCTGTGGCTTCTTATTTCATTTTCTTAACAATGACTTTGAAAGTGCTAGAGCTTTTCATTTTGAAAAAGATGAATATATAGTTTTTTCTGTTGCTTAAGGTTTTTGGTGTTATGCCCAAGAACTCCGCTAAACCCACGGTCATGAAGATATTTTTTCCTCTTTTCTTTTAAAAGGTTTATAGTTTTAGCTCTTACAGTTAGGTCTATAATTCATTTTGAGTTAATTTTTGCAGGTGGTATGAGGCAAGGCTCTAAATTCTTCTTTTTGATGTGGATATCCAATTGTCCCAGCCAGCCAGCCATTTTTTCTTCAGGCAGGGTCTCACTGTGTTGCCTGGGCTAGAGAGTGCAGTGGCGGCATCGTCATAGCTCTCTGCAACCTCAAACTCCTAGATTCAAGCCATCATTCCACCTCGGCCGCCCAAAGTGCTGGGATTACATGTCATCAGAATTATATAGCACTATTTTAAGCATATTTGAAAATTTTCTGTCTGTAGTTAGTTTTGGTTAGAATATTAATTTTTAGGTGCCATGATTGGGCATTGATTTTTTATGACTAGCATTAGAAGTGGGTCATGTTTTTCCCTGAGATTGTGGGATTGTCCTGCAAGAAACTCAATAGCCTAGCACTCTGGGAGGCCAAGACAGGAGGATAGACAGGAGCTCAGGAGTTCAAGACCAGCCTGAGCAAGGGTGAGACCCTGTCTCTACTAAAAATAGAAAAAATCAGCAGGGTGAGGGGGCACGTGCCTGTAGGCCCAGCTCCTCGGGAGGCTGAGGCAAGAGGATCACATGAGCCCAGAAGTTTGAGGTTGCAATGATCTATGATGCTGTGATGACACCACTGCACTCTACCCAGGGTGACAGATGAGACTCTGTCTCAAAAAAGAAAAAAAAATCAGAGGTGCACATTGTGGTGTTGGTTACTAGCCACCCCTGCCAAAGGGGTGACATCTCTGTGCTACTTTCTCCATCTCTAATCTTACCTTCTGCTCTAAGAAAAATGGCAGATTTCGTAACATTTTTCATATTTCTTTGTAATATCTCCATGCTTCTACTCTGTCCTGACTTACATGTGTTGCTCAAGAGCAAGAGCTATTATTATATTCCCATGTTCTTAAATAAATGAAGGCAGGTTTCAGAATAACATGAGGGAAGCTTGCTCCAAAGCATATATCTCAGATATAATTTCTTCTTACTAGACAGTAGCCCCATGGTAGTTGTAATGTCTGCAAGTCAATGTACGGGGAGGTAATAAAAGCCCACATGGTTGAGAATGTCCAAGTTTGTTTTTGGAGTTGGCTCCAGGAACATTCCTGTTCCTTCTAGGTCACCATTCCCACTGTGGTGTGCAGGTGATGATGCTTCTAGTAAAATGGGTGTGGACAGCTGGCCGTTTTCCCAGATTCTCAGTCAACATTTGAGGATGCCAGGGCTTGTCTCTTCCTAACTATTCTGTGCAGAAGAAAGTAACTTGATCCTCAAAGCAACACTTTCCAAAGTCTGTTTGCAATTTCCTTTAGAAGCAGGTGGAATGAAGCAATGAGGCTCTCCCTGACACAGGCTCTGTGCCTGCTATTGTGAAACTTTGGTGTCTCTATCTCCCTCTGGAGCCTCAGAGTCAAACGTGTGAATGGAAAGAATTACAGAACGTAGAATTCTTCAGTTAATGAATGATGATCACAAAGGAAATCCAAAGCACAAGAAGTTTCAGCTAAATGTTTTTATTCTCGGTTTTCAGTGGTGCCTGTTGACTGCCTCAGTGGCTCATTACGGAATTGCAACCTTTTAAAGAGGTCTTTCTAGATGGTTTTTTGTTGTTTTTTTAAACATAGAAATTTAGTTCTCACATACATAAAAGAAGTCCAGAAGGTGGTTTGGCAGCTCCAAGGTTGCCAGGGACCAGGATTTTATCTTTCTGATCCGCATCTTCATGTATGATTCTGTTCTCAGTGTGATTTCATAGTCCAAGATGTTTGCTGGTGCTCCAGCCTTTACATCCACATTCCAGGTGGTGAAAAGGAGGAAAGGGAAAATGTGCAAGGACACCTCTGCCAGCTAAATTACCTTTACGCAAAATTTCCTATGAATCCACACATTTTTGCCTCTTACATCTCATTAGCTAGAGTTTCTTTTTCTCTAGCTTTATTGAGGATACTTGACAAATAACAATTGTATATATTTATGTTGTCCAAGGTGATGTTTATATATGTTATAAATATTTATAATACAATGGTAACATATATTGTAATGATTACTGTAATCAAACTAAGTAACACATTCATCAGCTTACATAGTTACCATTTGTATGAGTGTATGTGTGTACTCATGTGTGTGTGTGTGTGTGTGTGGTGAGAACATTTAAGATCTACTCCCTTTGCACTGTTGCCCAGGCTGGAGTGCAATGGTGCAATCATAGGTCACTGCAGCCTTGAACTCCTGGGCTCAAGCAATCCTCCTTCCTCAGCCTCCCTAATAACCGGGACTACAGTCATGTGCCACTACCCCTGGCTATTTTTTTTTTTTGTAGCGACAGGATCTAGCTATGTTGCCCAGGCTGGTCTTGAACTCCTGCCCTCAAGAGATCCTCCCAAAGTGCTGGGATTACAGGCGTGAGTCACCAATGCCTGACCTGTTGCTCTTTTGAGAGGGGCAGTCTGATGTTCCTATTTATAAAAAGACAACCAACTTTTGCCCTGAACTGACCACTCTTGTTGAAGTATGCCGACTCTGAATCTTTCAGTTACTGATAGGGAAGGACAAGCAGAAGCTCTGACCAGTGTTCATTGCCCCATTTACAAATTCGGAGCAAAAAGAATTTGCAAGAATGGAGCACTTAACACCTGAAGGACCTATATCAATAGTTGGTCCAATGTGTAGGATTTAAATTATACGTGAAGCCGTGCAATTCTGTATGCCCACTTCAATGTCTCATTCGCTGCCTCTAAGAGTTTTTCTTTCTTCTGCAGACCCAGCGAACTCAGCCCCGTCCATCCTGGATGGGTTTGATCATCGCAAAGCCATGGCAGGGCAGCGTGTGGAGCTGCCTTGCAAAGCGCTCGGGCACCCTGAGCCAGATTACCGCTGGCTGAAGGACAACATGCCCCTGGAACTTTCGGGGAGGTTCCAGAAGACCGTGACGGGGCTGCTCATTGAGAACACGCGCCCCTCGGACTCAGGCAGCTATGTGTGTGAAGTGTCCAACCGATACGGAACTGCTAAGGTGATAGGCCGCCTGTACGTGAAACGTAAGTTGGACGGTAACTTGCAAAGGTGCTGTTGGCTTCCGTCGACGGAGCTCTGCTGTAAGCGAATCTCCAGGCTGTCTCTGCAACCTCCCATTAATTCTCACAGTAGCAAGTCATAGCCCCGTTTTGCAAATGAGGAAATTAATGCTCAGACGAATTGCCCAAGGTTATACAACTAGAGAGTATTGGGTGCGGGATTTGAATTCAAGTCTGTCTGATCCTCGGACCTCTTAGATTTCCGTTAGGCGGCAGGACTACGGCATTTCCAAGATACATCTGCAAGATAACGTTACCTAGCTTGTGAATTCAGAATGGCCAAACTCTCTAAAAATAGACAGGAAAGGGCAGGATTGTTCTTTCAGCACAAGTGATGGTAGCCAATCAAAGTAGTTGTGCTTAGTCTGTTTCCAGATCATTTCTACATTAAATTCCTAAATGGGCTATTATCAGCAGAAGTATAGGGCTGTAAATTACCCAAATACCCACCCATTAGGTGTGAATTTACTCATCCCCTACTCTCCCCTCCCACCTGCCTGACACCGGATGAATGTTACTTCCCTATGTGACTCAGGTGGTACAAAGGCAATGTATGTAACCAGAAGGGACCCCCATAATATTCTGAGATAAAAAATAAATAAATTACCCAAATAATGGACTTAAGACTCAGTACTTTAGATAATTTATTTAGCCTAAGTATGGTGGATATATTTCATTTCTCAATTGAAGTAGTGGCTGCCTCGAGGGATGTGTTGAGGAGGGTGCCATAGGCAGACTCGGACACGTTCCCCCTTTCCCACCTGGCTCTGCTCCACTCTCGGGGTGTTTTCTCTCTCTCTCTCTCTCTCTCTCTCGCTTGGCATTTATCAAGAACAATGTCTTAAAAGTGATTTGTGGAGAAGTCTTAATTCTGACTGTGCCTGTTTTCATAATTGTAAGCTGCCACATCGAGGCTTCTTGAATGTTCTGACCGCTCCTTCGGAGTGCAGAAGAGAACTACTTTTTCATTCTTGTCTCTCTTCTGTAGAGGGAAAGCATTCTCTTGGGTTCCAGATTCAGAACCCTCTTCTCTTCGAGCGAGTCTTCTGTTTTCCTTTGGCTCTCTCTGTCATCCGTATGACTTCAAATTCCTCACCTCTGAAAATAAGTTCTGAATCTGTATGTTTAGCCTCAGCATTCCTGCCTGAGTGTCAGACAAGCACGTCTCGCAGTGTTTATTTTCTTATTTTATTTCAGAATGTTACGGGGGTACAAACGTTTTGGTTGCATAAATTGCTTTTGTACCATTTGAGTCAAAGTTATAAATGTGCCCATCACCCAAATAGTGCGCATTGTACCCATTCGGTGTGAATTTAGTTTTATTTCAGATGTTTAGCTGGCACGTCAAGAGAACAATGTAGGATACCGACTGAACTCTCCACCTCTCTTCCTTCCAAATGGCTCTTCTTATTATTAGAAACATTTCCCCTTCTCTCACTCCCCAAATACCAACTTTAAATTCGGGGTCTTCTTTAAGCCTTATCCTTTCTACGGTCAAGTCCTGCTAAGTCCTAGGGATTGGATCTCACAGTTTTCTCAGCTCTGGTCTCAACCACCACCCTGTCCTAGAGCGGGTCTTCATCGTACCTACGCTGGACATTGGCGATGGCTTCACTGACCAGTTCCCCCACTCTAGTTTGTCTGATTCTGTACTATCAATCAGTTCTCTTAAAAATATGTTTGACTATGGCACTCACTTACCAACCATTCCTGAATGCTTCTTTTAGTTATCTCTGCTTTGATTCCAAAATCGCCTACTCCTTAGCAGTCATGTCTCAGACTGCTCTTGTCATTCGTTTCCCATTATTCTCCTTCAGGGGTTCGCTGCTGCACCCAAACTGAATCAGACACTTCCCCAGACACACCTGTGCTCCGGGCCTTCATTCACGCGGTTACCACTTTCCACGACGCCCCCTTTCCACTCCTGTTGGCTTCCGTTCTGTCCATCCTCGATATCTGAGGCCTCTCCTGCTCTTCCTGTAGATGCTCGTATGCTATGTCTCCAGGGGGTCCTACATCACTCGGCTCGGTCACTGTAACCTATTTCATTCTTGTCTTATCAATCCGGAAGACTGAGCTTCTTGGAACCAAAGACGTCACAGTGTGGTGAGATGAGAAGTCAGGAGCGACTGGGGTAGAAAACTGTTTTATTTGTTTGGTTTTTTGTTTGTTTTGCCATTTAGCTGTTGGGTGGATTTAGTTAAGTTACTTAACCTCTCTGAATAACCATTTCCTCTTCTGTAAAATGGAGATAACACAAAATTTATAGTATTAGGGGAAGATGGACTTAAATAACGTATGAAAGATATTTGGTAATTTTATGGCTTGTGCTAGTTGCACCAATTCATTTTTGTCTCATCTGTGCATCTGACCCCATCCTTGGCACATGGTAGATGTTCAGTAAAATCTTTCCACATCGAATTGCGTCTGTTGAACTGAAAACGTGAGAAGTCAGTATGGGAGTTTCATCACCGCCCAGATCAGTTAGCCTCATTTTTTAAAGAAAAACTCTTGTTTCATGGTCACAAATTCTAATACCAACCTGCTTTTTCACAATTGTGTGGTGCTGGCCCTGGTTAAGCCAAACACAGCGTATCAGTGAGTGTATGTGTGTGTGAAAACAGCCCAGAGCAAACCTGTCAGTGCTGCCTTGGGACAAGGCTAATTAGGATTTATATATTCAAATATACCTATGTCCCTATCGGTAACCAGCAGGTTGCATTTCTTGTCATCAGCCGATTCCTTCTGTCATCCTCACATGTCCTCAGTGAGAAGGCAGTTTGACCAACGTTATTACATTGGCTGTACAGAGAAAGCCAGGGAGAAAACCCACAAAGAGGATGTTCCCGAACACAATGGTGCACTGTAAACTGATACTGAATATACCAACTGTACGGAGGATGCTCGCAGTGACGTATTTGCCCTGTCGAAAGTCCAGCGTGTTGTTGAAATGATATCTAGTGATGTTTTTACCTTTTCTCTCTCTCTCTCTCTCTCTCTCTTATCAAAATCTCCAGAGCCGCTGAAAGCTGCCATCAGTCCCCGGAAGGTTAGAAGCAGCGTGGGGAGCCGGGTTTCCCTGTCCTGCAGCGTGACAGGGTCTGAGGACCAGGAACTCTCCTGGTACCGCAACGGCGAAATCCTCAACCCTGGAAAAAATGTGAGGATCACAGGGATCAACCACGAAAACCTTATAATGGATCACATGGTCAAAAGTGACGGGGGCGCGTACCAGTGCTTTGTGCGCAAGGATAAGCTGTCCGCTCAAGACTATGTGCAGGTGGTCCTTGAAGGTCAGTGGGCCTCGTTATAGGGTGCGGCTGAAAAAGAACCCAAACCCAGAGCACTCAGGAAAGAAGAATAAAGAGCGAAGCAGTCCTGATAACTCTGGCGTCAGGCCTCTGTCTCACCCTCATTTTTCAAGCTAAGTCAGGCAAATAAGGGAGAAAGTTCTGATGAGAATGAAATTGTGTTATATTAGAAGTAACATAAGGTTAAGTAACATAAAGTTAAGTAGCATGAACATTACTCACTCACATGTTTAAAGTTGCTAGTCAAGATATAAACTTCGTGCAGTGGCTCACGCCTGTAATCCTAGCACTCTGGGAGGCTGAGGCAGGAGGATCGCTCAAGGTCAGGAGGAGTTCGAAACCAGCCTGAGCAAGAGCGAGACCCCGTCTCTACTAAAAATGGAAAGAAATTAATTGGACAGCTAAAAATATATAGAAAAAATTAGCCGGGCATGGTGGTGCATGCCTGTAGTCCCAGCTACTCGGGAGCCTGAGGCTGAAGGTTCGCTTGAGCCCAGGAGTTTGAGGTTGCTGTGAGCTAGGCTGATGCCACGGCACTCTAGCCCGGACAACACAGTGAGACTCTATCTCAAAAAAAAAAAAAAGATATAAACCTCAGAAACTCAAAACTTATGGTTTTGTAGATAATTCACTAACTTCTAGACCAGGATTTCTCAAAAACGTCTTGTTTGGGGGACTATTTTATGCAGTGTTGGATGTTTCGCAGCATCTCTGGCCTCTGTCCACTAGAGACAGGCGAGTAGCACCCCTCTCCCCGTTGTGTCAACCAAAAATGTCTTTCGACGTTACCAGATGTTCCCTGGGTGGGGTGGGAGAAATAGCCACCAAGGAGAAATACATCTTTAGAGACTAAGTGCAGGGCAGAATTTCAGCATAGTGCTTGGTGGGGTGAAAAGACAGCGTCTGGATGATATAGTTGTCTGTAGTTGAGTGCAAATGCTCACAGATTTGAGCGAATGGTATTTCTGAAGAATTACTTTGCGGTACAATAACAGGTTTTAGATATGTTATACTGTTTGCTTTTCTTAACTGCTTACTGCATGCTAACATCTTCAAGCATATCAATCAGCCAGGGAAAGAAGCTGTCACAGGTAACATTTAAATAAGACATATATTTATCACCAGATACTTAACTAGCTTCTGTGTATTTGTGTGGTTTTTTTGGAAATTATGTCTTTCTATATAATTTAAAATCCATCTGTTATCAATTGATTAAAATAATTAAATTATTTTCATATAGCCTAAAGGGAGAACAAATAAAATTCATTAATATATGAAACTAAGCTTAAATATGTCTTGCTGTTAAGATGATATTTCTGTTATTTTTTTTTAACCTTAGCTAATTTATAAACAGTAGCAGGCTTAGCAAGAGATTCCCATTTTGATTCAAGCATTTCATTGCAGACAGTGAGGTTTTTTTAAAGGTGAAATTAGCTGAAGGCATGGTACTCATATTAAATGCCTGACACCGTGCTCCACAGTATAATTAAGTGTAGAAAGTAATCAATTTGTACAGAGCCAGTTTGCTAATGATGATGCACCCTCTAGTCTTCACATAGTCACTATTTTTAGATTCTTTGTAGGAAAAGGAGAGATTACCTGTCTAGGCCTAGTTACCTTGGCAACCATCTTGTGTGACTAAGAAAACCTAAAAAGCATATTGATAATCCATAATGATGTCAAAAGAGTTCAGGTTATCAGAGTGACAGCAAGAAAGATTTCAGAGACGCTCAGGTCTCGCTGGGAAAATAATGCCTGCTTTCATCTCCAAAAAAGCCTGTCACTGGAACAAAAAAAGGGGGCAGAGGAGCACACTGAACGTACTCACGGATTTATTTGCCGCATGTCAGTTTCCATTCGGGACAAGAAGCTTCACTTTATGTTTTCTCTTCTGAGAGCTGACAGTGCTAATGTAGCAAAAGAGAGCAGAAATGGGATTGCAAATACATATCTAGTACCTGCTTTAAAATGGTGTCTAGCTAGTTTCCTCAGAGAGGAACCTTCCATTATTCTCACTCAAATAGCTACAGACTAAAATACAATTATAAAAATTCACAATACCATAAACTAGAAATGAACATTGATATAATGGAGAATCTTAGAGTATGTCCTATGAGGCTAAAAAATGGAATCTAATAATTATAGGTTCAGGATAAAACCATAATACTTTGGAAAATGAAATAATGAACTAGAATAGTAACAGTCTCTAGTTCTAGAAATGGTAAAATAGCATGTATCAGACTAAATCACTAGCTGATAAAAATTATAAACTTTGGGAAAAGCAAAACTATATGTAGACCACCAGAGAGACACCAAAAGTAGGCAGAAAGGATTTGACCCTTGAAAGAAAGGAAGAGGATTAGATGACATCTACATTGATGCCACTTTCCCCCTGAGGACAGTCCCCAGTCCATGAGGTGGAGGGGGAAAAAAACTGAAAGAAAAGTGGAGAGATGCAGTCTTATAAGATTGAAGTATCAGAGGACAGAGATCTGGTCTCCCAAAACACCTACACATTGAGGTATTGGGGCAGAAATTCCAGGAAAGAAGGAGTAGCAGTAGAAAGTCCACAAGCCTATAAATAAACCTGATGGAAAACACCTGAACTGCAAAAATGTGGGGGAGAATCCAAGTCTACAATAAAAAATAACTAGACATACAAAAGAAAAGGACAGTGTGACCAAAGGACAAGAGATAAAACAGGCGATAGAAACAGAACACAAGAGGACCCAGATGTTAGAATTTGCAGACAAGGACTTTAAAGCTACTATTTCAAATATGTTCAATAACTTAAAGAAAAATGTGGACATAATGAGTGGACATGTGGGAAAGACCAACGGAGAGAAATGGAAACTATAAAAAGGAATCAATAGAAATGAAAACTTCACTCTATTTGCTTTAACACAAGATTAGAGAAGGAGGAAGAAAGGAATAGTGAACTTGAAGATAGATTAAAAGAAATGATCCAATCTGAAGCATGGAGAGACATAAGGCTGCAAAGAAAATGATTAGAGCCTTGGTGACAAGTGAGACATTGGCAAATGGCCTGACATACTTATGATTAGAGGCCTGGGAAAATAGGAGACAGAAGTGGAGAAGAAACAAGTATTTAAAGAGAAAATGGCCTTAATTTTTTTCAGATTTGATATAAAAAATAAAGTTGTAGAGCCACAAAAATCAGCTAAATCCAAAAATAAATACAAAGAAAATTACATATGGGTACATCAGAGTCAAACTGCTGCAAATCAAAGATAATGAGAAAATCTTATAAATCTAGGGGAGGAAAATATTACATAAAGATATATTATTAACAATACAAATGGAGTATGACTTCTCATCAGATACTTTGGAGAACAGAAGACAACGTAGCAACCAGCATCCTTAAAATGGTGAAGAGAAAATAAAACACAAACCAAAACATAGCCCTGCCAGTCTAGAAGTCTATAGCAAAAAAAATAGTCTTTAAAAATTAAGGCAAAATAAAGTTATTTTCAAAAAACAAAGAGTAAAAGAATGTGATGTTAGTACGTGATATATTAATATGTGACACATAATATATAATAAATACATAATAATTGAAATCATGAAGAGTGAAGAAAATGACATAAAATGGAAATTCAGATCTATAGGAGTAAAGAACATGAGAAATGGTAAACATGCTAGCGAACATTTAGCAAAATTACATTTTCTCTTTTAATTTACTTAAAAAATAATTGATGGGTTATAATATTATAAAATCACAACACTATATTATAGAGTTTATAACATAAATAGATGTAATAACACAAAGAGCAGAAGGTAATTTAAATTATTTAAAATTATTTGTTGCAAGGTTCTTACATTTCACATAAAGTACTACAGTTTTAACTTTTAGTAGATGTAAACATATACACACATCCATATAAGTATATGTATACACATGCACATACATATCAGTTGGAGTTTATACTATAAACGCAAGATTGCTGAAACATTAAAAATCTAATCTATGTGAGTCAATATATTAATAGAATAAAGGAGAGAAAAAATTCATCATCTCAATATGTATAGGGAATAATCATTTAACAAAAGTCAACATCTATTCAGAATTTAAAAACCCAGAAAAGTATTTAGTAGGAATGTGGGGAGATTCCTGGACCTCATAAGGGGAAGCCATTAACAACTTATAGCTAAACTCCTACTTAATGGTTAAGCACTAATAGTTTTTCATTTAAAATTGAGGCCAAGGCAAGGATGTTCAGACCCACCACTTCTATTAAACATTATACTGACAGTCCTAGTCAGGCATGAATAGGAAACAAAATGCATAAAATTTATAAAGGAAAAAGTTTAGCTGTCTTTAATCACAGGCATTGTTGCATACACAGAAAATCCCAAGAAAATTATAAAGCAATTCCTATGACTATAACTGGGTTTAGAAAGTCATAGGATACAAAAACAATATACAAAATGCATAGTAGTAACAAACAATTGGAAAATAATGTTTGAAATTTTCATTTGTAATAGCATAAAAAATGATATTTAGAAATAAATGTCACACAAGTGTGAAATATTTCAACATGTAAAACTATAAGTTCAAATAACCTGAAAAATTAGAAAGATATAGCGTATTCAAGGATTAGAAAATATTTTTATGTTAACAACTTTCTCTAAAATGATCAATGTAATTTCAATCAAAATCTCATAGCGTTTGTAGATTGATTTTAAAATTTATGTGGAAAAGTGGAAGTCTTATAGTCTAAGTTGATATAAAATATATATATATGGAAAGTAAAGGACTGAGAACTAGTCAGTGTTGAAAAAAAGAGTAAATTTGAAGGACTCATAGTACTAGGTTTGAAGACTTACTACAAAGCTACATTAAACAAGATAAATATATAGCTTGATAGGTGATGAATTGATTTCCAAAAGGGCTCAGAATATTCAATAGGTAAAGGAAAGCCTTTTCAGCAAATAACACTGAAACAAATGTATGTCAAAAAAATGAATATCAATTGTTATCTCACACCTCATACCTTATGCAGACCTGAATGTGAAATTTAAAAATGTAAAGTCTCTAAAAGAAAAAAGAAAAATTCTTCATTACTTGGAGAAAGGCAAAGATTTCTTAGGACACAGAAAGCACTAAATGTCAACAACAAAGATGTTATTAAGAAAATTAAAAGGCAACCACAGACTGGAAGAAAATCATTTTACATGCACAAATATTTACTATGTAGTATATATGTCTGACAGATATTAAATATAATCTATATTGGATATCTGACAAATATATGAGACCATTGTAAGATATCTGAGATATATAGTATGTATATTTACTAGTATTTCATAGACATAAAGAACTCTACAAATCAATAACAAAAGGGCATATGGGGTATGGTCATGCTTGAGGCTCTGCCTCGAGGGGGGAGGGGGGCGTGGGCAATATACATAACTGTAATATTTGTACCCCCATAATATGCTGAAATAAAAATAAAAAAAATTAAAAAATTAAAAAATAAATAAATAAAAAATAACAAAAGGGCAAACAGTCTAATTTTAAAAAATGGGCAAAAGGTTTGAGCAGACACTTCACAGAAGGAAATGCACAGACTACCAATAAGCACTTGAAAAACAACATCACTTCCGTGGTATTTCTGGCAAAAATGTACAACCTGCATTTATTTAATCGTGAGGGGATATGAGACAAACCAAATTTGAGCAACTGGCTACAAAATTATTTTTCAAAAATATCCAAGTCAAGAAACACAAGAGAGATTGAGGATTATTCCAGATGAAAATATACTGAAATGACACGACGAATAAATGTATGATCCTGATTGGACTGGAAAAAGGGACATTATTGGTCAATTGGCAGAATTTCAATATGAACTGTGCATTAGATAATAGTGCTATTCCAAAATCATATTTCATAATTTTATTAAGTGTACTGTGTTTATGATAGAATATGTGTATTTATTATAAAAGAACACATACTCTTATTGCATTTATTTAAAGCTCAAGAACAGGCAAAATTAACACATCATTTCTGGTAGAAAACAGAACTGTAGTCACCTATGGTGGATGGAGATTGAGTGAAAGGAGGCTGTAGGGACCTTTTGTGATGGAAATGTTTTATATCTTGATCATTTTCATGGATATATAGGTGTATATATTTTCCAAAACTCATCTGTATACTTAAGACCTATACAGTTTATTGTATGTAAACTATATCTACAAAAAAATTAGAATAAAGAACACTTTCCTCAACAGATAAAAACACTTGAGTTTATAGTGCTTACTATAAAATCAGTGCAAAGAAATTTACAGCTAAACACAGCCTACAAAAATTGTGGAATTAGAAGGACAAATAAAAATAACCTCAATCCTCCCAAGCATTAAGGACAGGTTATATATCATGAATAGCAATCATGATGACGTCTATCTTCTCTGTAAATTTAAATACAGAGTATAATGAGGCAGTGTCTGCAGTGTCTTAGAGGCAAAAGCACAGCTTTTCCATTTTAATATTTTAAAGTTCTTTTTCATCTCTGATTGTAAAAGACAAATGCTTGCAATCCAAGGACTCTGCAATATGCGACTTAGGAATGCACCTGGGAAAAAAATCCTACTTGGGGGCCTTTTCCAGCCACCTGAGACAAGAGTGGAAGTGAAGAAATGAGATTCAGGAATTTGGGAACAAATAGATGGTAGAGGAATGCAGGCGGTCCCCTGACCGTTACGAGGACACCCACGGCTGGCCTGCCCGGCCACAGAACCAGGCAGCAAAGTGACACTTCCCTGGGAGTTATTTGGAACTATTATCAGTTAGCTTTCCCTGATGGAATTACAAGCCATCCTCAATTGTGTTTTCTCCCCTTCCTTTTATCTATACTTTCCAGTTTTTCAACTAAGATATATTATTTTTACAGTCAAAATTAAAAACTAAAAAAAAAAAACCTATTAATCATTATAGGACAAATCCTTTAAAGGAACACAAAAATTCTTTTATAAAACAAAACACATCCCCTCTAGCAAGGTTTATCACCAGATTCAGAAATCCTGTTGCATGTGGTCACGATTACATCAAAATGACCCACTTATGCCTAGAAAAAATGTGTCACAATGTTGATTTGTATGCCTGAGGCTGGTTGGCCTATTGGTAACTTTTATTCTTTTGATTTTCATACATTTCCTTTAATGTGCATGTATCTCTTTTTTAGTGGAAATATGCATCAAAAAAGAAACATGCATTTGTGATTATTATCATATAATAAGAGGAAAATAGTCCATTTATGTGACAGAAAAATAATGGAATCTGAAAATTTGATCTTCGTTAAACATACAAGAAGTTCCTATGGAAACTTCTCTTAAGATTAAGATCCTAGTTTGCTTGTGACAGTTCTGGGTCATGCCTGTTCTTTTGGCATAATTATTAGCAGTACCCATTTCAATCTCAAAATTGTCCCAGATTGGATGTTAAATTATATGGCCACCCTACTTAAGATACTTTTAGAGATATTTAACACGTAATATTTAATACAAACTTTATTTAGCTTCTACCCGTTCTCAGAGACTTCATGGAAATGTACATGTAATTACCATTTGTAATTAAAACCATAAAAGATTTTTTCCTATGAGAAAATGATGAATATGAGATATTCAGTCTCCCAGTTCTTTCCTTTATTCCTCTAAACAATTCTCTAGTGAGAAATCCCTAAATAACTTGAGGGAAGTAAAAAGCTAAAGTGACTGTTAATTTTTTGGGGGGGGGGTGCGGAGGGGGCTGGATTTCCTCTCTGTTTATAACTTTGGGGGGGATGGACGAGTTTTGAACTAGAAACTTCTTGGGAGCTGCCACTGTTTATCCTGAACATCTGGGGTGCGCTATCGTTGCTCTTGTTAGACAATCAGGAAATAGTAAAATGATTTAGAGAAGCTTGCTAATGCGATGCTTACCAGTTTTGAAAATAGTGAAATCTCATTCTTATTGGGATTTTACTTTATCCGTAAAACCAGGCCTTTGTAGGCAGTGTTTAAACCACCGCTACACCTGCCTCCTAACCACTGAGTAAGTGTATTTGGGAGCTGTTTAATTATCTGTATGTGCCACTTCCTTCCACAATTTGTTTTCCTGCAGATGGAACTCCCAAAATTATTTCTGCCTTCAGTGAGAAGGTGGTGAGTCCAGCAGAACCGGTTTCCCTCATGTGCAACGTGAAGGGAACACCTCTGCCCACCATCACGTGGACGCTGGACGACGACCCGATCCTTAAGGGTGGCGGTCACCGCATCAGCCAGATGATCACGTCGGAGGGGAACGTGGTCAGCTACCTGAACATCTCCAGCTCCCAGGTGCGGGACGGGGGCGTCTACCGCTGCACGGCCAACAACTCGGCGGGAGTCGTCCTGTACCAGGCTCGAATAAACGTAAGAGGTGCTTGTCAAATCAGCTCCTCAAAAAAACACACATAACTCATTGTAGTGGAGGAGAAGGTTTCTGCATGCACCGAGCTGAGTCTTGGAATGCCAAAACGGGTTAACCGTTGCTTCCTACTTCCTACCCTTTCCTTCCTACTCAGGAATGGCACTGACCGGGTTAATGTTGGAAATGACATTTTGGTTTCTCTAGTCAGCTTGTCCCCTTTTTCTACTCCTAGAATTGCCCACTCGATCTTTCCTGTCCTGGTTTATGCTGTGCATGCTTTTTCCTCTCTCTTTTTCTTCTGTTACGACATCCATGGTAACCCTTCATGAACATGGTATTAAACTTACATTCATAGTGCAACATGGCGTAACCTCCATCTCCATCCTATATTTTATCGAGGGAGTTAAACAACTGATCAACTGCTACCGGTGTTTTCATCAAGAGCGCATGACTGTTCAGTGTAGACTAGTTGCCTTCTATTGGTTAGATTGCCTTGTATCTTGTAATTCACATTTTAATAGAAGTAGCTGATAAAGTATTTAACACTCATCTAACTCATTTGAAAACAAGAAAAGGACAAAAAAAAAATGTTAGGAGAAAATACCACATGCAAAAATGTTTCTTTAACTGAAAAAGATATGCCTACATGAAAATAATCTATACATTTTTAACTCAAGGAAAAGTATACCCATTTCCCCACGTGACATGTACACTTAAATTATTTTCAGGAGTTTCTTTGTGTCTCTCCAGGGCCTGCAAGCATTCGACCAATGAAAAATATCACGGCCATAGCAGGACGGGACACGTACATTCACTGTCGAGTGATTGGCTACCCGTATTACTCCATCAAGTGGTACAAGAACTCTAATCTGCTTCCTTTTAACCACCGCCAAGTGGCATTTGAGAACAACGGAACCCTCAAGCTCTCCGACGTGCAGAAGGAAGTGGACGAGGGGGAGTACACATGCAACGTGCTGGTCCAGCCGCAGCTCTCCACCAGCCAGAGCGTCCACGTGACGGTGAAAGGTAAACCATGCTCTCCCCACCTCCACACAACCCACTCCGCAGCCCGGCTGTGTCACTAGACCACCAGTTAGGAGAGGAGCAATCTAAGAATCCGCACATTTAGAGGAGGGTAGCTGTGAAGACTGAAGAATGATATATTACAGCAGATATTCTCTTTACTACTGAATGTTTGCAGGACCCAGAGTTGATGTAATTTTCTCTCCACGTGAAGCTTTAGCTCAGTTTCCCAGAGGACACGTGCCGTTAATGTTACCATAGGAAAAAGAAGCCCATCATTGGCTTGGGTGTCTAGTTCTCTGTCAGATAACTTTAAAACACAAGTATTTCTTTTCCTAAAACCTCCTGAAAGTGAGTTTTTGTAGAACCCAACTGGAAGAGATTTTCTGTTAATGGATGAGGGTTTCAAACAAACTTCTCATCCGGAGTAGATGAGCAGATCAAAGAGCAATAATATAGGAAGTGTATGTTTAAAAGATGCCACAGAAAGTTTTACTGATTAAATTATTCTTTACATCATGATGTGGATTGTCATGGAATCTAACTGTCAGGATGATCTTTGGAGATGCTGCAATTCATCCCCAATCTCTTTATCAGTAAAGACCAATAAAGTGGCAAGAGTGACAAGACCCACCCAAGGATGTGGACCCTGAGAAGAACTCTTTGCTTCTATTCCCCCAAGTCAGTTTCCTTAGCTGAATATAAAATAAACAAATTAATTACATAAATAATCTACATGAAGTAGGTCATAAAAAATAGATCTAACCTGTTGTAAAACAATTTCCAAACTCTGCAGAAACAATCTCTAGATATGCTGAGCTGCCTGTCTGTGCTGCCCAAGTTCTATTCCCACGTTATCAATAGTTGTCTTTTAGTGCCCTGGTTACAAACTTGCATAGTTTTCCATTGTTTTCCTCAACCTTTCTTTCCCCCACAAACCCTGTTAGTTTTACTGTTTTAGGAATACCTACACACACACACACACACACACACAAATAATATATATGATGGTATGCATTATATTGTAGAATATGTATTATGCATTATATATTAGATACACTTGCGTGTAAATAATTTTGAATCTTTTTTTAATAACCATGTATCTCAAGAATTTTTTTCAATCATTAGAAATTCTTGATGAGCCAGGCTGGTAATAGCCGCACAAAAGTTCCTCTTGTGGTTGTATGTATTTCTTCAACCATCGTTTACGGAACACCTGCTCCAAGCAGGCACTTATCTAGGCATTGAGAAATACAGTGATGAAAAAGGTAGGCAAGGTCTTTTCCCTCACAGAACTCTCTTTTTCAGTCAGGACAGACAAAAAGTAAACAAATAAAGCAAGCGAATAAAGCAAAAAAAGTACCCGAGAGTACTTGACACTATGCATAGAATGAAAACATGGCAATATTTTAATAGTTGCAATGGAGAATCAGATGCCGTATCAATAAATTAATTTTTTGTACTCTATCATCTTAAAGTTCATTGGTCTATCATGGCTTTTGAATGAGTATTTCACCCACACGTGATTAGATCTTTCAAATGTTGACATGATTCATTATACAATGCCAAAATATCACATTTGTAAATGTCACCATGGTCTTATCAGAAAAGTCTTCAAGTATTGGTAAGCTGTCAAGGTCATGGTGGCAGATAGAAGTATTCTAACATTCTATTTTTGGCTTGAGAGTTTGAATTTTATTATTTGCAGCAATTTGTTAATTGTGATCTTAGGAGTAATGGGCTCATTTCTCTCTCTTTCAACAAAATGTTTACCAAATAGACAAGTCTGAGTAACTATAATTTTTAGGTAGCTGGAATTTCATGAAAAACTAAAGCAACTAGTTGAGTTTGTAACTCAGATAAGCACACAAGTACTTTGCTTTAAGACGAATGTTCTGCTCAGTTGGCAGCAGAAACACTTTGTGCATCCTTCCCATTTTATTACAAACAACACAGAACATTGAAAATGACATGAGCCTAAGGGTCAAGATTTAATAACAGTGTTATTTTTGTTGCTTCATCAAGTGTTTTTAAATGAATTTGTCCTAGTGAAAAAACAACTCAGGTATGTGGTGGTAAACAGCACGGTGACTACTAGTACATTTTGGTGTCACTGTGGTGATTTGTACTAAGGCCCCAGACGTCTCACCCCTCCCCCCCATTGTTTTTGCTCCAGCAGTACAAATGTCAACACATAGAGAAAGGCAGATAATGTCTTAATATCACAATGAAAAGGGTTTTCTTCTTGCAAACGCCCTAAATGGTCTCGAGGATCCCCAGAGTTCCGAGAGCTACATTTTGAAAATATCTAAGCTAATGCTAAAAATTTAATGTATTTCTAATGTTTAATCATCATGCATGATGTATCAAATGAACTTCTTTATGCATTGGCCTTTGGCTTTGGCTTTTAAGATTTCTTTTAAGAAAAATTGTCAGAAGTATGATTCTTGGATAAATAAGTACAAATAATCTGATGCTAAATTTTTGGAGACATAATTTGAAACAAAGTCCATTCGAATCATGGACTTTTATTCTTAAAATTTATCAGAACGGTATAAATCAGTGTATTAATACTGAGCTTTTTGAAGTGACAGAAACCAACTCAAACTGGATTATGTCCAAAAGAAGGATTTATTGGCTTTTGTAACCTATGCATCTATGATTCGAGGAAATAATTCCATAAAATAGTTTTGTTTTCAGGAGCTTCTTTCCTCCAAGGGAGCATTATGTAGTATACAAGTTGCCAGCTCCTTTCCAAGGACTTCCAAACAAAAGAAGGAAAATACTGCTTTATGCGGTGTTTCATTATAGTGGTCTGGTGAAAAATAGCTGGTGAGAGAGGGAAAGTTGCTGGGATTTGGGATTTGCAAAATTTCACAGGGTGATCAGGAAAGGCATCCTTGACAAAGTGAGATCTGAACAAAGATGCAGAGGGGAGCAAGATAGCAAACAGATATGTGGGGGAAGGACATTCTAGGCAAAAGGATCAGATAGAACAATGACAGTCCAGGGTGTGTGGCAAACTTGAGGAATAACAGAGAGACTAGTGTGGCAGGAGCCAAGTGAACAAGATGAAATTAATAAGCTTTGAGTCAAAAGTGGGAGGGTTTTTTTCATGGAAGGCCTAGTAGACCAGGACTTGGGTTTTAAGGACTTGGGTTTTTCTCTGAATCACATGGCCTGATTAGGTTCTAAAAGGATGCTTCTAGCTGGGCATGGTGGTGTGCACCTGTAGTCCCAGCTACCAGAGCGGGTAAGGAGGGAGGACCCTTTGAGGCCCGGAGTCTGAGGCTGCAGTGCACTATGACCACACCTGTGAATAGACACTGCACTCCAGCCTGGGCAACATAGGGAGACCTTGTCTCTCAAAAAAGAAAAAAGAAAAATAAAGGATGCATCTGACTGCCATGCTGAGAACAGTGTACAGGGGAAGGAGCGGCAAAGCCGAGTGACCTGTTGGAAAGCAGGTCCAGTGAGAGATGGGGCAGCTTGGACCAGAGTGAGAGCAGTGCAGGTGGTCCTTCCCATTCCTGGACCACCCGCTGCACCAGAGCCATGGGGTGCCTGGACAGGCTGCTGCCTCCGCCCACCACCAGAGCCGGGAGAAGACAGAGCTTTCCAAAGAGGGAGGGAAACAAAAACGATGGACATTCCAAGCTGTCCTCAGACAGTGAATTCAACATGAACAAGACCAATAGTGACTTCAAAACATTTACCCCCTTTTCTCATTAAAATGTGTGCTCAATAAAGAAAGACCCTGAACAGATCAATACTTCAGAAAATGGATTGTATCGATTGCTAAGAATTCTCCCTAAAGGAAACCAACCACAGTGATTAAAAAGAATCACGCTGGGCAATGGAAGCCAAGCAAAGACCATGGAGATAGGAGGGCAGGGAAGAAAGAGGTAGAATAGGAGGCGATATCAGGTTGACCATCAAATCATGACCACCAAGAAAGCAGGAAGCCCTCCAGATGCAAGATTATTATGAAACCAAATAGATCTCTATGAAACTTACAACAGCCCAATATGTAAAATTAGAGACATCTCTGGCAATCGCTAATAAGAGCCTTCTAGATGGCAGATTGGATCACTCTATGGCCACACAGTTTGAGAATATTATGCACTAACAGACATGTAGTTGGAAGGACTTTAATGGTAGGTTTGCCAAGAAGCTGGGAAGACAGAACTTGCTCAGAACATATGAGTTCCCTTAGTGGTCATTAGATATAAATTAATTTTTTGTTCACACGTCTGGGCAGAGTGAGAGTGCATACATTCTTGTAAACCGTTGCTTCAGAACATGTTTTCTTTTAGGGAATGTTTTATAGACTAAAATACAATTGTTGTCTGTCAATCAATACTGCAGGGTATACCACCTTATTTTTATTTTTCATCGTGGCTGTGGAGGCAAATGAAACTTTAGATACTGAAATGGGAAACTGCCAGCTGGGCGGATAGGATAATTCTGCGTAAGCCTGTCTAGGACTTACCTAATGCAAAATAGTAAGTTCTGAATTTCTCCATGCTGGCCTAGGGCATCTTTCCCCCAACCTCCATGCTCACGTGCATGGCACCTAGCAAAGATATGTTCAGCAATTTTGTTTAACTTACCACTTAAATTTCTTATTTAGGATGACTTCTAACTTTCGATACCCAGTAACAATTATATACCATTAACGACTTTAGCCTTTACTCACATGTTAGAAAGATCTTAACCAAATTGACTTCTGAACACTTGCATTTGCATTTTAAAATATTTTGAAATGAAACATGTAAATTAAATCACACTCCGGTGGCCAGGATGATAGTTCATCAAGACGTTTTAGAAATTAATAACCTTCGCTATCTTCTATGATGGGACGTTAGGAAAGAAGATAAGGGATCAATTAAATTATAAGAGAAAAGTTAGCACTTTGGCTCTCCCTGTGGACTGGGAGTGAAAACCAGTCTTTCCTATTTTGTGCCTCCCAGTGCAGCTCCATGACCTTTCCTGTTAGGCTAGAAGAGTATTTATTTCATCCAGGTAATTTTAGAACAGCAGACCTGATGCCCCAGAAGTTGGCTCACTTTGAAAGTGGAAGTGGACCTGCCTGGTCCCAGCAATACTGCAGCAAACTGTGCAAACCAGTCACTCTCCTCTTATTTCCAGGAGGTTCTTCCTTTGCACTGAACATAGTGGTAAAATGTGCGTACAGATGTGTTTAGATGGCATTTGGAAACAATACTATTTTTCCATCGTGTCTTTTTCGGTAATAATCATGACCCTTCTGCTTATTTTGTAGCATATGCTGGGAAATTTTGAAAAAAAAACCCCAAATATTGATATAAATAACATGCTTATTATTGATGGTGGCAGATGCTCAGCAGTTCTGAAATATATTTAACTGTCCAGAAGTGCGGTTTTGCTGCCTTCAGGCAGATAGGCAGAAAGAAAAGTCAAAATCCCTTCTTTCACTTCATTTCAACTCCACGAGCAGTTTTATATTTAACATGTTTCAAAGCCTTGTCTTTCCCCTTTTAGGTGCCACACTGAACTTGGAACAGTGCCTAATTGAGTGTTTTAATTGCCGGGGACCAACACTTCTAGGAAAGTTAATTGGCTGCTAGATAAAAATGTCACCTTCTATTTATATTTATGTGAAACACTGTAGTTTACAAAACACTTTCCTATGTGTCACCTTAATTAATACTCTGCAGTGACTCTGTCATGTAGACAAAGCATAATCAGAGAGACAGAGCAGAGGAGAGAGAGACTTGCACGAAGTCGTCCAGTAACGTGGTCAAGGCTCAAGTGCAGGATCTTTCTATCCCAGCACAACCCTTTGGTGACTTTTACAAAAGTAACTCATATTGCAGTGGAAAGCCAGGGTGGGAATCAGGAGAGTGAAGACAAAGAACTCTGCCAGAGAGGAAGAATCTTTCTTTATCTGTCACTTTCTTCCACTCTCTCTTGCAACTGCTTGCAACTATAAACTACTGTTGATAGAAAGTACAGCCTCTCATGGTTATTTTTCTCTTTATTCCCTCATTACAGTTGAACGATGTTTAATTTAGGGTCCTATTGGCTGGCGTCGTTTGTGTGTGGCCATACATTACAGTCTTTCTCAAAATTTTTATATTTATTTTTCAACAACTACTTAGGGAATGCAGAGCTTCGATTGTAAATGATATAAGAGAAAAAATAGACCCAGGGGAGAAAATAACAGCCATGCATTAAACATATAGTCCTTTTGTAGTAACTTACAATTTCGAACAGAAATTTAAATTCTCTTTGTTAATTTAAGGCCCTCATGTGAGGAAAGAAGGCTGATGAAGTGGGAACTTTCCCTGTCCCTCCTTTCTGAACTCCCCAAAGGCAGCTCTCATGCGTAAGCATCCTTCAGTGGATGCGTTTGCTCAGCACACCTGGGGATTTATGCTCTCGAGTGTCTACTGAAGCGATGTAGGGTGTCAGGACTGAGCTCAGAACTCAGTTTACGCTTTCCTTCAGACAGGTTTGTCCTGGACGTAGAATGACTTATAATTCTTCTGTTCTAAAAGATGGATCAGGTACCTTTCTTAAAATAAAAGCAATTTATGAAATGTTTTTTTAAATATCTCAAATCGCTTTACCTTAACTAGAGGGGAAAAAAAGACCATGTGTAGGATCTGTTGTGATATAAAAGAAAAAAATATATATATAAGTTTTTACTTTAATAGATGAAATTGTATGTATTTCCTGTGTACAGCATGATGTTTTGAAGTATATATGCATTATGGAATGACTAAATCTGGCTAATTAACATATGCATTCCTCATATAGTTGTCATTTTTGTGGTGAGGACGCTTTACATTCACTCTTCTAGCAGGTTTTAAGAATACAGTACATTATTAACTACAGTCACCATGTTGTACAATAGATCCTTGAACTTATTCCTCCTGTCTAACTGAAATTTTGTATCCTTTGACCAATGTCTCCCCAAACACCCCAGATCCTGATAACCACCTTCCACTCTTTACTTCTGTGAGCTCAATCTTTTTTAGATTCTACATATGAGTGAGATCATGTTGTTGTCTTTCTGTGCCTGAATTATGTTACTTAATATAATGTCCTCCACATTCACCCATATTGTCACAAAAGACAGGATTTCATTGTTTTTTTAAGGCTGAAAAGCATTCCATTGTGTACATATGCCACATCTCCTTTACTCATTTATCCATTGATAGACACTTAGGTTGATTCCATATCTTGGCTATTGTGAATAATGCTACAGTGAACACAGAAATGCAGCTACCTCTTTGACATAATGATTTTATATCCTTTGGATATATACCCAATAGTGGGATTGCTGGATAATATGGCAGTTTTATTTTATTTTATTTTAATTTCAGATTATTATGGGGGTACAAATTTTTGAGGAACCTCCATACTGTTTTCTGTAATAACCATACTAATTTACATTCCCACCAACAGTGTGCAAAGGCTTTCTTTTTCTCCACTTCCTTGCCAATATTTATCTTTTGTCTTTTTGATAATGGCCATTCTAACAAGTGTGACATAATATCTCATTTTTTTAAAATTTGCATTTCCCTGATGATTAGTGATGTTGGGCATTTTTTCATATATTTTTTGGCCATTTGTATATCTTCTTTTGAGAAATGTCTATTCAGATCCTTTGCCCATTTTAAAAATTCAGTTATTTATTTTTTTGCTATTGAATTGTTTGAGTTCCTTATATATTTTGGATATTAACTCCTTATCAGATAGATAATTTGCAAATATTTTCTCCATTCTTTAAGTTTTCTCTTCATTCTGTTGATTTTTTCCTTTTCAGTGCAGAAGCTTTTTGATTTGATATAATTCTATCTATTTTTGCTTTTGTTGCCTGTGCTTTTGGGGTCATAACCAAAAAATCATTGCCCAGAGCAATGTTACAGAGATTTTCCCCTGTGTTTTCTTCTAGTAGCTTCATAGTTTAGGGTCTTATATTTTAAGTCTTTAATTCATTTTGAGTTGATCTTTGTATGTAGTGAGAGATAAGGGTCTAATTTAATTCTTCTTCACGTGAATATCCAGTTTTCCCCACACCATTTATTGAAGAGACTGTCCTTTCTCCATTGTGTATTCCTGGCTCCTTTGTTGAAATCAGTTGGCCGTAAATGTGTGGGTTTATTTCTGGGCTTTCTATCCTATTCTCCAGGTCTGTGTGTCTGTTTCTATGCCAGCACCATGCTCTACTGTCACTTCAGCTTTGCAGTATATTTTGAAGTCAGCTACTGTGGTGCCTCCAGCTCTGTCCTTTGAGCTGTAGATTGCTCTGGCCACTCAGAGTCTTTTGTGGTTCCATCTGTATCTTAGGATCTTTTTTCCATTTCTGTGAAGAATGTAATTGGTATTTTGACAGACATTGCATTTAATCTGTAGATCACTTTAGGTAGTATGGACATTTTAGCAATATTAATTCTTCCTGTTCATGAACACAGGATATATTTCCATTTATTTGTGTCTTTCTCAATTTCTTTCATCAAATGTTTTATGATTTTCAATATGGGGATCTTTCGCTTCCTGGTTAAATTTATTCCTAAATTATTTTTTTTTGTAGCTGTTGTAAACGAGGATGTTTTCTTGATTTTTTTGAGATAGTTCATTGTTAGTGCATAGAAATGCCACTGATCTTTTACATTGATTTCGCATCCTGCAACTTTAGCACATGATCATTTCGATAGATACAGAAAAAGCATTTGACAAAATTCAACATCTCATGATAAACATTCTCAACGATTTAGATATAGAAGGAATATACCTCAACACAATAAAGGTCATATATGACAAACCCACAGCTAACATCATACCGAATTGAGAAAAGTTGAAAGCTTTTCCTTTAAGATTGGGAACAAGACAAGGGTGCCCACTGTTGCCACTTCTACTCCGTATAGTACTGGAAGTCCCAGCAAAAGCAATTAGGCAAGAGAAAGAAATAAAAGACATCCACATTGGAAAGAAAGAAGTTAAATTGTCTCTGTTTGCAAATGATATGATCATATATATATATATAAATGTAAAGATTCCACCAAAATGTGTTAGAACTAATGAGTTCAGCAAAGTTGCAGGATATAAAATCAACATATAAGAATAAAACTCTTTTACTTAAAGTTAAAATTATAGGAGAAATTATGTTTTGCAATACTTGTTATGCTTGCTAGTCATGGGAAACTTAGAGAAGGAGAGAATTAAGTAGAGATGAAAGGAAAAAGAATGCCAAGAACATTACTTACACTTTTGCTGCTTAACTCATGGTTAATCTCTTTGCAGATACATACACATATATGTGCACACACACAGAAAAAATCTCTTTGGTAGTGCTAGTAATAATGTTCCAATAATGATATTTTAAATCAGAAAGAACAACTTTAAATTATTCAAAATCATGCAGTAGGATCTTTTATATGGATGTTACAAAACATAAGTAATTGTTTAAATATATAACTTCAACATAATTGTGTAGTTTATGCACATATACATACATTTATATGAATTATATTTATAAAGATATATTATGTATAAATATAATACACATGCATGTGTTAAATATTTATATGCCTTATATTCATGTACAGATAGACATAAGTATATAGGTACACACATTATGTATGTGCTCACAGATGAGTAAGTAGATGATACAATTATAGAATCTTAGGGCTATGAATGAACTTGGAGTTCATCTAGACTGGCTTCCCATGTGATACTCAGTGTGCCCCTGGACTGCACCCCACATTTTCCAGGTTCTGCCTACACAGTCTGTGCAGTGCTTCACTAAGCTCTGAGCCCTTTTTGTTTCTCCATGGATGTGACTGATCCTCAGATAGTTCTTCCACCTGATGGATACAAATCTGCCTTCTCTAGCTCTTCCCTTCTTTCTGGTCCCATTAGTCCCCCAAGGGGGACACTTCACAGCTCCCCTCTCTCCCTGTGAAGCTCCCAAATGTGCAAAACAGTGAGCCCCTGTCTTCCCGCCTAGCCATCTCTGACACCCCTGTTTGTTCAACTACTTTGTATGCAGCAGAGTTCAGCATCTCTCTTTCTTCGTAAGGACACACTGATGTGTCTGTTCACTCTCAAAGAAACACAGTGTCTTCATTGGGATCTTGTTTAAGAAGTCACTGGGTTTATGCAGACACATTCCTGTCTTTTTCTGTATTTGCTCTGTATCTATATTTCCATTGTCCGCATTTAGGTCTTCAACCGACATTAGGGTTCGTAGACATCATAAAGGTAGGGGCCAATTTTGTCTTTGTCTATACTGAGTCGGTTTCCCCAACACCGTGTATTAAATGACCCACATTTTCTCCTCCTCTCCATGTCCTGAGATGCTGTCAGAGACAGTTTCAGCTCTGTGAAATGAATTAAAGCTTTCTCTGTGGATGTTTCATCTATTTTTAAAAATCATGTTCATTTTTTTCCTTATAGTTGTTAGGGATGCTTTTATCTATGTATTAGATTAAACTTAATAATGATATTATGTTTCATCTCTAGCTTTGCTTATTTTTTATTCTTTACCCTGGTCAATTATAAAAAGGGTGTTAATATTATGAAATATGATTGATTTGCATTGTTCTGCTATAATCTATGATTTTTTGTCTTGGATTATGTGACTGACAAATTACTCTCTGTGCCACTTCCATCTCACGTTTGCTGAGTGCCTCTTCCCATTTCTTCAGTTCTCGTAGCCTTTTGTTATTTGAACCCAACTTTTAATGCTGTATATGTGAAACTTTTGATTCACATTTGACATGCGTTTATTTTAATTAATCTTATATCAGTAGTTATTTTAACCAAATTATTTCCTATTTTCCATTTATTTCCTGTTCTCTCTTTGGTTTGCTCTAGACTCTCTCAATTACTTATAGTAAGTTCTGTTTACACTAAGTGGTCATAAATATGCTGGAATTACATATCCATGGACATGAAATTCATTGTGCAAAGTTCCATTTGGTCAAAGAATTGGCTAATTTATTCAAGAAAGAACTAGTTACTTGTTATGTGTATTGATCTAGGCTTGGGAACAAAATACTTTGATTTTCCCAACCTGAATTTTTCAAATTGTCTACAAGTGATAAAAATATCTGGAAGATTTCACTCTGAAAGTTTCATTCAAAGAATCAGAATGTGTCATGCTGAAAGCTATCTTGTCTGAATCCTCATGAAGAAACTCAGACTGAGAGATGTATGGAGACTTGTTGAGGGACATACAGTTGGCCTGCAAGGGTAGAGTAGGTCCATGCAATCTGTTTTACACAGATTTATGTTGATGTGAGTATTGTGTGGGTGGAATATGGGGGACACAACTCTTAGTGGTCCATTTTCAGTTATTTAAAAATATCATTCCTTCATTGTATCACTAATTCAGCATCTTGAAACTTGTCAAAATAACTTAGTTGACTTAGAGCTTTGTTGAAACACCATAGCTACCTCTTTATACCCTTATCTTCACTGTGACATATTTTAGCACTTAAAAAATGCAGCCACTTCAAGTCAGTTGTGATTAATAACCACGCTTCTAAAGAGAGATGACCTTTTTTAAGTCAAAGTTATGGAAAATACTTCTCAAGTAAGTAATCTATTATTACAAACAATTCTTGTAAAAGAGACAGTTGGAAAAATAAGCTAAATTTTAAAATGCATGTCAGTGATTTTTGTGAATCTTGTTTATCCCTGTCATTTAGCATAGCTATCAACACCTCTGATTGAAGTCACATGCCTTTTTTTCTATCAAAAGTCCATATAAACAAAAGTAAAACAATCACAACCCATCTGGATGAGACTTTTCTCCACAACATGAGCTATGTCTCATTTTCTTCATGGCTTGATGATTCAAATGGATTTTTCTTTTAATATTAGAGACACAGCTTGGGTGAATCAGAAAAGCTGCTCAGTTTTATTACAAAGTCTTCTGCATAAACATGCCATTGCCCTCAACCAAGGGAAACATAACCTGCCACCTTCCTCAGACCAGAGTGACTCTAATAGTTTAAATATAGAAATTGCCATGAACTGTGAAGTTGTTCATCATTTTTAAATGGCAAAGAAACTATTTCAATGTAATGTGATCATGGTTCTAAAATATCTTCCTAAAAAAACTTAAAAGAGACATGTCGTGTGGCCAAAGACTAGAATCACTCCAAGAAACCATGCAATTTCTTCTATCCCCCTTTGAGCATCTGGTTCACAATATTATAGGCAATTAATTTTTCTTGAAAGTGCCTTGGCAGGAGATACAGTCATGTTCTTCAGAGCTTGTTCTACTGTTTTATATACCTAAATTCCAAGCAGTTCATCTTTTCTCTTTGTCATGTCTAACTTACATCTTTTCTACTGAAGAAAACAATTGTTTCTGTTTTTCTTCGTTATATTTCTACATTATGTCTTGAGGATAATTTTTTCCTAAAAAATGTTCATTGTTTTGTTTTTTCTCCCATAAACTTACTTGGTAATTTTATGTAATTTTTTTTAAAAGGTTATTTTTCTTACCTTTCTCCTTATATTGTCTTATGTATGGCTCCTCCTACAATCTGACCATCCAAAATAAGCATCCTACATAAGAACTTCCTTGTTTAAAAATCATCGTAGAAGGGTTAGCTAATCAGAGGGTTATCTCTGATTTATTCCAAATATTAGCTATAAAGACAACATTTTAGCTTTGAACACTGGCTGAACTTGAGACAACCGAATGAGTAAAAACACACACAGGATTTTTTTTTTTTAGTTAATGAGCAGCAATCTTAAAATCAAACTTTCAAACTATTTTTTTTCCTTGCTTCTGTCTTTCCTTTTCTGTTTTGCAGGAAAGTAGCAAGATACTGTTCATCACATATAGGCGGGTCTTATTGAAAGAGAACTCAGCACACGTGATAATTGCCCTCTAGTCACAATATAAAATGAATAAAAGTGACATGGATGAAGGGGGGAGTACACAGTGTGACAAACAGACCCGGTTTTGCTATTAACGGCGCGTGAAATTTTTGCTTTAGATGAAGCACACTGTTGCAGTCAGGTTCTTGAGGAAGCAGACTCTGACATGGAGTTCAGTGTGCAGGATGTTTATCCAGGAGTGCTTTACGATCAACACCTGAGGGAGGGAAGGAAAGGAAGAAGAATTGGACAAAGGAAGGTGCGGGCCAATGACAGTCTCACCTGACCCCTCGGGGAGCTGTGGAGCAGGAACAACATTCCGAGTTGTCCTGATATTGGGCACAATGGCCCTCCTCAGTCAGCCATTGGATGTAGGGCTCTCCAGAAGGTCCTGTCCTTGGGTGAAGTGGACCCCTGCAACCGAGACAATATCTGAGTGGCTGATAGCAAAAGGGTGCCCGCTGACGTCACCCCCTGAATTGAGGGTGACATGTCTTGTCTTGAACAGGAATCTGGGCAATGCATCTCCATGTTCATCAACTCCTGTCACTTACGTAAATGTCACATGACTGCAGGTGTGTATTTGAAACACCCTTTTCAGAAAACATGTTGTGATTAAATTGCTCCCACTTTCTGTAATGACATTAGTCCAGTATTCCAAACTAGAAATGAGAAATGTCGCAGTATGTGAATGCAGCTTAATTGCACTACGTCTTTGTCATCGCAACAATTTGTCACTCAGAAAATCTCTTTAGTTTTGTTGAGTCCTGGGATTTTTTTTTAAAAAAAAAATTGTTCAGGTAATATATGTGCATGAGGTGTAAATGAGATCAACTGATTATAGGATGGTCACTGCCAACAGGAGCATGGGGTCAGTGGGAGGACTTACAAATAACCACAGCGTGTGGCAGGAGAGGTCACAAATGTCTTGAGAAAAGGGCCACGTAGGTTCAGAAACAGAAACCATTACCACTGGCTGTGGGAGAACAGGGGAGTGCAAATAAGAAAAGCACTGATTTTCAACACAGCACCATCAAATAAATATGCATTAGGTGTTTTAGAAGCAGACAAAGTGGACGTGGATGGACGGAGTGAACTCTGGGGATGGGGTGGGGTTAGAAGTCCAGAGTCAGAAAAGAATGTCCAGGAGAAACTGAGCTGGGTCTCAAAGGGCTGGGACCTGAACAGGTCTCCAAAAGCTGGGGGAGACTGAGCCAGGTTCCTGTTACAAGATGATAGGGGAGAGAATGGGGCCAGGGCAGGGCACGGGGATGGAGAAGGGGACAGGGTGCAGGAGTCAGTGTGGCTGAAACAAAGGATAGTCGCTGTAGGTGAAGGCCTGAGTCTGCACAGAGACGGGCGTGAGACGTTGCAGAGTCTGGCACCTCTCGCATAATCCTAAAGGTGGGGAAACCACTGAAGCAGAGGGACGTGCTCACCACAGTGTTTTAGGAAATTGATCCGGTTGAGCTATGCGAGATGAATTGCAGAAAGATTAAAAAGGATATACCGGAAGACCGGTAAGAACAGTGTTGAAAACGTTGCAGTCAAAGATTATGTTAGTGTGTCTGGACACAACAAACCAGACATAAGCCATGTTGAGACGTGGAGTAGACGAGACAGCAACCCACGGCAGTGGCCGGCCGGAGACAAAGAGAAATGCACACCTAGGATCACATCCGTTATTCTGAGCTTCTTGCAGCTGGGAGATACTGCTGTCATTACCAGGAATTGAAGATGAAGCTTAGATTAAGGGGAAACATGATATGTCTGGTTTGGGATTTGAGATGCTCCTGGGACATCAGGATGAAGGTATCAGCAGTCTACTGAACAAGCGTGCGTGGAACTTGAGAATAAACTTTTGGTTGAAAATTGAGATTAAGGAATCAATGCCATGGAGCTGACAGCTGGATCCAGATCCAAGGGGCAGAGAAGGAGGGAGGAGGAGGCACGGGCCAGGCCAGGACACCGGGAAAGACGTTCAGTTAGGGCATGATTAGTGAGGGGCTCGCCTGTCCATGAGAATTGCTAAACTGCTTATTTAAGGTTTTCAGTCTCTTTCCTAATTTGTTGAATTCAGATGAATGAGACATCCACCCTTTGCCCAGAGATAGGTGAACTCTTATAATCTCTTATAAAGTACCTGTCTAGGTGTTAGATATTTATAATAAATACACACAAGCGAACAGAGATAGTGACAAAATGTATTATTTTTGAGAATAATATATTACTGGTTCATTTAATTACTTTAGCAATAATTTTAAATCATGTTTATCATACCAATATTGTGTAATTGGGTTCTAGTAATTGAGAAAACCTAACACTACATTGGTCATACTGGAATCTTTACTGAGTGAAATAAGGACACGGATTCTATGTAGAAAAAAACATGCATTATGAAATGACACCAGAAAACAAAATAGTTCCACCTCTTGTTTAAAATTACAATATGAAGAAAAGAGTTTATCACAGCAGTATCCATAGCAGAGATAATGTTCTAAGGATCGTAGGTCAAACATGCTGAGATTCTAGACTTTGGTGCTCACCTTCAGGGAGAATTGTGAAATGCTGTCTACATGATTGTGTTGTTAGAATGGCTATCATCAAAAAGCCAAAAGACAAGTGTCGGTGAGGATGTGGAGAGAAGGGATCGCTGTGCACTGTTGGTGGGAACGCAAATTAGTACAACCAGTATGGAAAACAGTGTGGAGTTCATCAAAAAATTAAAAGTAGAACTACCATATGATACAGCAATCCCACGACTGGGTATACCTCCAAAGGAAATGAAATCAGTGTGTTGAAGCGATATCTGCACTTCCATGTTCATTGCAGCATCATTCACAGTGGCCAAGATAAGAAAACAATGTGTCCATCGGCAGAGGAATGAGCAAGGAAAAAGTGATACCTGCACACACGCAGACTCACACACACAATGGAACATTATTCAGCTTTTTTTTGTTTGTCTCTAATCCTAAACACTCTCCACATCATGGCAGGCTCAGTAACCCGGGACTTTTTGGAAACTAGGAAAAATATGGGTGATTTAGTCCAGCGATTTTTTTTTTCTGTCCATGGAGAAAAACCTTTCCTTATAATTTGGAATGAAGCCAAGTAAACGCTGCAAATACCTGTTACTATTTTTGCCTATAACTCCTGCGTTAAAGGAGAAATACTTCTCATTTGAGTAAGCCTTAAATAATTCCAAAAATGTGAAGTTTTCTAAATACACCCAAAACCCCTACTTAATTCAACCACAGAATTTCAAATATGTTATTTCCAATCTATGTCTAGAGAAAAATAGATACTTTTAACATCTCTGGAAATTATTTTGCATGGTTTGGGCTGTTACAAATATGCCTAAGACACAATTCCTTAAGGAAACCTTAAAGATAGATCCTAAAAGTCATCTCGACCACGCTGCAAGAACGAGCCTTGTCCTTCCCTGCCCTTCCCACCCCTTCCCAGCGGGTGGGGCCGGAGAATCCCTGCTGGCTCACTCTTGCCTTTTCCCGGCTCAGTGACCGGATGTCAGTTAGCGTCAGCTCATGCTGAACCGCACAGGAGCTAGGAGTGAGAGGCCCAGAAAGGCTACTCAGGGAGGCCATGATCATGTGAACACACGAAAGCCTCCGATTTCTTTCAGCACCTGCTGGCTGCCGCAATATCCTGCTTCCTCCCTCATCACACCCCCTGGTTCCCGGCCTCCTGCCCTTCCTCCCAGAGCAGGTGCGGTCCCCAGGACTGGCAGCCGAGTTCATGGTGAGCAGAAGCAGCTCTGGCTGCTGCTGCCTGGAAGTCACAAATCCCAGGGAAACAAACTCACATAGCAGTTCAGAGTTGGCACAGATGCCATGCCTGAATAAGCAAGGCCAGGTGTTGACTCTTGTCACCCAACTTGCAACGCAGGGGAAGGTTGGCTCTGTGGAACCACCATGTAGAAGCCCTGAGGCCCTAGGCTAACCGGGCTGTGAATAGGGACCTCTGTAGTCCCTGCTGTGTTGGCATTACTATGTCTGGAAGTGTCTGCCTTCCTGTCCCTGTTAAGTCATTCTTAATGACTTCGGGGTCATCTAAAGTTCATCATATGTTTACACTCTAGGTATTTTAAAAAAAAAATAATCATGCAATTAAGATGTACAAGGCACTATTTATTCCACTCCTCATGGGAAATAAAAACGATAAACTTGATACAGCTCCTACCCTCCCGGGTCACTCTACTTAAGGAAATGGACATACACATAACTCACGTGAGTCACAAATGTCATATATTCTGGTAGAGTTTTGAACAAGAGGAGCGAGTGGAGGAGAAGTTTGACTGTGTTGTATGTGCAGCGTGGAGCACTCTGTCACGCTGCATCAGTAGTCTACAATTTGAGAACGCGTGTTGTAAAGTAGCAGAACTGGACAAATAACCAGTCTTGCGAGTGAGAAGACCAGGAAGCGACGAGATGATGAGATTTGGACTCGCAAATCTCACATACTCATCAGCCTCGTCCTTTTGGAGTCGCAGGTTGCATTTAAAGGGGCAGTCTGTAGCTCTATGGTCATGCAGGTCACAGGCGTGTCCCATGTGGATATGACACTTAAGATGGGTGCGTAATTGGGACTAAACTCTCAGAGACCAGTCATGGGACTTGCTTTCCTGTAACAAGCAGGAGTAGGAGATGCAAGTTTTGGAGACTTCATGAAAGCAGGTAAGATGTTTTTAAAAAGGAAAACTTCCTAAAGGATGGGAAGAAAGATCTTGTTAGCTGGATTGGAGAAAAGGAGGTGGGTGAGAAGGAGGCTGGGAAGATGCAAATGTCCATTGCTGGATCTTAGGAGACTTTGGCTCAAGGCAAGGCTCTTTCAGCAGGGAGAGACCAAGAGCAGTCGTCCTAAGAATTGTATGGAGACTCACAAGGTTAAACCACCACTGGAAATGAGACAACAAAATGTGGAATTAATGAAGTCATGTGTAGCAATAAAAATAGGGCCTTGGGACTTCTCAACATCCATGGGATATATTTGCTTTTCCAGTGAATTATGGGCTGAAGGACAAAAAATAAAGAATAGGCAGAGGGAAGGTGGAAGGATGTGGGTTGAGTATCCTTTATTTACCACCCAGGGCTCTGTGCTGAGCGTGTTATGGGAAGCTGTCTGCTCATGCTCTCATGAGCTGCATTTCACTGTCACCATTGACACATGAAGAAATAGAATCAGAGTTAAAGAAAAAGAAGAAAGAAAGAAAGAAAGAAGAAAAGAAAAGAAAAGAAACCCGATCAAGATAACACTGCTCGTTTCCAAAGATCGACCATGATTTTATCAATATGTCATACTCCTCTTCTCCAGGGGAAAAATTTAAAAATGTTTTCCCCCGATGAAGAAGAATATACAATTAATTTTTGAGGGACAAGACACAGAAGCCCATTAGCCTGATTTTACATTCTCGTTAAGGGTGTAGAAAGAATAAGAGTCTAAATGGACATTTGACGGTATTCAGTGACTCCGAGCTGCCTCAGAGAAGGGCCCCCACCATAATATAGAGAGAGACACACAAACCTGGTAACAAGTGACACTTAGCAGATATTTACATTCTTCTTGCAGAAAGGGTATGTCATATTAGGAATTTCTGCTCCTGTAATATAGACGCTTTCACTGTCAACAAGATTTAGGGAATTTACCATATTAGGGTGACGTAATGAAACAAGTAATCAGTGTGTCTCACACAGGCGGTTCAGCTTTCCCCAAATCATGAGAAGAGTTTCTTCATCACTTGATTTACTTTTCCCCCAATTTTATGTCTTAGGAGCATAAAATATAAGATTTTGGACCCTTCAAAAATGTTAAGCATCTGTAAGCAGCAGACTTGCGACTCATAGCTGCTGCGAGAGACGCAACCTAAGCAGTGAAGAGTGATGTGGCTGACAGATAGGTCTGGTGATTTAATTTACGCTAAGGACGACACACATCCTGATGTAATGTGGCAAGTAAAATAACACAGAAAAGACCTCATTTTGACATTACTCTGGGAAAAGGATTTTCCCTCTCACTAAATCTTTTGTAAATTTTTATTTTAACTATTTTGGATAGATTTTTCTTGTAAATATGTTTTAAAATATTTTATTTTATTTTATTTTTTTATTTCAACATATTACAGGGGTACAAATGTTTAGGTTACATATGTTGCCCTTGCTCCACCCCAGTCAGGACTTCAGGTGTGTCCATCCCCCAGACGGTGCACACCGCACCCATTAGGTGTTTATATGCCCATCCCCTCCTCCCCCCTCCCATCTGCCTGACACCTGATGAATGTTACGACTATATGTGCCCTTAAGTGTTGGTCAGTTAATACCAATTTGATGGTGAGTACATGTGGTGCTTGTTTTTCCATTCTTGGGATACTTGGTAGAATGGGTTCCAGCTCTATTCAGGATAACACAAGAGGTGCTAGATCACCATGTTTTTTTTTGTGGCTGAGTAGAACTCTGTGGTATACATACACCACATTTTATTAATCCACTCATGTACTGATGGGCACTTGGGTTGTTTCCACATCTTTGCAATTGTGAATTGTGCTGCTATAAACATTCGAGTGCAGATGTGTTTTTTATAGAATGTCTTTTGTTCTTTTAGGTAGATGCCCAGTAATGGGGTTGCTGGATCAAATGGTAGTTCCACTTGTAGCTCTTTGAGGTATCTCCATATTGCTTTCCACATAGATTGTACTAGTGTGCAGTCCCACCAGCAGTGTAGGAGTGTTCCTATCTCTCCGCATCCGTACCAACATTTAGTGTTTTGAGATTTTTTGATAAAGGCCATTCTCACTGGAGATAAGTGATATCTCATTGTAGTTTTGATTTGCATTTCCCTGATGATTAGAGATGTTGAGCATTTTTTCATATGTTTGTTAGCCATAGTCTATCTTCTTTTGAAAAGTTTCCGTTCATGTCCTTTGCCCACTTTTTGATAGAGTTGTTTGCTTTTCCCTGCTGATTTTCCTGAGTTCTATATAGATTCTAGTTATCAGCCCTTTATCGGATGTGTAGCTTGCAAATACTTTCTCCCATTCTGTGGGTTGTCTGTTTGCTCTTGTGATAGTTTACTTGCCTATGCAGAAGCTTTTACATATATCTTTTTTTCCATTTAATGTGTTAACCATAACTTATGACTTACCGTTTTAATTAAGTACTGTGGTTTTGTATTATTAGAAAAAAGCCAACTGTTGAGGGCAGTGTGCTCCAGCCCAGTGTGCCCCACCTGCTGTGTGTGCTGCATTTCCGTGTCTGTTCTTTACAGTTTAGTTTCTTGCCCGTCTTTAGCTTGCCAATCGTGGCTTCTCACTAAGCTCGCGCCAGTGTGCCTGAACTCTCTGGATCTGGTTTAGATCAATAAACGAGGAAACTGAGAGTGTTGTGGTGATTTAGAATAAAACATTCAAAGCAAAGAATTTCCCTCTGAGTGATGTGCGTGAGGTTTAGTGTGTTATCTCTAACCTTGGTTTCAATGCTTTGGAGGCACACTTCTGGATTTTCGGCAGTGTTGTTCTATGACAAAAGTAGCTATGATGATGCTCCTTAGAATACTATAAACGAGTGAGTCACAACTATTTCAGAATTATGGAAAACATAGCGTTTTGGTTTTTATTTTGTTTTTAATGCTGATTCTTCTGTAGCTACTTCTTGCCTCTGTTGTTGAAAAACAGTGTGCAATGCCTGTCCTGGATCCTGTAACTGTCTTATGTTGTAACAGACATTCTTATATATAACAATTTTCGACAGCCAAGGCCCTAGTTTGTTTTCTTATTCAATAACTAGGTCAAAAAACACTGTGTCTTATCTTTCCTTTTTGATTTAGAGAAAGGAAAGTAAGTCTTAGTCTTTACATATTTCTTCTCTTTATTGTAAAAATAATAGAGAAAACGAGCCCAGTATCTTTCAAATAAACTATTTTTTTCCCTCATCTTAAAGGCTTGTGAAATCGTACTAATGCTAAGAAACTGGTTTGGATTCATGCTGAAGTTTGTGAATCACTGAGCTAACTCCTTAAGAACTCAAGGCAGCACTCTTTGTTTTATAAATAAAGAAACTGAGGCCCAGAGAGGGGTTAAGTAACTATAATAAATAGCATAGCTGGACTTAAACCTAAGTAGTCTGGCTCCAGAGTTCTTATCTTAGAAAAATGATCTGCAATTTTAACAAGCACCAAGCCAAGAGAAGTGCCAAGGTTCGTCTGAGTATGCTGACAACCAGGTTTTTGTGTACAAGAAACCAAAAAAGAGGAAATATAATTCCTTTTTATAATAAAACATGGCAATTTATTAGTTGTAAATATTTACATACATAGCAAACTTTTATATAATTTGGGGAAAGATTTAAAGAAGCATAAGCATGTTTGGTGCAACTTGGCACTTCCCCCCGCACATTCCAGCTGTAAACAATCACACCTTCATCTGACCTGATTCTGTCTGCCAGCACCAGGTAGATCCTCATCCTGAATCCTTTTTCTCTTAGCATCAGATCAACTCACTTCAAACCCAAAGCTCTAACTTTACATTGAGAATCCACAGTGGTTCTGACACCAGTGTGCTTGTTGGTACTTTCAGCCACTTTGATATGTTCATTTTTAATTTTTCTGGCAAGACTTAACCTGAGCCACATGTGTAGTAGTTCTCTAACTCTGGTTATATTTGCATTTCTGAGTCCCAGCTCCCAACTGCTTTTAAAGGCACATAATAGTAATAGCAATAATATTAAATAAGAGAATAGCCATGGCTGTGCTTTGTTGCTATCTCTGCCTGTGGCTATACATGGAAGCTCCAGTGGGTAGAGACTGGTATACTATGTTCATTGATGCATGCCCACCACATGCCAGGTGCTCCATAAACATTACTTGTTTGAATTAATGAATAAATGAACAAATGGTTTTCCATTCAGATTTCTCAGTGGGATCCCTTACATCTCTCCTATTTGATAATTGACATGAACCACAGTTGATTAATAAATAAACAAACTCTGCAGACATCCTGCTATTTAATAACTTCATTCTGTAAAATCACCTAGTATAATAGTTTGTTTATATAATATTAGGTTATTACCTGCTTAAGCATCTTAGTTTGTACCCTTAGTCATTTGCAAACCCCTGCATAAAAATAAACTTTCTTCTTTAAAAAAAATGTATGCAAAAAACACAACAAAGGCTAACAAGACAGGCTCTGATATTAGCTAGGTTGACTTGACTTAAGCCCTCATAGAACAATTAACTAGTTCTAAGACAAGAGCAAAGTAACATCTTTGAGTTATCACTTTCCTCGTCTGCAAGTGAGACTATAAATAACTGCCCACCAGCTGATAGAAACAGCATATTAATATTGATAACTTACCCATGACCGATAACTAATAAGTTAACTGAGGTAGAATTCAAAGTTAGCTCCCCTGGCTCCATTTTAACCATTTTAGGATGCCAAGACCCTATAGAATCATCTAGAAATGCCCCAAGGAAGAGTGCTCCTGAGGCAAGAAGGGCAAATAGGAGTTTATCAGAGAAATTGAATCAAGAAAGAGCCTTCCGGCCTGAGTTGGCTGTGTGCACGGCTGGCCAGGATGAAGGGTGTAAGCTTGTCTTCATTAGCAACACCTCTCAGCAGCTCAGACAACTTCCACGGACCAGTTCTTAAGGAAAAGTCACACAGAATGTGTAAGATTAAGGGATGTGAAGTAAAGATGCAATTATTCTAACATAAAATACGTATTTGTAATCAACAGTTTTTATTAGCTGTACATAATAAAGAACTTTAACAGCAAAATCGGAATGTCTGCTTCTCCAACAGGTTTAAAGTATGCCTTTTGGGGAGGAAGGAAGCAGTTGGAAGGAGAAGCAGTAATTGTGGTGTCACACTAGCAAAGCAGGAAAGAAATCTGCTCTCGAACACATCGTTTTGAAAAGCTTTGAAGGGAAAACCAAACCCGGACCCCTCTTTCACAGTGTTTACATCGCAGAGCACAGAGTCTGAAATGTTTTCTTTCTAGAATGATTATTGAATTTAAAAAATTTATTGAACTAAATTAGGTTAAGCGCATTTGCTGAAGTACAAATCAAGCCATGCTTTTCGTTTTTAATTTCTCCGGCAAGACCTAACCGGAGCCTAAATGATGAGCCTAACCTAACCTGAATGATGAGAAAATTCAAATAACAGGAGCCTAATTTCAAATCGACTACAGTTCCTGTATTTATGTGCCACATCAATGATGGTATTGTTCTTTCCATGCCGTGGGAAAGGGCTCAAGGAAAAGGGAATGTAGACTGTGCACGTGGTTTGTTATCTTTCCTCTATTACTTTTTTTTTCTTTTCTTTCAGTTCCGCCTTTTATCCAACCTTTTGAGTTTCCAAGATTCTCTATTGGGCAGCGGGTCTTCATCCCGTGTGTTGTGGTCTCAGGGGACCTGCCCATCACCATCACCTGGCAGAAGGATGGCCGACCGATCCCCGGGAGCCTGGGGGTGACCATCGACAACATCGACTTCACAAGCTCCTTAAGGATTTCCAACCTCTCCCTGGTGCACAATGGGAATTACACCTGCATAGCCCGGAACGAGGCGGCGGCTGTGGAGCACCAAAGCCAGCTGATCGTGAGAGGTAAGCGGAGAAAGGTGCTCCACACGGCACGGATGGGGCTGAACTCGACATGGAAATTCACTCTTATCCCGCTACAAAAAAATACAACCATAGAAACCAACCATGAATCCCCCTGAACTCCAAGACAAGGTTTTATTTATCTAAAATATGATCATTCAAATAATGAGCAGCTAAGAAATGTGTGAATGAAACGTGGGAGCCCTAGGATTGAATTCATAAAATAGGACTTATGTATGCTTACCCAGTGGTCATTGAAAACCAAAGGATGTATATATAGCACCTTGTAGAATACCTCTCGTCATTTAGATAAATGGCTTTTAAAAATAAAATATTTGTCAAAGCCATATATCACTGGTTTTCTAAAGAGCTGTCAAATAGTAGCTTTTTATATTTTTAATTTTCATTTTAGGAATATGGTTTTCTTTGCTCATCCCTTCTATTTAGCATCAAAACTATCATTATTTTGATAGGGAAGCTGTTGCAACATTTTTTAAACTAAGCATAGAATGTGGTATTATTTACAGAAAAATTTAGAATAGAGCAGTCTGACTTATAGAAAACATTGGCAGTGGTCTCATACATCTAAAAGGTAAGTTCTGGTCTTATTTCAAATCGTTGTGCAAGTCACCAAATTTCCATTAAGGTTCACACTCTTCACCTGTGGAATAAGCAGCTAGTGTTGTCTGAAGTCTGTCCAACAGGGATATTCTGGGGCTTCATGAGTCCCCAAGTAGCATGCATTCATCTACCAGTACAGTGGTCAGCCACATCGCAAAGTAACTGCACGAAATTAGAGAGTTATATTAATGTTGATTATTTGCATTTAAAATTCACGAACTCTGTTGTCTGCGAGTCATTGTTAGGAAGGGGATGTTTCCACCATCTCCAGGATAATCAACAGATCTGTGCAGACTCTTTCTCGAGTGGTAGGTTCCCAGTCCTTAGTCCTTGGTCCTTGTTCCCTTGTCACCTCTCCTTCCTTTCTGGCTGAAAAGGAATTCACTTTCTATCTACTGGCTGGCAAAAGAACATGATTCTGACTTAGCAGTCATATGAAGAAACCAATGCTGTATTTCTGATAAAAATAAATTTCCGAAGTGAATGAGTAAGAAAATACATCTTTGGTTAGACACAAACTAAAGATACTCATGACATTTTTCTCTTTCTACCTTGCACTTTTGGGTGTAAGAATTGGGATACTTGATCTTTTTCCTGATTTTTTTGAAGATACATAAAAATTAGAGGTGATCTAGTATCTGTCTCCCAAGTGTTTTCTTGTAAGTAGAATTGACTTTTGCTGTTGTTGGTGAAGGGCAAAATAGTACATCAGCCTCTCTTCTATATAATCTGCTCTGAAGGAACCAGGTCAGGGAACAGGAATGTGAGATGAAAGTGCACATGGCTGCTCTTTGTGTCATTTGCCCTTGCAGGAAAGGCAACCAGACTTTTCTGACTAAGGCAAAGGTCAAATGAACTGAAATTGAACCCAGATATTCAGGATAATGTAGCTGATCACAATATGACTAATGGCTCCATGTGATTGTTCTTCAAATATATTAAATAAGCTTCTGTGAAATTAACATTAAACCCCCAGGTAGGCAGAATAGCCCTGAGCAAGGAGATGTGCTTCACAAACAGATCAGCACAACTGAGCAGTAGGCAAGGCAAGGTGTTCTCAACCTGGGCGGCACTGCAGAGTCTCCTGGGAGATTTAAGAAAATGCTGATGTGCAGTTTTGGTCCCAACCCAGACCAAATAAAGCATGATCTTTCGGGGTAGATTCAGCTTCCAGATTCCTGGGGAATTCCTCCTTTTTTTTTTTTTTTAAAATAAAAAATCACTGGTTAGTGGTTCTCAAAGTGTCGCACATTTGAATTGTTTGTGAAACTTAAAAATGGCCTGATGTGCAGGCTGTAGCCTCTACCAATTAAACAACCGTCTTTGGAGGTGAAACCCAGGCATCAATCATTTATAAAATCAAAATTGGAACTAACCGATGAGCACACATGTGCACAAAGGGAAATAAAACTCAGTCAAAATCAACTGGGGGCGGGGAGCTGACAGGAGGGGTGGGGAAAAAACCCACTTAATGGGTACTGTGAGCACTATTTGGATGGATGACGGCGCCCCTATAGCCAAGACTCAAGCATTACAAAAGTGGTCCATGTAATCTAAAACATTTTTACCCCCTTAATATTTTGAAATTGAAACACAGAAGAAAAATAGTCTCAATAACCAAATAAATGCGAAATAAAAGATGTTTATCCTTCTGGTAAGTTGGAAAGGGTTTTTGTTCCTTGTAACAAGAAAGTAGGAAATACAGTAGAATATTATTTGAGGATCTAAATACATCAGAACTTCTTCAAAAAGATTTTTTAGGTAAAAGTCCATCTTGATATAGAATGATCTTCTAGAATGTAAAGCTTATAGTGATATGAATAGGTCACCTAGACATCCCACTGATGAAATCCCAAAAGGGTGGTACCAATCATAAAGAACACATTCAAAAGGACTGTCAGAGGTTATTTTAATGTTGTGGAAATCTCATTCATTTTATGACAAAAATTATCTACTAGGAAAAAGGGGATATTCCAGATGTGAAAACTGAAGGGAAAAGAGGGCATAAAAGATCAATAAAATGACACAACTTTTGTTTTCCAAAAGAGCTGTTGTACCATTTACTATTTCAATGTCTGCAGATGCTTATAACAAACTCTGGTATGTTATTGACATTCCTAGATGTAGACTCATACAGATTTCAAATAAATAAAATTTGCATATATTTACTTAAAAATTAAAACAATTAAAAATAAAAAATCAATCAATAGACTTCACAATATTAACAAAATAAAGTAGAAAATCCATAGAAATGAATAAAATAAATGAAAAGAATTTGCCAGAATTCAACATCCATTCTTGATTTTTAAAAAATTCTGACAAACAAGCAGTAGCAGGAAACAGCCTCAATATATAATAATAAAAGGCACCTCTGACAAATATTATAGTATATTATGCTCTCTATCCTTGTGATTGGGAACAAGATAGGCATGCCTGCTCTTAACACTTCTACTCAGCATTGCTGTAGAGGTCATAGCCTTTGCACTTAGGCAAGAAAGATAAATATAAGGCATTACATTTGTGAATGAAGGCAGAAACATGCCTACATTTGCAGATGATAAAGATGAATAGAGAGAAAATGTTAAGAAATCTACCACTATGTATAGTATAACTTCTAAACAAATGTAGCAAGTTCACAGGACAGAGCCAATCTACAGAAATTAATCGTATTTCCATATACTGGTGAACCAATTGAAAAATGAAAATATGCTCTTCCAAACATCAAATATTTAGGAATACATTTAGCGTAATGTACACTGAAAACTAAAAAATATTGCTGAGAAATTAAACTATCCTAACCAAAAGGCTAGCAAGCTTTGTTATAGAAATTTAAAAGCTTTTCTAAAGCATGTATGGAAATGAAAGGGACCTAGAATAACAAAAGCAATTTTTAAAGAAAGAACCAACCTGGAGAACTTAAACTATCTAACTAAAATTGGACTAAAATTTACAACTGGACCAGTTCTGGGGTGCATAGTGTATAGATTCATTCCATAATAGGACATAATTCTAATTTCAGAAAATCAGTCACCTTTAAGTAACTCCTAACCTATGTCAAAGCAACTTTCTTAGGGCCTACTTTTCTTTTAATTTCAGTTGGTAAAATAATAACTAAAATGAATTAATTAGGTAAGAACTGCAAGATATACTTCATTCTCCAATGATGCATTTGCTATTTTTAAGTCTTTATCTGCAGCAATCTTTATTTTGTTTCCACAAAATCTTTCCAGTGATGAATTGAAATTTTTTTCTGTACTTGTTGGAGAAAGAAAAAAAAATGCTTAATTGTACCTAGTTAAAATATCAATGGGTAGTTACAAATATATATTTTTTATACCTGCTCTCAAATGATTACATTTTTCTGTTCTTTATTCCTTCATCTTTCTCTCATTCCACCCTTAGGCAACAGTGTACTCAGCACATGCTCATGATGCCAGGCCCTGGGACGGTCCCTGGGGTGATGACAGTTCATTTTCTCCCATTGAGAGCCCCAGTCAGTGGGAGAGAAGCAGGTGACAGATCACCTGGTGGTGTGACAAGCTGCAGGGCACCATGAAAGATGAAAGAGGGTTACCTAACATAGAATAGGGGATGCATGAGGCAGATTCCTGGAGAGCGGGAGGGATCCCAGAGAATTAGGAAATACGACAACTAGGTAAGAAGGGAGAAAGAAAGACATGGGCCTGGAAGGACTCTTACCTGCAAGGGGAGGGAAGCTGCAGAGAACACACTTATGTAACTGTGTACAGAACGGTTTGGCTGGGGAGGGAAATACAGAAAGATGAGACTACAGAACTAATTCTGCTTCACACCTTGAAGCTTTTGTGTCCTAAGAAAGAGGTCCAAAGGCTGTGGGAATCTATTAGGGGATTTCAAACAGAGAAATCGCATGGTCAACGTCAGGCTGAGTCGTGTATTGGAATACGGGGAGAGGAGGAGCACACAAACCCGGAGTGGAGGCCTCTGCAACCCACCTGAGAAGTGATGGCAGTTGGGGCAAAGGTGGTGGTGGTCAGGATGACAAGGAGGGCACCAATTTGGAAGATTCTTTGCAGGGTGCGATGACCACTTGCAGCAGGGACGCGTGTGAGACGGCTTGATGGCAAATGTCATCCCCAAGAGAGTAGCCGCTATGGACCGTGAGGGAGGTTTGAGCAGGTGCTTTCTCCAGACTCTGGGAAATCTTCCTGGTGGTGCATTTTCCTCTGTCCTTAGTACAAAACAAATGGGACAGGAACCTTCTCCCTGAATGGTTAATTTCTGCTGTGGGTGACAACTCCCATTCCCTGTGATAGCCGGAGATCAAGGAGCTGCTTTTAGAATTCCAGTTTTTGTTGTGAATGGCCAAGTTGTCGACTTTATCACTACTTAAGCTATGTCATACACTGAATAAGCTAAATTGATCTTTTAGGTGAAATGAAGACTGTTTATTATTACTGTTTAGAATAAAGAGCATTCCACATTGCAAACTGTGGACTTACCGGTTAACTCTGGAACACACTCTGTCATTTGGTTCATGAAAGACTGCACAGATGTAGTTGGGGAAACAAAACCCACGTGGAAAGAGCAAGCAACATTAGTCAATAACTGGATGAGCTTTTATTTTAATCTTTAACTGGAATTGGGAAATGTTTTTCTCTTAGATGCTTTGAAGTTTTTGGCTTGAGATGTATCTCGGGGAAAATAGAAATAGAATGAGGAGTTCGGAGACCTTGACATTGGCTTGTCACAGCGAGGGTGGTTTGGAAGTCTCAAAGTAACAGACTATTAATGATAAGAGCAAAATGAGTTCTGATAAGGGAGAGATCAGTGTTATTTGATATGTTCAAAGGAGGCTTCATGGAAGGAGTGAGCTCCATCAGCCTTGATATGTAAGTAGCATTTAGAAAGAAAAAGAAGATACAAAAACAACACTGGAACTTTCAGGAAGAAGACCAAGGTCCACATTTCTGCTTGTTCATTTTGTATAAATGTGACTTGGGGGAAATGAATGAGTTCCTCTGAGTCTCAGTTTCCTTCCTATAAAATAGGAATGGTGAGACCTACCTCTTGGAGTTTCGGAGAGTTTAATTATTGGTGACAATTGTTATGGCCTTAGTGCTGGTGACAGAGTTCTTCAATTACTCTCCCCTTAAAGCATCATTAAGAGGAGCACAGACACGCTTGGGTGCATTTTCTAGGGTCAATGAGGAATAAACAGCACTAGCTGAGACATAGAAGCCATGCCATGGTCAGAGTTAGCCCATCTGCTTGTTGCCACGAACAGGTACTAGCTATTAATAGATGTGGGAAGATGGAGAACCACAGACGTCCTGGAATCAATGGCCTTAGTGAAGACGACAGTGTGGCAGTCAGTGGCTGTGGCCCCACAGATCAGGGAGTGAGGGAAGCCCATACACCTGCAAGCCTGGCCCTGGACCCCCTTCCTGCTCCCCCTGCACACTCCCCTCCTTTCATCCCTGTCATGGTTTGGATACTTATTAGCTGTGTGTCCTTGGGCAAATGCCTTAGCCTCTCTTTACCTCGGTTTTCTTATTTACAAAATGAGATAATACCTATTATGGGCTTTCTCGGGGTTAAATAAAACAAGCAGTATGTTTATCACGGAGCCTAGCACATAATCAGCACTCGGTGGCATCTCCACCCCCTTCTCCCTCTGTCTCTTCCGTCCTTCCACACACGTCTATGTGACTTTGGAACATAACCAAAGGACATCACACATCAGAGGACATGGGTGATCCAAGCATGAGGCAGTTGATTAGAAAGTGGCCTTAGGAATAGTCAGAATGGCAAATATAAAGGATAATGTATTTTTGAAGAAACTACATTAGTTGATGATAAATTGCATGTCAGAGATGCTGGTGATACCTAAGGAATTTAAGCTGAGATGCAGAATAAATGGGTACAATAGAAATGGAATTGGGGGCCTGATTCTTAGCTATCCTTTGTATCAGAGTCTTCCAACCATAGCCCATTATAAAGCTTAGCTTGTTATTTGATATCCTGGGTCACTTTATGTAAAATAAATTAAAATATGTAAATATGTAAAATAAATTACATATTTATTAAATTACATATTTATTAAAATATGTAAAATAAATTAAAATAAATAAAAAGACTTCATGTGAAATAAATTAGCTGTTACCATAAGGCAGATGTTAACAACAAAAAACAAAATGAAACAAAGCAAAACAAAAAAGCAAAAATGCCTAGCTCTCATGTCTGCACCCATGGCTGACACTAACAGTGGACCAGTGATCTCGTGATGTCATGCTCAGTGGGCGACCTTGGCATTAATGAAGCCACTCTGGGGAAAGTACTAGATGTAGCACAGAACACACCTGTCCTTGGTTCCTGTTACTGCACCACTGCCAGGAACGCTGCCAGGGCAATGGTTCCTACCTGTGACGCCAGAGAAGGTCCATTTCCTCACACTTCTTTAAATCTTACTATGAATCTGTTGTTTCCAGTTTCTAATGACAAGCTGCTACTTAGAGAAACAAGCACACTAGCAAAAAGGCCTGTAATTGATCGTCAGGTGACAGGAAAATTATACAAGGCCACCATCTTATTGCTGTGTTCATTGATCCAATTTTGATATCATATCCATGCCATCGTTTTACATCATTCATTCATATATTCATTCTTTCTTCCAGCAGATATTTATTAAACATCCATTTTATAATAGATGTTGTTCTGGGTTCTAGGGATACGATGGTAGTCAAAACAGAGAGACCACGCTCCTGCCCCAGAGAGCTAAAGTTCTAGGGAAGGAGAGAGGTAACAGACAGACAAGCAAACAATGTCAGGTATCTACAGGTACTATGCAAAATAAACATTTGAGCAGAGACTTGAGTGAAGTGAGGGAGTGAGTCACAGTGATCAGCAGGAAGCAAGTTCTGGGGGGAAAGACCAACAAGTCTGAAAACTCTGAGTCAGGAATGAGTTTTGTGTGTTCAAAGGACAGAAAGAAGACCAATTTCCCCTTGTCCAGTGAGAGAGGACAGGGAGAGAGATAGGCACGGGCCAGGACATCTATTCTCAGAGTGATGGGAACCCACTCAATTTTGGTTTCCAGTGTCATAAATTAAATATTTCCTAGACTTGGACCAGTTACTATGTCAGCTAAATGCAGTCCACCACCACCAAATAACTTTCAGATATTTTATCTTCAATAAAACTGAATCCCCATCCACGCTTACAGTTAGGGAAACCTACATTCATTCTTTGGAAATACATGGCGACTTAGAAGCCATGAATTCCAAACATAAAACACTGGACTATATCTAAGACTAGGAAAATGCCTGTTTTATTATAAACGTAACAACAAAAATAATTTTCCCCCAATAAACAGATCAGGCCAAAGATCACTGTATTTTAAACAATCCTCATTTCTGGCCACATCAAGAGCAAACTCCCTCCAAGGAACCCTTTTGAAACTTCAATACTGTCAGCCCATCTGGATCCCATGACAGGATTCTGGTATTTTAGAATATATATCAAATTACTATTTTTGGACGGACAGGAGTGCTGGATAATGTGTGTGTAATTATGATCCAGGGAAATGTAGGCAAGAATAGCCTACATTGCACTAGGGGATGTGACATAATTATTCTGCTCAACCTATTCCTCCATCTCTTTAATCACTCCTCATCCCCACTGGAAAAATTGCACTGTTGGAAAACCGGCGATATTGGCAAGCATGCACACAGCAATATAGCAAATGATGTGTTACACAGATAAAAAGAAAGCAAAATATAATTGTTAAAAAAGGAAACCAACAACGCTGGGAGATTATACACCCAAACAATACAGAGTATGCAAGATCTTTAGGGTTTATCGTAAGTTTTGGTCCAAACTGCAGCAATCTCATGGGCTCCCTATGCACCCATCTCAGGTTCTGTATCTCATTGGCCAGGATCTTCCTACGGGGCTCTCTTCCCTCTCCCTCAATGGAACTTCTGTTGGGTCCATCCTACTCAAAGACCTTGGGCTATGGTGTCCCCCTGCTCTGAGTTATTAACGTGGCCACGCTCCAGTTCCCTAGTCTGCAAAACTGAAATGATAATATCAAGTCATTCATTTGTCCACTCCACACATAGTTGCAGGGTGCTCCCTGTGCTCCAGCCCTGTGCCACGTGCTGGGGAGACAATGGTCTGTGAGAAAGGGGTGGTTCTTGCTCTCACGGGGTGTACAGCCCGATCTGGGGGGCGGGCAGTTCAACAAACAATACCAAACAGGTGTGATAAAGGCTGCGATAGAGAAATTATTAAAAGTTTGGAGAAGCACTGAATCTCATCCACAGCATCGGAAAAGGTGTCCCAGACTGTGGGATGAGATGCAAAGTTTAATAAGTGGGAATTTGTTAAACAAAGAGATGCAGAAGCACGTGTGACGATCCACCAGCAAGAGTAGTCTTGCAACGGGAGAACAGACAGGGTTCTAGAATGGCCGGAGCAAGCCTGCAAGAGGGGAATGTCAAGAAGTGAAACAGGAGACCAAGGACTAAAGCAATGAAGAGTCTTGCAAATATTGTAAGTCTGGGTAGTAGCGAGGGTCAATGGGAATGCATGATGATTTTAAACAGGGAAGTCACATCATCTGATTTGTGTCTTAGAAGGATCCTGTAGGCCACTGTGTGCAGAATGGATTCAAGTGGGACAGTGGGTGGCAGGTAGACCAGTTACAAGGCTGTTCGAGAAATCCAGATAAAAGACAATATTGGCCTTATCCTAGATTGAGTTGCCTGGAAAGCAGAGTGTGAGGTACAAATTGTCTGCAGATGGTTTATTTGGGATGTAATTCCTGGGTCCCATAGTAAGACAATGGGAAATAATGAGATCAGAAAGGGAGAAAAAAAATCAATAAAAGCTGTTTTAATGAGCAAGCTGCTGCTGTGTGCTACTGGAGCTCTTTCCTGCGGGGGACCCCCTGAGGAGTGGAGTGGAGCAGTGGCTCTCGAGGTGCGTCTCTGCACCAGCCCTCGCTGCGTCACCTGGGAGCTCATTAGAAACGCAGGATCTTGGATCCCACCACGGACCTACTGAGTCAGAATTTATGGGGACAGAGTTCAGCAATGTGCACTTTAATCAGCGCTTCAGGCGATTCTGATGCCCTGTATCGTTTGAGAAGCACAGCATAGAACATGCCTCGGAATTGTCCCACTGGGTTGGAGGATAGGGAGGCAGAGTGTTTATACCCTGACTTCTGTCACTCACTGATGGACAGTTGCTTTCCCCATGTCAGGGCTGCCCCAGTGGGGATGGGTGAAGGGTCATGACTTCAGAGAAGGCCTGGGACAGTGAGGAGACTCCTGCCCTCAGTATGGAGCTGTCCATCCCGGTGGTGCTGAAAGCAGGCGGACAGAGGGGATGTGGCACTTCCCCACACACCCAGACGACTTTGTGACTAGGGAGTGGCAGTGAAGATGAAGAAAATGTGAGGATGTGTGATACATTTTCAAGGAATAATCAGCACCTAATACAGGGAGATAACAGAGGGGAATATGAAGGATAATGCACAGTTTTCTTGATGGATGATGGTGACAGGACCGGGTACCATTTTGGAGGCTTGAGTTCAAGGTATCTGTGAAATATCTAGTGATCAGTGGAATATGGTGGTCTACATCTTCACAATGAGAGTGAGCAATAGTTCAGGAGGTGTGTTAAGTAAGATCTGAAGATCGAGATGAAACCCTGAGAAGCAGGAGTGGGTAACAGTGGGGAATAGTCTCTTTAATAAACAAGTAAAATAATTATCTTGAGAGGAATAGTGGGAGGGGTCAAGTGAGGTGACTCTGAATATCTGAAACACACTGAGTATTCAGTAAATGTTCACTTTTACTGCTAGGTGACTACTTGGGGAACTCCTGCTTTTCTCAGAACAATTTCTTGGACTGCCACTTTGTAGAAAAAAATGTCTGGGTCAGGCAATAATCCTTTTAAAAAGGTCTTCACTTCTTTTAATAAATCACTATTTACAAAAAACAAACAAAAAAACACTGGGAACTCCATTGTTCCTAGAGATGTTGACCATTTGGAGAGCTTAGAGCATATGAGAATGGATGTCATTAGTTGCATTTTAAGCATTGAGCCCTCATTCAGACACTCTTCTTGCTCTAGAGTTTCAATCTTATCTGGTGCTACTGCCATCTTAAAGTGATGAAAACCCCCAAAGGTATATTGTTTATCTTCACATTAGGCTCTGGGTGAGCAAAGAAAATTTATTTAGAAACTTAGCCTGGTGTGGTGACACATACCTGTAGTCCCAGCTACTCAGGAGACTGAAGCAGGAGGATTGCTTGAGCTCAGGAGTTCAAGGTTGCAGTGAGCTATGCTGATGCCACTGTACTCCAGCCTGGGTAACAGAGCCAGATCCTGTCTCTAAAGAAAAATAAAGAAATAAACATAATACAACCTCTCTCTGGGATCCACTGGAGGTTGATTGATAATTTTTCTAGAAAATTTTAATCTATATAATCTCTAGCATTTTTCCTTGAAATAACTTCTTCACCATGAGACAATCATTCATTATTATCATATTTCACATATATTTACATTTTATTAAATATATTTGTCCCAAAATACCATCTACATGAAGTAAAATTGTTTACTAGTTAAGCAATATCCCAGAGACCTATTGGCTTTGTAAATTATTTATTTCATTTGCAAGTTGGGTATTTTGTTCATAAGGATATGTCAAAGCTAGGCATGGGGGGGGGGACAAGGGCAATATACGTAACCTTAACATTTGTACCCCCATAATATGCTTAAATTAAAAAAAAAGCTAGACATACTGCATTTACTAAATTAACCGACCTTCCTACAGTGCTTAATAACTTACAGCCACTGTTCTGAGAACTTTTCTAACCTTAATTCATTTGATCTTCATAACAATCCTTTAAAATGGGTGCTGTAATTATCCCCAATTTTCAGATAAGGAAATTGAGGCCAAGAGACATTTGATAATTTGCACAAAATCATCCAACGGGAAGCAGCAGGGCTGGAGATCAAATCGAGGTGTTCAGCACTTGGCTCTATGCTGGTAGCCATCACTTTCTTTTGCCTCTCCATGTGTAAAACTTCCTACAAAAAGCTAGGCTAGAAAATTGAAAGCAATTTATTTTAAAGGCTCATTGATAAGAATCAGAAACATTTCTAACACTGAGATTTGTGCTAAACTGCAGATAATGTTTTTATTTCCCCAAATATATAAAACATCCTTTGTATTTTAATGTTTGTTAAAATCATCCAGTTTCTTAAAATCATGCATTTCTTCAGTCTCGGTCTTGTTTGAATTACTGGTGACATTTCTCTTTTCAGTTCCTCCAAAGTTTGTGGTTCAGCCACGGGACCAGGACGGGATTTATGGCAAAGCTGTCATTCTCAATTGCTCAGCTGAGGGTTATCCTGTACCTACCATCGTGTGGAAATTCTCTAAAGGTATGGCATTCTTTGGTTTTCTTCTTTGCTGCCAAACCTGTGTTATGTTCTAAAAGATTGGATGAGCATTTCTCGTCTTTCCAGAGATGTTTCTTGCAAGTAGATATATATTCCTATCTCCACCAAGCCTGTCATCCTCTCACAGACACTCCTAGTCACCCACCTGGGTGTGTTTATACAGGCCAACAAAGTCTCTGTTCTCACACTACATTCCCTAGGAAGGACCGGGAAGGGGAGGCAGGTTACCCATGCAGGTTACTTCCGCACTTGGGAAAGTACTAATTTGCCCACCATATCAGATAACCACGGTCTGCTCAGAGACCACTGCAAACCTGTACATGCGGGGATGCCGGTTCAAATTGTCAGAATTACTTATAGTTGAAGAATTATTTCCCCCGTATTTAGATATATGAGATTAGGTGGTTTAAGAGAGTTAAAAATAAAATCGTTGAGTGTTCTACGTCCCTGGTTACCTTATAATATACAAGTTATGTGCCCTCCCCTTATGCTCTTTTAAAAACAAACACATCCAATATCCTATTGTGAGTATCCAGTTTTCCCTGATTCTACCCCTAAGCATGCTTCCTGGCTTTTCGGTAACACTGTAGAAATCACATAAGTAGAGGTGTGTAACATGGAAACTAGCGGTGGAACCATTGTAGACCCTGGAAAAATAATGTATGTTCATCACAGTGGCTTCTTCATAAAAGTTCCTTGACTGTGCCTGCAAACATATTGGGAGTTCTCTTTCTTTTCTCATGCAGGCATCTGAAATCAGTGATTTATTTATCAAACACTTGAGGGCCAAATATAGACTAGTGAGATCAATTAACCAATCGATCTTTCTTCCAACAATCTAAGACCTACTATATAGGTTTCTATTTCTCCTTTGGAAAATTTCTTATTCATGTTACTTGCACACTCATCTCTAGTTGTGGGTGTATTTGTGTTTTTGTTTACCGATCATGGTTTGTGATCTGTGTATATTTTTAAAATAACATGTTGAATTTTCTCAGTTTAAAATTAACAATCGAAGGAAGACAAAAGGTGCACTTGCCACAACCCTCTGGCATCTACTCTTTTGAGAAAGAAGAAAAACAGGAGAGGAAGAGGGTGCTAGACACTGTTTGATCAGGAGAACAATTTAATTTTTAAGAAATCCCTGAGGCAGCTCCCTATAGCACACCACATCCCGGCCCACATGAGAAGCACTTCATTCACAAATAAAAGCCTGTTATTCAGAGTATCTGCCCCCCATGACTTGTTATTTTAGGCCATATTCGAAGCCTAATGTGGCATTATAACATGGAACCAGATAAGCAGAATTAGTTTAATTCATTTATATCAATGAGCATATTTGATATTATGGACATTTTCCATGACATTCTTCTTCTTCACAATTATTTTCAATGCCTGCCATCGTGCAGATGTTCCCGCTCTGTCCCTTAAGTTGTGTCCAGTGTTTCATGATGGTGAAAAACAGCGCAGCAAAGAACATCCCTGTAGGTTAACTCAATGTGTGCCATTGCTCTCTTGCAAATTCCTAGAAGGGAAACAGCGTGACCACAGACAAGGCTCCCAGTCTGTAACAGCCAAGAACACTTCAGCCACCAACAGTGTGAGGGTGTGTGATGACCCCGCATTCTGGCCAGCGAGAGCTTTCTCTTTAATCATTGCGCCCCGAGGGGTGAAATGGCTTACCCTTTTAATTTGCATACTTAAATTACTAATGACGAAAAAGTTTTATCTTATGTTTACTGACCATTTCTTTTTCTCCGTCGGGAAATTTCTTATTCATGCTACCTGCACACTTGTCTCTCTGTCTTAGGTATTTATAACAGTGTTTTCATGTAGATTAAATAACCCTTAGTCTGTCTGTGTGTTACTCACATTTTATCCCTTCTCATCGCTGATTTGCAAATTAAGTTACACTAGCTTTTTTTATCTTTAAATTTCACGTGCTCTATCAAATCATTGAAGACAAAATTAGGAATTGCAAAAACAAAATTTTAAAAAGTTAAATTCCCTTCAAATAACAACACTCAAAGATAACCAAAGATATTAACTCCTGCAAACATGTTTTGTCTGGCCTCTCAGGCCTGTGTCCAAGCAATTATATTCCCATAGATACACACATACTAATTTAAAAACTTTTTGATCATCTATGATTGTTCCTGGCTTATAATCTTCTTTCTTCAGTTAGCAATATGCCATTAATTTCTTTTTCCATGGCAAAATATATGAATGTTTAATATGACTTTTTAATGTCTGTGTAACGTTTATATTAATACAACACTAAGTACATTTAACTATCTATTGCCTTAGTTAAGATTGAGTTCAGCCATTTAAATTCACAAGGGTTTATTTTCTCTTAAGAGGAGTCAGGACGTAGAAAGTGCAGGATTAGTTTGTTGGCTCTCTTAAGTCATCAAGGACCCAGGCTTCTTATATATTAAGAGGAGTTCTGATACTTTTAGCAAAAGTCTCTCACCCTCAAAAGTTGGCCAGTGAGCTCCAGTTGTGACTTACTTCCACATTTCGACAGAGGAGTTTCCCTCTCCCACCTGAGGGCATTCTACCTGAGTCAGCTTCCTTCATGGGCCTTTCCAGGAATTTGTCACCATCAGTTCTGCTGACATGTCCCCCGATCACTGCCCAGGCCACCCCTAGCTTTAAGGGGGTCTGCAAGCCATCACTAATACAACTTGTGTTATTTTGCTAAGTCAGAGGGTACCTAGGTATCTCCAATGTTGTTGTTGAATGCTGTATTTTTGGTTTTTCTCTGATCTTTCACTCTTAGAAAAGTATCATAATGAATTATGTCACATTTGTCTTTGTATATGTATCTGTTTTTCCCTGTGGATAAATTTCTGTAAGTAGAGCTGCTGGCTCAAAGAGTGAACAATTTTTATAGCTTTCAATATGCATTGACAGTTTCCCAGAATTGTATTCCTTTACACATCTTCCCACAGTTTTCAGAAGCACTTGTTTCTTATAACCAAAATAATCCTGGATATTATGCTTGTTTTTAAAATATTTTCCAATCCAGTAGAGGGATATCAGTATTATTATTTTAATTATGAAAGGAATTAAGATGTTTCTTAAGGAAAATTTAGTCTTGCTTATGCAACATGTTTCCTATAATCAACATAGTCACTAAATGCGCAAATGTCCCTTACATATGACAAAAGATGCAAACTAAACACACTTGGGTTGTTTCTCTGAGAGATGCGACAATTTAATCCTGGCGCTGCAGAATTCCAGAGTAAATCATAGTAGTTTAAGGTTGGCTATTGCAGAAATGAAGCAATCTTTGCTAAAAAATAATGTTATTACATTTTTGACCTTGGGGCTAGATACACAAAGTCCAAGACATTCAATTCTATCTCCTGGTTTTTTCTTTCACATGAACAAATGAAGCATCTTGTCTATTTAAAAATCAGGCTTTGTGCTGTAGCAGGCCTCACCTGTACTCCCACACGTAATGCCGTTCTTCCACATGTGCGTCACTTACGATGTGGGGGGAAACCGATTTCAGTGGGTGTCCCGAGGACCAGGGCCATCCATTTGTCAGCTGCTGAGAAGCCAAGAGGGGTTGCAAAGGCCAGAGAGCAGATAACGCACCAGCTTGCCCTGGCGCCCTTTGCTCTCTCTGGCTGTCCACAGATTCTCTGACCTCCAGGGAACTTTGGTCCCACAAAGTCCAAGGACAGGAGTCAGAGCCTGCCTGGGGTGGGAGCAGGGGTGGAACAGTAGCAGCAGTTTGCATTTAAAATAGCACTGGTCAGCATTCCCCAGCAGTAGGTCACCTGTGAGCACCACTTGAAGGACATGAGATGAACCACATGCATATCCAAGGGGCATGGGCTGAAGGTCAAGGGACCACCTAGCGCCCAAGCCGGGGGCAGGGTAGGTTTATGCCTGGAATGGTCCAGAAACACCAAGGAGGACACGGGGCTGGGGCAGAGTGAGGAAGCCTCAGAGGTCCTGGGTCCTCATCCATCACTGTAAAGATGCGGCTCTGCCCAGATGGGGGTCGTCATCAGAGTTGTGACAGTCCTGCTGTCTTGCTGCTGCTGCTGTGCTGAAGCCAGGAGCGAGGGGTGCGGGGGAGTGACCCAGGAGAGGTGGCATGATCTTCCCGGTGCTTTACACGGGTCACAGTGGCACGGCTGTGCTGGAAGCAGACTGTGCGGAGGGCGGGGATTGCAGGTGGAGACCTCTTGGGACGCCTCGGGCGGGATGTGGCCGGGGCCAGGGTGAGAGCAGCAGAGGAGGGACACGTGGTTGGGTTCTGAGCGTCCTGGGCTGATGGGCTGGCTGTGGGCGAGAGAGAAAGGGGGGAGCCCCGGGCAATGAGGAGAGTGGAGGTGCTGCTGCCCGGGATGGGGCGACTCCAGGAGGGCAGATCTGAGGCCGGACAGGCTCCGGGGTTCGGGCCCCTGTCTCTGTAGACACGGCTGTCAGTTTCCCGTGTAAGTGATGATACACTTCTATATATCGTATGTTTTTGATAAATGCCGCCTCCGTTGTCAGACCTGCATTCTGTCCTGCTGCCGTGCGCCCGGCCCGTGTGTCCCCCGCAGGCCGGTGTTGAACTGATGTGTGCTCACCACACGTCCTTTGGTCAGAGTGTCCCGGGAGGGCTATTCCAGGCTCTTCCCTGTTTGCAGTGGTTCGTTCCTTGCCTTTCCACACACGATTTCCTGGGAGGGAACACAGCCCACCTGATTTCCCTTGAGAAGGGAATTAATCTTTCTGCTTATGTGCACCGAAGGGCTGGCTTTGAAGTCTGGTAGATTTACAGTCTATATTTTGGTGTCATTAATCTGGGGTCAATTTTCCCACAGATGTGATGTGCCTATTTAATACGTAGATTCAAGTTGTCTTTTATTTATTTATTTTTTTTTCATGAACTGTACCTCTAAGTGTTTGTTCTCTTCCATGTTTTCCTTTTCTCCTTCAGGCTTCCATGGACTCATCTCCTACCTTCCACAGCGGTCGTTTTCTGTGAGGTTTTTTTTTTTTTTTAACCCATTTATTCCCATTTTAATTTGTTTGATATTTTCCAATTTCTGTTCTCTGTGTCTTTCCCCCAGTACAGCCTGTTCCCCTTGGTGCTCTCTCCAGTGTTGCCTCCTTGCTGTGGTCTTGTGTTTCCCCTTCTCCCTCCAGCTCTGCCGGCTCTTTACCTTTTACTCCTTCTTGAGCTCTGGCTTCATGAACAAGCGACCATTTTATCCACAGTTTTCATCGAAGTCATGGCAATACTTTTTGGTGAGATTTTTGTCACCTGGTTTCTTTTTCTATTTCTTTCTTCCATTTGTCTTACAGTATCTTGGCTACCTCATGGCTTCCCTTTGAATGCGGTGGTCCCCTCGTGCATGGGGATCCGTTCCAAGACCCCCAGTGGATGCCTGAAACCTTGAATAGGCTTGAATAGTACAAAACCCACCTATACTGTGTCTTTCTGAAACATATTAATACATACCTATGATAAAGCTTCATTTATAAATTAGGCACAGTAAGAGATTTAATTAAGAACAGAACAACTAATAGAACAACTAAGAATAGAACAATTATAACAACATACTGTAATAAAATTTATGTAAATGAGGTTATGGTACTATACTCACCTATCCTCAGGCCGTGGCTGACCACACATAGCTGAAACCACAGATAAGGGGACACTGTTGTACTCACTTTTGGAGAAAATCCATGTTCTCAGAAAGAGATTCCTGTGTGCAAATGTCCAATTCCTCATTTAACCCTCCTTCTGACTCTCCCCCACGCCAGGCCTAGGGCAGCCCCTCTGCACCCACCTGCGCAGACTGTCTCGCTGGGGGAGGTTTCGCCCTCACGTGCCACCCGCATGGTGGCGTTTGCCAAGAGTCGCAGCACCGGCCCGCACTTGCTTGTCTTCCTGCGTGCACCTCTCCTCCATCCACGCTGTGGGTCGCCCAGTTACCTACTTTGTAGTTGGAACTTCAGCTACTTTCTAATTGCATAGAAAGTGAAGTTTACATTTCCTAGTCCTTCCCCCGTTTGCTTTTGAAGGGCTCCCAGGAAGAGAAGAAGGAACGCTGATTTACGCCTCCATCTTCAAATCTGAAATCCCATTGCTTATGAAAGTTTCGTTAAATTTGGACTTTATTTTAGAAAATAAAAATAGAGTAAGAATCTAACAGGAATAGTAGAAGCATCAGTGAGGAGAGGAGGCTATGAGTTCAAACCCCAGCACAACAGGGTACAGAGAGCTCCAGTTGGGATGGGACCCTCCTTTCCCTGCTTGCTTCTCTCGAGGTTGGCCTTCTCCCTGCCGTTCTCCTGTGTGCTTTCTGCTCTTAGCTGCAGCACATTTGTACAAAACAGCTTCCCCAACCCTGGTTTTCCCTGGAGGCTCCAGAGAATCCATCTCGCCATTTTGCTTTGGCCCCGTTTTCTCCTGCTGTTGTTTCTGCTCTCACCCACACGGTCTCCCAGAGGGCCTGGCTGTCCCTTGCCACCTGGGCCCCAGAAGAGTCCTCCTCCACCTGCAGAAATCCTCCCCACTAGTTATAGACTCTTCACAGGGCCAATGGGGACTTGATTATTTTGTTGAGAAATCCATAGAAATAAAACCAGACGGTCACAGGAGTTACCTTGGACATTTCCATGCAAGGTGCTCAATTCCAGGATGGGAAACAAATGTCGTGCTCAAGATACAAGGTCAAGCCACTGCGTTGACCTTCTCTGGAGCCTCCTCCTACTGTGGGAGCTTTCCCTGGAATGCTACACCTTGGTCCCGCCCCACCTCCGCTCCCAAGGTCAAGGTAGCATCCTGAAGGGACCCTTTATGGTCCTCAAATCCTATGTCTGGGGATACCATGAGAAGGACGTGGAAGGGGACAATCCTATGGCTCCTGAGCAGGTCAGTTCTGGGGCACATGTCCTGCCCACACCGATTCCAGACCTCCTTGGTGAGATGACTCGGGCCATTGCTTCCTCAGCGGCCAAGAGACAGAACACCTGCTTTCCTTTAAAAGACAAGTCTGAAAAGGGGCAAATGTTCAAAAGAAAAATATTCCCTTAAATAAAATCTTCTTTTGTCTCCCCTCCAGGGCAGCAGGGTTTCATATTAAAACAACTCAGTGGGGGTATAGGTTCATGTGGCACAGCCTGGCGATCCTCAGTTCTCTAGTCCTCGAAGGTGTTTTCCTGAGTTCTGGTCTCTTAGTCTATTCTGGAACATTTCACTCTGCTCCTAGTCTGAGGCCCGAGTGTCCCCCAGGTCCACTGGCCCGGGCATCCAGCCCCTTCCAGCCAGCCACTCTCTGACCTTGAGTGCCAGCTCCAGGGCCTTTGCTCAGAACGAGCAGCCCCTTCACATCACATTGTAGACACTGGGTCTCTGCACTGTCCTCGTGCCTTTCCTTGGTCATCTCCTTGGGACCAGCCCCTCCATTCCCGGCCTCAACTTAGTCTTCCTAGTGTGGACACCAGAATCGAACTTCTGACTGCAAACCTCACCCAGGGAGGCTGCTGCCCGCCCACCATCTCACCTCCCCGCCTGCCTGCCTGTCTGCGCACCGCTCCGTGCTGTAGCCACGCCGCGGCCGGCCTCTCCAGGGTCCTGCCTGTGCTGTTAGGACGCCCAGGCCTCTAGCCCTGTGGGCTACACCTGCCCTGTGTGGTTGGATACCTGCAACAGCAGAGATCCCCTCAGGTCTTGCTGGCACCACTGCACCCGTGTGACCCGGGTTCCCCATCAGTGTGCCAGTGTGACCAATGTTCCATGCCAGTGTGTCACTCTGACCCAGGCTCCGCATCAGTGTGCCAGTGTGACCCAGGTTCCGTACCAGTGTGTCACTCTGACCCAGGCTCCACATCAGTGTGCCAGTGTGACCCAGGTTCCGTACCAGTGTGTCACTGTGACCCAGGTTCCGTACCAGTGTGCCAGTGTGACCCAGGCTCCACATCAGTGTGCCAGTGTGACCCAGGGTCCACACCAGTGTGTCAGTGTGACCCAGATTCCATGCCAGTGTGTCACTCTGACCCAGGCTCCACATCAGTGTGCCAGTGTGACCAATGTTCCATGCCAGTGTGCCAGTGTGACCCAGGCTCCACACCAGTGCGCCAGTGTGACCCAGGCTCCACACCAGTGTGCCAGTGTGACCCAGGCTCCACACCAGTGTGCCAGTGTGACCCTGGCTTCACATCAGTGTGTCAGTGTGACCTAGGTTCCATGCCAGTGTGTCAGTGTGACCCAGGCTCCGTGCCAGTGTGTCACTGTGACCCAGGCTCCGCATCAGTGCTTGGCCTGATCCAAGCTCTCAGATCCCGGCTACTCCCCAGTGCATCTTCTTCCCTTGGAACCCAATTAGGCGGTAAGATATGAATCCTGAATTAATACAAAGAGAGAATTCAAGTAATACGAAAAGGAGAAGAAGGTGACATCTCCTTATGGCATAAGTGGTAAAAATAAACCCAAGCTCAAAATCCAGCTTGGGTCCCCAAGTTCTGCTTGCATGTTCCCCAAGTAGGGACAGGGGGCCAGACTAAGCAATCGTGAGTTCTTGGGGAAAGGTTGTAAGCAGGACAGAGAGGGTGAGTGTTCAACATATTGTATTATTTTCTTCCTTTGATGGTAGATAAAATTTTGTCAGAGATTAAAACCTGCCTTCCTCTGCATTAAGTGGAGTCTCGGTACCCTTGGGATCTGCTGCAGGACGTTTGTGGACTCCTCACCCAAGGAAGCTGCTGTCACCCCACACCTTGGTGGGGCCACTGGGACAATAAGCCCAGCACCCATCTCAACCTTCCTTCTTTTCTTTTTTTCCACTCCTCCACCTTCCCTCCCTCTCATTTCTTTCCCCAGGACCTTTCCAGCAGTCTTGCGGGTAGAGGAAGGCAAACGTTTGGGGAGCTACTGCTTCAGGGAAGTGGCAGCTGGAAACCTTGGATGGTGGATGCAGCTGCAAGGCACCTGCAAAGCCCTGGTGGCATCAGCATAATTAAGCCACCTCAGTGCCTTCTGGTACCGCACTGGCAAGTGCTGAATCGTGGTCAGTTCACGGTTCAATTTTCTGATGAGTGAGTGAAGGGGCAATGTCCGTCTTGCTGGTAGAAAGAGATCCTTGCATATTAGGTATAGAGTTACAGTCATGATATTGACGTGCTAAGCTAGTGGACTACCAAGTCATAACAGCCCCTCAGCAGGCAAGAAATCTAGTCCATGAAAATGTGCTTATTTTCAATGGATAGGATTCTTCAACATAGAAATAAAGGAATTAATGGGAGATAATTGGATTGCAAAGTAAACGTAATTATGTGCAAATTTACAAAAGAAATAAGCTGGATACTGTCTCAGTTAGAGTGTGGTGTTTTATCAAGAAGGGATTCAAAACAGGGAATTAGATGCATGCAACACTTTTGGAAGGATGGAACGAACTCAGCTGCTTTCTGGGTACTTGGGAAGTGTGGGAACCATGAGAAGCTACCCTCATCAGTGGCTGCAGCTACCTACTGCACCAAAGCAGTAATTTGTAGAAGTTCTCCCAAAGGCAGCTATAAACTGTGGCATCTGCCTATGCACCAGTTTGCTTCTTCTGAAGGAAAATAATGACTTCTTCCTTGCACCTCCCAAATTGTGTTTAAGCACCTGTCACTGGTAAAATGTAAACCAGAATCTGGTGACAAAGAAGCTGGGAAATGTAATTTTCAGGCTTCCAGTCCCTGCAATTTGGGGCAAAGTTTCGAGGGAAAGTGGTATGACTAAGGATGGACATAGAACATCTGACACATAATTTACACGACACAAATATTGCAGGCACGTATAGTACAGTGACAGACGCTTCTTTCTTTGGGATAGGGAATAGCTCTCCAGCCTGGAACCGGACCATTGTCTCAAGACTGTGTCCCTGTCCCCTTCTGGGCTCTTCTCTGTAATAGGACACCCAGGACCCTCAGGACTCCTCCATGGAGCGAGAGTTCCATTTCTATTTTTTTTCTTTTATTTCATTATATTATGGGGGTACAGATATTGAGTTCCATTTCTAGCTGCTACACCTTCATTAAGTGCAACTGCGGGTGCTATTCTTACATGCTGTCTTCCCTTCACATCTCCAGATCTGTGTTTGCACCCACTGACTCCCTGCAACCCACCAACTGTTCTCAGAGAAGGAGAATCTTCTCCCTAAAGAAGAAAAACAAATTCATCCTTTGGGAAAAGCCCAATTTCTCCATAGGGAAGAAAGGGATGTGTTCTTGATTCCTTGGTGAGGAGAAAGAATAGCTACAGCCTTCCCATTGGGATGCAACCCGGGAGCACACAGAACTCTCCTTTCCCCTATTTTGTGATACTTCAAATCGGTCTTATTCCACCCTGCAAGGGGGACTCTCTGAATATGCTCATTGGCCAACTTCTTCTGGTCCTTACATATAGGCATTTACACTGGCATTCATATGATCTAGTTTCCCTTGATGTGAATGACAATCCTATATCATATGCAAATTGATTTTTCTCTTCATTTTACATATAATGAAATTAAGGAGGCATCCCCCCCAGGAGTACAATGCCTAGCATAAAAAAAATAAAAAATAAAGAAATTAAGGATGCAGAGAGAATAAGCTCTCAAAGGCACAGGTAATTTCAGAGGGCATTTGAACCCAACGCTTTTGATTCTTAGCCAAGTGCCCTCTCTATAGACCAGCAAAGACTTATGGGTGGAAGAAAAGATGAAACAATTATTTTATTTCCTGCTGCCTTCAAAGTGGGCTCACTCGGTGACACTCAGCTGTTCTTTGTCCACCATCACAGCACCCTCAGTCCCTGGGAACACAGCTAGGCATATCTTTTCAATAAATATGAAAGGTCGCCCAGTATTAACGTAACCAGTAATTCAGCATGTGCCTTACTTCCTGCTTTAGCAGTTTATTTTCATGTCATGGAGCATTAAAATTATTTGCACTTGACCCCAGCTAGCCAGAGAAAATTGACAGCTTTTTAATTAATGACTGCTGGTTACTGTATTGTATCTTCTAGCTAATTATCCAAAGTGCTTACCTTGTGCTAAGAAGATTACAGGATTTTGCATATTAATGCACTGGGTTAAATGTTACTCTTTAGAATAATGATGAATCTAAAGTAGATGACCGATAATTCTATCAAACCACGGCGAATCCAAGTCTCTCAAATTAAACAAGTGCTAACCCTTGGAACTATCATCCTTGTAATAGATGAATTGGTTGGCAGTGTGTTCACTGTTATTCCATTTAGCAAGCACGATTAGATCCTTAGATGCAGTAACCCTTCAACTTAGGTCCATTTTTCTGATGAAATAAAAGATTTAATGTTTTTTAAATGCACTTAATACTTTATTTCTGTCTTCATTGAGACCTTTTAGTAATGAAGAGGCTTATCTTGGTGCAAATAGGAATTAAAAGATCATCCTATTCTGCTATTTAATCGAGACAACTTAGCTATGTAGCTAAATTTTATGTTATAATCCTTTAATATAAATGTTTCAACTGTTACAAGTATTTTGCTGGTTAAGATTTTTTAAGGAAAGGAAAAATTTGTATTGTTGACATGGACAGTCCTGTAACTTTCTCAAACTGTACCAGCATTTCATGAGATGTTTCAGAATTTTGGGAAAACAGTTTTACAGAATTTGATATTTCCAGACTTTCTGTTTTATGGTTATATTTTTTTAAATCCTACATTTGGCTGAGTTGTCAAGTTGTATGTATTAGACTGGATCTAGCCCCAATTTACAGTCACCTTTGAGAAAGCCATTAATAGACTTTGCAACATTTCAAAATGTATACTAAATTTAAGTATTTAAATACAAATCGAAGGGCGTTTTCCTTGATTTTTACATTTTCATAAAACCCTTTATCGTTATACTGACAGATAAGTTCTCCTTAGTAAGTAATTTTATAATTTATAAAAGCAAATTCTTTAAAAATGCAATCCACTTCTATAGAAGAAAAGAAAACATATGACCACTCAGTGGATGATGAAGGTAGCTGATAATAGTCAATACCCAATTCTGATTAAAACAACAAGAACCATGAAAAAAAGAATTTTATAAAATGAAAACATAGAAACACTTTCTTAAAACCCAAAAAACTTTGGAAAATGAAGAAGAAAAAGACAAAATGCCCAGTAGAAAAATGGGTAAGGGATATAAATGGCAAGTACAAATGGCCAATACAGTCATGAAAAGATGATCAAAATTATCTATAAGCAAAAACAAACAAAAAATATGAAAAACACAAAAGATACAAATTAAATAATAACATATATATTGTATTGATGAAAATTAAAGAAATTTATAGTGTACATGTGTGGAAAAAATTAACTCCAGCCACCACTGACGGAGATAAATCTGGTACGTTTTTAGCAAGCAATTTAGCAATATATTTTAAGATTTTAATATGTATCACCTTTGGTTGAGAATTCCTCTCCAAGAATTAAACCTATAGATTGCCTACCACTACATTGATTGATAAGTGGAGCAATTCATTGCAACATGGTCTCTATTCCTGTGGAATGAGAAACACAAAAATCACATAATCATAAAATGATTAAATAATTAAAAGCAGAATTTTTTAAAGCAGAACAATATTGTGTGCTCACTACGAGCCATACCACAGTTTAAGAACTTCAACACTTGCACCATTTTAGGAAGGAGGTTCTGTTGTTATCTCCCTTTTAGAGGTAGGGAACTGAAAGCTTGTGTGTACCTTACCTAGTTTTTCACAGTGTGCTATAAATCTCTTGCTGGGTAACAAAATACACCGAACTTAGTGACTTAAAATAATGTTTCTGTGGGTCAGGAATACAGGTATGGCTTAGCTGAGTGCTCCAGCTCAGGGTCTCTCCCCACACTGCAATCAAGGGATGTCATCATGTCAAAGTTTAACTGGGGGAAGGTCTTCTCCCAAGCTCACTCATGTGATTGTTGGCAGATTTATTTTCTCAGGGACTATGAGTTGGAAGCTGCCATCAGCTCCTTCCCATGGGAACTTCTCCACTGAGCACGACACCACAGCAGAGTAAGGACCTAAGGGGAAGGGGAGTTGGAAGGAGGAATGGGAATCACAGTTCTTTAGACCACAGCTATTTGCCCAGGATTTCCCATATGGTAGGCGCTCAGTGATTGAACACTAAACTCCATTTGTGTTAAAACAGAAGGTACTGCTTACATGTGCTCAGAAAAATATTAGGAAGGCTATAATCCTTCCAGATGGTGGGATTGGAATCTTGGGGAGAAAAAAAAGGCATTTACTTTTTTACTGTTTGAATTTTCGACAAAAAAAAAATCATAGATTCCCTAATCCAAAATTCTCATATTTTAAATCCTGATTTAATTTTGTTTTCATTGTATTTGCTTTTGGAGTCTTAGTCATAATTTATTTGTCTATACCGATGTCCAGAAGAGTTTGTCCTATGTTTTCTTCTAGAATTTTTATGATTTCAGGTCTTACATTTAGATCTTTAATCCATCTTGAGTTAATTGTTGTACATGGTAAGAGATAGAGATCCAGCTTCATTCTTTTTCGTGTGGCTCTCCAATTTTCCCAGCACCATTTATTGAATAGGGGATCCTTTCCCCGGTGAATGTTTTTATCTACTTGGTCAAAAATAAGTGGTTGTAGGTATATGGTTTTATTTCTGGGTTCTCTGTTATATTCCATTGATCTATGTGTCTAATTTTATACAAGTACTGTGCTGTTTTGGTTACAGTAGCCTTGTATTAATAGTATAATTTGAAGTCAGGTAATGTGATGCCTCCAGTTTTTCTTTTTTTGTTTGGGATTGCTTTGGCTATTTGAGCTCTTTTTTGATTCCATATGGAACTTAGGGTTGTTTTTTTCTAGTTTTATGAAAAATGACATTGGTATTTTGATAGGAATAGCATTGACTCTTTGAACTACTTTGGGAAGTATGGAGAGACATTTTAACAATATCACTTCTTCCTATCCATGAGCATGGGATGTTTTTCCATTTGTTTCTGTCATCTCTGATTTCTTTCTTAGTATTTTGTAGTTCTCTTTGCAAAGAGTTTTCACCTCCTTGGTTAAGTATATTCTTAGGTATTTGACTTGTTTTGCAGCTATTGTGAATGGTGTTGAGTTTTTGATTTGATTCTCAGCTTGGCTGTTATTAGTGTACAGAAATGCTAATGATTTGTGTACATTAATTTTGTAACCTGAGACTTTACTGAATTTATTTCTCAGTTCTAGGAGTTTTCTTGGAGAGTCTTCAGGGTTTTCTAGATAAAAGATCATATCATCAGCAAACAAGGAAATTTGACCTCCTCTTTTCCATGTGGATGTTCTTTATTTTTTTCTTTGCCTGATTGCTCTGGCTAGGACTTCTAATAGTATGTTGAATAGAAGTAGTAAAAGTGAGGCTGGGGCCAGGCGCAGTGGCTCATGCCTATAATCCTAGCACTCTGGGAGGTCGAGGTGGGCAGACCATTTGAGCTCAGGAGTTCGAGACCAGCCAGAGCAAGAGCGATACCCTGTCTCTATTAAAAATAGAAAGAAATTAGCTGGACAACTAAAAATATATAGGAAAAACTTTAACTGGGCATGGTGGTGCATTCCTGCAGTCCCAGCTACTTGGGAGGCTGAGGCAGGAGGATTGCTTAAGCCCAGGAGTTTGAGGTTGCTGTGATCTAGGCTGATGCCATGGCACTCTAACCCGGGCAAAAGAGTGAGACTCTGTCTCAAATAAAAAAAAAAGTGAGGCTGGCATGGTGGCTCATACCTGTAATCTAAAAGTTTAGGAGGCGAAGGCTGGAGGATCACTTGAGGCCAGTAGTTCGAGGCCAGCCTGAGCAACATAGCAAGACCCTATCTATAAAAAAATATATTAAAATTATCTAGGTGTGGTGGTACATGCCTGTAGTCCCAACTACTTGGAAGGCTGAGGCAGGAGGATCCCTTGAACCCAGGAGTTTGAGGCTGCAGTGAGCTATGATTACACCATTGTACTCCAGTCTGCGTGACAGAGTGAGACTCTGTCAAAAAAGAAAAATACAAGAAGTGGTGAAAGGGGCATCCTTGTCTTTTTCCCATTCCTAGTGGCAATGCTTTCAACTTTTCCCCATTCAGTATGATGTTGGCTGTGGGTTTGTCATATGTAGATTTTATTATTTTGAATTTCATTCCTTCTATGCCTAGTTTGTTGAGGGTTATATCATGAAAAGAGCTTTTGGTTTTGTTGATTTTATCTTTTTGTTTTGTATTTCACTGATGTCAGTTTTTGTCTTTATTTCCACTTCTCTTAGTAGCTTCTTGAGATGAACATTTATCATTGTATAATCTTTCTTTCTTTTCTAATACGGGCATTTAATGCTACAAACTTCTAAGTCTTTCTTTTAGCTGCACTTCACAAATTTTAACAGGTTCTTTTATTTTCATATTTATTCAACTCAAAATGTTTTTTTTTCTAATAGCACTGGTGATTTCTTCTTTGACTCATAAGTTATTTAAAAATATGCTGTTTTATTTTCAAATATTTGGACTTTGTTCAGGTATATTTCTGTTATTGATTTTAATTTTAATTTTGCTGTGAAAATAGAACATACTTTGTATTATTTTTAACTTATTACATTTGTTGAAATTTGTATTATGGCCCACAATTGTCTTTTCTGGTAACTGTGTTAGTCTGTTTAGGCTGCTATACCAAAGTACCCTAGACAGGGTGGCTTAAATGATAACTTCTTTCCCACAGTTCTGAATGCTGAAAGTCTGAGATTGGGGTGCAGGCATGGTCAGGCTCTGGTGAGGGCTCACTTCCAGGTTGAAGACTACATTTTTCTCTTTATATTCTTACATGTGGGAAAAAAGCAAGGAAGCTGTGGGGGATTCTTTTTAAAAAGGCACTAATCCTATTCATGAGGGCCCCAGACTCATAACTTAATCAGCTTTCAAAGGTCCCACCTCTTAATACCATTCCATTGTACATTAAGACTTTGTACATTGTACATCGTACATTGACATTCCATTTCAACATAGGACTTTGGGGGCACTTAACATTCAGTCCACTGCAATGATTGTTTCACGGGCACTCGAAACGCGTACGTATTCCGCTATTGTTGGGCATAGACTTCTACAAATGTCAATTAAGTCAAGTTGGTTGTTAGTAGTATTGAAGTCTTTTATGTTTCAAATATTATTTTTTTCTTCCCCTTTCTTTCTCTCTTCTCCTTCTGAAACTGTAATGACTCGGTGTTAGACTACTCGATGTTGTTCCAGAGCTCTAGGGGGATCTCTTCTGTAAAAGTGCTGTAGGTGCTTTTGCTCCTTTCGTTTCACTGTGGATAATTTCTGTTGGCCTAATTCTTTTGTCTGCTGCATCCAGTCTGCCGATGAGCCCCCTTCACTAATTCTTCATATGTAATATTGTGTTTGTGTTCTATCATTTTATTTGTCTATTTTTCTCTTTTGTTATAGTTTTAATATTTCAACTGAATCCTTCTATCATGCGTATTAATCATGGCTAGTGTAAGTCTGTGTCCCACAGTTCCAGCTAATCTTTGTATGATTCTGTTGACTGTTTATTCTATGGCCCTTTTTTCTTGCTTTTTTTGGTATGTGTCTTATAATTTTTATTGCATTCTAGCCATTGTATATACAAAGAAGAGTAGAAACTGAGGAAAGTTATAGTTATTTATAGTTCTTTACTCTGACTCACTTTTATGCCCATGCTCTCTTCCTGTCATCCTGTGCCACACGTGCATTTGGTTATATGGCCCACACCTCTCTAGGGCTTTTAACTCTTTGCTGCTAAGTTTGCCTAGTTATCCATGATAACTTCAACTACCTGATTCATTCAAAATACAGCATGACTTTGTAGATTAATGGCCTTTTTTTCATTGTTAGAGTGGGACTGACATTCTTTTGTGGATTTCTACATCCTTATCAGAAGTGGAACTCCTTTTTGTTTTTAAATTCAAGTTGTCATATGTCCCCTCTAGCAGTTCTATTTTGATAGAAATCACCCGTTATAGGGACCCTACTTGTTCTTCTTATTCAGTGTGAAAGGTCCCCTTAGATACATTATTAATTTCATTTGTCTCTTTTGTGGGACTCGGGTCCAACTGCCGAGATATCGAACCAGAAACAAGGAAAGGGAAGGCACAGCCAGTCTCTGTTGCTGTGAGCTTGAAGGGTACCAATAGGCAAGTTTGCAGTTGCAGGTGGAGACTGTGGGAGGAAGTGGCTCCCCCTCTAGTATCCTCAGTTGCAAAATCTGAAGTTTCCTGCATGAGAAATGTGGAGACAGCCACTTGCTCACTCTCATGCAGGTACTGGGGCCGGAGAGTTAGCAGCTCCTCTCTAGAACACACCCTTGGACACACTTTGAGCTTCTTTCAGGACGATCCAATGGTTATCACCCCAGGGGGTTCCCCCTAGGTCCCCAGGCTCTTGAGTTAGAGAAGAAAGAAGCCCTAAGAGAGCCTTTCAGGACCTGGATCACATCCTCCTAGTCCCAGCCAATGCCCACAGGAGAGAGGCAGGCAGCATGGCAGGTTAATCTAAACCACCACCTTCCCAGGAATTTCCCAGGACCTTAATCCTCTGTTTCATTATTTCTAAGATACTTTCCTTTCAACATAGTTTACTATGTGTCTTCCATATGAATCATATCACATCTGTGATCACAGCATATCGTATCAGTGCCATTCTCTCCTTGCACGTAAGCACTCTGAGGAGAGTCGTGTTTTGATTCTGTGCTGTCTTCATACAATAGCCTGACTTATTTATTTAAAGGACATTAAATGATATTGGCAGTGTGCGGTGTCTCTAGGGTGGAATATAAGCACGCTTAGAAGATAAATCCGCAATACTGCTATTCTCTTTGCATCCTCAGATGTGTGCAGTGAGCAAGGACTTCAAATGCCATGTCCCTGGAGCATTCCTTGTTTACACTCATATTTAGTCCCTAGCAACACAAGGAGTTATTTAGTACCATCAGAGATGTCTGCTTCTGTGGTTCTTCTACTGTGATTTCTTTGAATAATTTATCAGCTACTTAACACTCATCAAATTTGGCTTTTTATGTAGAAACTATCTGTAAGCTCTCTTACTTTTTTATCTCAGAGTTTGAAATACTGTCATTATACATAAATGTTTCTCTTTAAACAAGAATTTCAATGTTGGAGGAAAGAAAGAAAAACCTGGTGTATCTCGTGACTGCCGTATGTGATACCTATTAAGCACCCATTGCTTCTCTTTACTAGGCTGGTGAACTTGAGTTCATTGTTTCTCCATATCTATTCACGTTTGCATCGTCATTCCTCTCCTCTTTTATTCTACCCCAGGTGCTGGGGTTCCCCAGTTCCAGCCAATCGCGCTGAACGGCCGGATCCAGGTCCTCAGCAATGGGTCGCTGCTCATCAAGCACGTCGTGGAAGAAGACAGCGGCTACTATCTCTGCAAGGTCAGCAACGATGTGGGCGCAGACGTCAGCAAGTCCATGTACCTCACGGTTAAAAGTAAGGAAGAAGAAATGCTTCGTTTTACCTACATAGGTCTTTGGGGGCTTAGATATTTGCATTGTCTCCATACATACCTGTTAAAAAAAAAAAAAAGAAAGAAAACCAATGGTTCTCCCTAGCTGGGTTCAAAGTTTTGCTGTTTTAGAAACACAGTTGAAGAGGACGGTGAAAGTGCAGCCAGCTGTCAACAGCATGGCTGGGGCCCCTTGTGCCTGGAACAGGGAGCAGCCACATACTTCTCTCCCTACTGTTCTCGGAGCCATTGGCTCTGGGCAACCACCAGATGAGCAGGTCTCTGCCTTTAGTGCCCACATTTATATGCTGTTGATTTTACTGTGGAAAAGCCAATACGTGGTCTCAGATGTGTTCTTTGCTAAATCCTTATTTTTGTGTGCATTTTATTAATTGCATGCTGGCTTGTCCTGAGATTTCTTTTTAAAGATCATTATAAAATCAAGTGACTGGAAACCTCGTTACCAACAGCAAACAACTACGAGACAGAAGTGTGTAGCGCCAGGCTCAGGGTCTGGGCTGCTGGACCAGTTTATGGGAAATGTCCCTGATGATGAAGTGTTTTTCATGCTTTGGTCACTGACACCAAGAAAAGGATATAAAGTGAACCAACTTTTACTGAATCCTGCTTATTAACAAATGAGTTTGCGTTTAATTTATAGTGAATGGTTTATATCCATTTATATAATTTTCTGTTGGATAAACTGTGATTTATTCTTGACTACAAGGCTTTATTAAGACTTCCTCTATGTTTAATATTAATTCTTCTATTAATTAGTTTGGAAATATTTCTGCCATATCATGTATTTGGAGGAGTGGATTTAAAAGTGAATTTCAGTGAGGTGTGTATGTTTGTGTTTGTGTGTAATATTTAAAGGCTAGCTACACAAATTAGTAGGCATCATGATTCACTAAGATTTTGTTTTAGTTAGTTAATTATTTCCAACAGAACAATAAAAATATCAAAGTATTTATTTGCTAAACTTAAGTATTGTAAAACAGATTATGATTCTGAAATGAAGTTGTTTTGAAATACATTTTGCACATATTAAATACGCAACATTTGACTTCTAAAATATATGCTTTGGAGGAACTGATTTGCAAAAATCTGATGCCAAATTTTGGTATCATTTAAATCCAAAGGTGAAATGATAATATTTAAAAATTATAAATCGATAAAATAGTGAAGAAACCCAAAAGCTGAAGACCAGTGTTGACCAAAATTGGTCCGTCCTTCCCCAACAAAAGAAATATATTTTACAGTTGTTCCAATATATTTTATTTTATTCTATTTTATTTTATTTAGAGATAGGATCTTGCTGTGTCACCTACGCTGGAGTGCAGTGGTGTGATCATAGCTCACTGCAGCCTCAAACTCCTGGCTCAAGTGATCCCTCTGCCTCAGCCTCCCTAATAGCTGGGACTAGAGTCACATGCCACCATGCCTGGCTGATTTTTAGAATTTCTTTTTTATAGATGGCATCTTGCTATGCTACCCAGGCTGTTCTCAAACTCCTGGCCTCAAGTGATCCTCCCCCCTTAGCCTCCCAAAATGCTGGGTTTATAGGTGTGAACCATTGCTCCCAGCCATACATTTTAAGTTTATAAGATTTTTTTTATTCCACAAATACATATCTAGGACCTGATATGCACAGAGTCCTATGAAGGAAGTGAATACAGTCGATCATGGATCTTATCCTTGTGAATGAAAGAGCTTATTTTCTGGAAAGGGAGATAATAGGGAAGAAGACAGAGGCTCTAATCCTGATGCAAAGTGAAGAATAACATGTACTGTATGTGTGATTCTCAGAGGAGGAATGAACTGTCAGCTTGAGGGGACTGAGAAAAGCTTCAGGGAAAAAAATCTTAAAGAAGGGGTAGAATTTAAAAATGCAGAAGTTGAAGATTTTCCCACATCTCCTCCCTCCATACCTTGGTACCGGGTGCTGGTAGTAGGACATGGGGCAGAACTGAAGAGAGACCCGGCCTCTGTCCTAGGGGAGCTCTTTCTGTGGGGGCAGCTGGGCATGTGTGCGCGCGGCCCCATCTGGCAGATGCGCATGCGTCGGAACAGAGCGCAGCACACCGAGAGTGCGCAAAGAGGATGCGATCTGCATTTGCCTGGAGCATCAGTGACTGTATGCAGTGGACTGAATGTTTGTGTCCCCCCAAAGTTCATAGGTTGAAATCCTGTCCCCCAGTGTGATGGTGTTAGGAGGTGGAGCTTTTGGAAGGTGACTGAGTCACAAGGCTGGAGCCCTCACGAATAATGTTAGTGCCCTGTGAAAGGGATCCCAGACAGCTTTCTCACCCTCTTTCCATCATGTGGGGATACACGGGTAGGTGGTCATAGTCTGCAGCCAGGAATAGAGTCCTCACTAGACCCTGACCATACTGGCACCTTGTTTTCAATTTCCAGGCTCCACATCTACGAAAAATGAATTTCTGGTACTGATAAACCCCCCAGTTTATGGTATTTTTGTTACAGCAGTCTGAGTTGACTAAGAGACTGTTGTAGCATCTGATGTCAGTCTTAAAGGATACCTGGGACTTCAAAAGGTAGGATGTTTGGCTAGGAGGGGTATTCCAGGGAGCAGGAGCAAAGAGAGCAGACACAAGAAACTGGAAGATCCAAGGCAGGAGGTGAGTGTCTGAGTGTCTTGCAGCACGTTGGGGAGATTAGGGAGGGAAACATTTCCAATGACCATACTTTAAGGAGAAATGATTCTTATATTCTCAAACCAATACCAACTATTAAGGGAGAGATGCCTTTAAATACATTAATTTTGCCAGTTCTTAATAACCCATGGCTGGTTTTACAAACCATTTCAGTTTCCATCTACTGGTATTTTTAATTCTTTAACATCTTAATATTCAAATTCTAAAAAATAAAAAATAATTTAATGCTGGGAATCGTGCACAGGCTGAGTCTCCTATCTGGGAAGTTTTCTCATGGCTTTCAAAACAGACCCCCCAAAATAAAGCATTTTAACAGAAAACACCTACCACACACACACTTTTTCTTTTGTAGAATCATACATGCTGAGGCTGTGGGCAAAGAGTAGAGCAGGCAACCAGGTATGGCGCTGCCATGGAAAGCAATCAGTGGGATAGAAAATTAATCTGTGCAAATCCTTCCAGTTTGGTTGAAAAGGCAGGGGGAGCAGGCTCTGCTTGCAGCCAGATTTGGTCTACAAGGATGACATTGCACCCCTCACCCCAGGCCCATTGGGGTTGCAGAAGTCTGGCTGCACCCTTAGATCAGGACTCTTCCCCTGTAGCAGGGACCATTTGAGGTCTGGGAAACGTGGTCTTTTATGCTAAGAAAATAGCTCCCCAAACCACTGGATCTCATAAATGGATGGCTGTCCCTCATGTTTGTCTCAGGTGCCAAAATTGCATCCTCCCTGCAACCAACTTCCTGCCGCTGGCTGCTCTGAAGCCATGCGTTCCCAGGAGGATCGATTCAGCGTGGATCTGTAGCCTACAACAAACAGGCAGCTCTTCTTTTGTGTGCTGCTCTGCATAGGTGCTTTCTGATCCCTGCACGCAGCACAAAAGAGCATCGCTTATCAAACAGGGCAGGCGCTTCCCTGGAGAGTCGGCTACTCCTGGAATCCAATGAACGCGCCTGGCTCCCAGATCCGGCCCACGGGCTGCAGTCCGCCCAGGCCCTGCAGCCTCCCTCCCCTCCTGCTCACGCTGGGCAGGTCCCTGGGTCGCTGTGCCCGCCAGATCTCTGTGCTGTTAGAAGGAGTGTGCACATGCGTGTGCACGTGTGTGCATGCACCAGCTCACTCAGACGGGATCTGACCGTCCTCGGGGTCTTGGCTTTTTCTGGACTGATCGCCACAGTGTGATTGAACCTTTTTAAAATTTCACTAGACTCAGGGGTACAAGTGTTTTGTGATTACATGGTTGAATTGTATAGTGGTGGAGTCTGGGCTTTTATGTACGTATCACCCGAACAGTGTACATTGTACCCAACAGGTAATTTTTCATCCCTCAGCCCTGTCCCTTCCCCGTTGATTCTCCGATGTCCATTAAACCACGGTGTACACCCCTGCGTTCCCATAGCAACCTCAGGCTGCTCTTATGCCTTTCCGTTGCCAGGGCGGGTATGTTGGGCTTGACATGCAGAAGTCTATCTCTTTTCCTGGAAAGGATCTGTATATATCCCTGGATGTTCCAGTCAACCCCTGTTGCTTTCTGCCCTCACCACTGCCACCAGGAACCACAGAACTTTACACTCACACCTGGTTAGCTAAAGCGAAATCCCCTTCTCTCGTCCTTGCAGCGTGGCTCTGTGATACTCTAGGAGGAAACAGCACAGCCCCAAGCTCCCCCCAGGGTGAAGCTGCGGTGGCCTTTAATCAGTCCCGCCTAACATCTTCCCGGTTCCTCATGGTCACTCCGACAGGCCACCCTTTATTCTAAGAACAAGAGATGCAGCCTTGTTTTCCCTTTGTTTTGCTCTCATGGAGGAAGGGGAAGTAAAGTTTGAAAATATAACATTATTAAATTGCTTTTTTCGCTGATGTTCCTTAAACTGCCAAGATAGCTCGAATGTGCCAGATAGCCGGACGCTATTTTCCCTCCATTGCTTTAAATCCGAGAGCTTGTGCATCAAGGATTCCAGACCTCTCTTGGAAGCCCCAGTAATCTGGGGATGCCCCATGAGGAACCTTGGGAATCATATGCAAAAACGTGTGTGTGTTTCTTGGAAGAAACTGTAGCCTTCATGATGGCCTCAAGGGATTTCATGACCCAGAGAAGATTAGGAACTACTATTCCAGAAAATCGCACCCTGGATAGCCCAAGAGAAAGACCAGACGCTGTGCTTTTTCATGCAGCCTGTCTCAGAGCATCCAACTGAACGCAACCGAGCACACGAAGACCCAGAAGGAGGAGCGAAAGCCCATAAATCAGGCGGTAGGCTAGGTTTATTGAAAACTAGGTCTTGATATTTCATTACCTTTGCTTCACATCCACACTCTCATTGCAGCCTTGGGGCATGTGTGACCTAAATGAATCAGAGTGATACAACGTTACAGTCAACAGTGGGCCCCAGACACACGCTGCCTGGGTTCCAAGCCAGGTTACCTGGGGCAAGTCACTTGCTCTCTCTGCAAGCTTCTGTGAAGCAGAGACAGTGACAATCCCCCTCTCGTGGGGTGCTTGTGGGGCTAACATGAGCTATCACATATAATCACTTAGCAAAATGCCGACATGCAGTAGGAGCAGATTAATATCAGCTGTTGTTGGTTGATGTTGCTAATGCTATCATCGTCATCATATCTTTCCTGAACTGCAGTTTAAGGCCTTCCCAGACATGACAGGCCAGTGCCTGGAATAGAATACAAGGTGTCTGAGGTTAAGAAACACTCAGTTTACACATGTTCATGGAATCAGAGTCACCACCCCGCACCCCAAGTTAACCCTCCCCCTTCCCTCTGAAGCCCAGCTGTCAAATCAGCGGCAGTTTTCCCGGGAATGGCTGGGTGCGGAGGCAGAGAGTGAGATGAAGCAGGGACAGTAAGTGTAGGGGTGACCCAGCTCAGGGAAGCCCTCAGTGGCTACCATGCCCAAGGTATCTCCTTCTAGGGAGAGCGTCCTGTCCTCCCGGTAAACATGTGCATTTCACTTCCTAGGTCAGCCTGAAATTCTACCAGCTAAATATTCTTAGGGGTTAATAAGCAATCTGTAAAATGGGAAGGTTAATATATAGCAGGTTCATTGCCTGCCCCAGTTTGAATTTCCCTCTTCCCTCAGGGTTAAGGGTTGAATTGTATTCCTGCCCGCCAAATGTATCTGTTGAATTTCTAACGCCCTCACTATGTGACTGTATTTAGAAATAGAGTCCTTTCAGATGTTACGAGTTAAGATGAGGTTTTACTGGAGTAGGCTGGGCCCCTAAGCCAATGTGAAAGGTGTCTTCATGAAAAAGGGAAATTTGGATGCAGACACAGCTGGCGGGAACATGGCCAGGTGAAGACAGAGACAGGTTGGAGTTGTGCTGGTGCCAAAAGCCAAGAGACGCCGGGTAAGGCAAGGAGGGTTTCTCCCCTAGAAGCTTCAGAGGCACTGCACCTGGCCCCAGAACCACGAGAGCGTAAATTTCCATTGTTTTAAGCTCACTGGTTTGCAGTACTTTGTTACGGTGGCCCCAGGACACTGGTACACTCGGGGATAACAGAGTTCTTTTGCAGTCTTGTGTTTGAGGGAGACCACAAGCGAGGTCACCTCCTTAGGCAGGTAAATCCTAATCCATCTAATCCATTGGATGAGAGCCCAAGCCTGAACCAGTCAAAGGCAGCCCATTCCTTTTGGTTTAAGGATGGGCAGGCAACCGGGTTTTGGCCAATGAAATGTAAGAAGATATTCTGAGAAATTTCTGGGGAAGATTTTCTTATTCTTTTTTTCATTTATTTCATCATATTATGGGGGTACAAATATTGTTAAGGTTACATATATTGCCCCTACCACCCCTTCCCCCCTGCCAAGTCAGAGCTTCTAGCGCATCCATCCTCCATTGCACTCATTACGTAAGTAAACACCTATCCCCTCCTCCCTCCTCCCACCCACCTGACACCGGATAAATGTTTCTTTTCTTTTTGACATTTGGATTACATTTTATACCTTTGCCTCTCCCTAGGAAGGGTTAGAGGTATGCCCTTCCCCTTCACAATGCTTACCACATCCCTAAGATGTGGTTCTACCCCCGCCCCCGAATCCCTTGTGATCACTACCACCATTTGAGCACCATAGTTTTAATCAGTCAGTACCAATTTGATGGTGAGTACATGTGGAGCCCATTTTCCTGATTGTGTCTCCTCACTTTGGATAATGGGCCTAAGCTTAATCCAGATAGTATAAGCGGTGCTAGCTCGCTGTTGTTTCTTAGAATTGAGTAATATTCCATTGTGAACATATACTAAATTTTAATTATCCACTCATGAATTGACGGGCACTTGGGTTGTTTCCATGTCCTTGCAATAGTGAATTGTGCTGCCATAAACATTCGGGTGCAGATGTCTTTATAATAGAATGACTTATGCTTTTTTGGGTAGATGCCCAACAATGCTATTGCTGGGTCGAATGGTATTTCTATTGCTAGCTGTTTGAGGTATCTCCAAATTCTTTTCCACAAAGGTTGCACTAATGTGCAGTCCCACCAGCAGTGTAAGAGAGTTCCTGTCTCTCCACATCCTCTCCAGCATTCGTTGTTTTGGGATTTCTTGATACAGGCCATTCTCACTGGGGTTAGATGATATCTCATTGTGGTTTTGATTTGGATTTCTCTAATGATTAGAGATATTGAGCATTTTTTGTATGTTTGAAGGCCATTATTCTGTCTTCTTTGGAAAAGTTTCTGTTCATTTCCATTGCCCATTTCTTGATGGGGTTGTTTGATTTTTCTTGTTAATTCTTTTGAGTTCTAGATAGATTCTTGTTATTAGACCTTTATCAGAAGTGTAGAGAGCAAATATTCTTATAGGAATCTCTACTAAAGAGGTTCGTCTCATTTAATTCTTGATCGTATGGTGTCCGGCAGTGACACCTTGATCCGTAGCAGCTATTTTGGTATCATCCCACGGATAAAACCAACACAGAAAAGTGAAGTTGTGTGCCTGACACAGGGCATCTGGAATCCGCACCTGTGAGCTTGCAGTTGCATGAGATGACCTATTTATTGCCTTTACTGTCTGGGCCTGTGTGGGTCAGGGCTTTCTCATTTGCAGCTGGAGGCATCTGGACTAGGTCAGGAGACAGCGTCATCACCAAAGTAGCACGTAATTCACACAGCTCCCACCGGTAAATCAGGCTGAAATGAACAGCTCTGGGGGAATGAGGAGCTTCATCTGGGTTGAGAAACTATAGAAATTTGTAGCGCATGGTGCTTTGGTTTGAGGCAGGACAGGCCTGAGGGAGGACAGTTGAGGGCTGATGTCAGCACTGGGACCTCAGTTAACTGTTAAAAAGTTAACTATAACACAGCCTCAGGCAGGCCCTTCAGGAGGCCTTCCAGAAGAAGGCATTGCCATCCAGGAGATGACAGCTCCATGCCTGTTACTTCCCCTGAAGACCTTCCAGCCAGTGGGACCAGATGCGGAGGGGAAAATCATAATATTGATAATCCTGACCCTGTGCAGGCCTGGGCTAACGTGTGTGCTTGTGTCTTAGTTTTTATCAAAAAATTTTAAAAGTGAAAAAAAAAAACAATGTAATAGAAGAAAGCTTATAGAATAAGGACTTAAAGACAGAAAATACTTTTGCGTAGCTGTACAATCTGTTTGTGTTTTAAGCTAAGGGTTACTACAAAAGAGTCAAAAAGTTAAAAAAATTAAAAAGTTTATAAACTGTGAAAGTTACAGCAAGCTAAGGTTAATTTACTACTGAAGGAAGAAAAATGTTTTCTTATAAATTCAGTGTAGCTTGAAAGTGCAGTGTTTACAAAGTCTGCAGCGGTGTGCAGTAGTGCCCTAGACCCTCACCCTCGCTCACTGACTCAGTGCACTGGCGATCTCACAAGCTCCATGCGTGGTAAGTTCCCTACACAGTTGCACCACTTTTACCTTTTATAGCATTTCTATACTGTACCTTTTCTATGTTTAGATATGTTTAGAGACAGTACTTACCATTGTGTTACAGTTGTCTACAGTATTCGGTACAGTTGCATGCTGGACAAGTTTGTAGCCGAGGGCAATCGGCTAGACTGTGTAGCCCAGGTGTGTCGTAGGCTCTGCCATCTAGGTTTGTGTAAGTACACTGTAGGATGTTTGCACAACAACAAAATCGCCTAATGACACATTGCTCAGAACATGTCCCCGCTGTTAATTAGTACGTGACTGTATGTGGAAAGATTAGTTTATCCAAGCTCTCTGCCATTACTACAAGTATGAAAATGTTTAATTCTATTTTATGGTGTTTTGATCTACAGGTTTGAAAAATTTATGTTGCAAATCCAACAGCTTTCCTTTAGGGTTTCCCCCATTTTTGTACCATGCTTAGAAAGTTACTCTCTATCCCAAGAATATTAATATTCTATATTCGTCATTTAATTCTTTAATACTTGTTAAACTTATTTTGATAGAAATTATTAGTGAGAGCTAATATCTTTTCCAAAAATGATTAGTCAGTTGTTCTAACAACTTTGTTAAACAGCCCAGTCTGTCCTTACTTTTTTGAAATGTCAATTTCATTTTAAGGAAAGATATTGTAGAAAATGGGCTCTCAAGGAAAACTCCTTGGTTAGCTCTGCCAGTTACTAGCTGATCACCTTGTGCAAGTTACATAACTTCTCTGTGCCTTGGTTATTTAATTCTTTAATCACCTCAGTACACTATTCCAGGGTTTAAATGAGTAAACAGAAAAAAATATATAGATTTCCAAGAACAAAGGAAGGAAGTTGGATCCCTCCTCATACCATACACAAAAATTATCTCAAAACAAATCATAGACTTAAATCTGAGATAAAACTATAAAACTCTTAGAAGAAAATATTGGAGTCAATCTTTGTGTCCATGAGTTGGGCAGTGGTTTCCTAGCTATGACACCAAAAGCCTAAGCAACAAAAAGAAAAATTCATGATTTGAACTTTATAAATATTAAAACATTTTGTGCATTAAGAAAATGAAAAGACAATCTGGAGAGTGGGAGAGAGTATTTGCACATCATATATCTGATAGGGGACTTATATCCAGAACTCTTAATAGTTAAACAATAAAAATAGAAACGCAATTTAAAAACGGACAAAGGATTTGAGAAGACATTTATCTAAGGATGATATCCGAGTGCTCAATAAACACAGGAGAAGATGCTCAACATTGTTACTCATCAGGGAAATGCAAATCAAAACCACAATGAGATACCACTTCACACTCAGCACGGTGGCTACAGTTAAAAAGAAGACAACAATTTTGGGAGAGGATATGAAGAAATTGGAACCCTCATACATTGCAGATGGGGATATAAAATGGTGGAGCCACTTTGAACAACAGCTTGGCAGTTCCTCCAAAAGTTACACGTGGAGTTGCCACATGCCCCAGCAATTCCACTCCTAGATGTATACCTAAGAGAAATATGTCCACACAGAAACTGTACATGAATGTTCATAACAGCACTATCTATCATAGCTAAAAAGTGGAAACAGCACAAATGCCCATCAACTGGTAAAAGTATAAACAAAACATCTTTATTGTACAATGGAATATTATTCAACCATACCACAAATGCATTTGTGTGACATGCTGCAATGTGGATGGACCTCGAAAACAATCTGCTAACTGAAAAAAGCCAGGCACAAATGACCATATATTTTATTATTCCATTTATATGAAATGTCCAAAACAGGCAGATTCATGGAGATTAGTGTTTACCAGTGGCTGGGAGGAGGGGGCAATGGTGAGTGACTGTCAAGGAATACAAGGTTCCATTTGGGGTGATGGAAATGTTCTGGAATTAGATTAGGGTAATGGTTGCACAACTCAGTGAATATACTAAGAATTATTGAGCGGTATGTTTTAAATTACAAATTTTATGCCAAGTGAATTATACCTCAATAAAGGTATTATAAAAAATAAATTCCAGAACATTTGGCAACTTCTCATGGGGCTTTGTAACAGTTGTTAACAGTTTGGACTTTGAAGTTAGATAATCTGGTTTCAAATCCCACTTCCCCTGCCTATTAGTTCTATAAACTTGGACAAAGGTTTTAAATCTTTCCAACCTCATGTTCCTCGTTTGAAAAATGGAGCAAATTATGCACACTTTCTAGAGTTGCAAGTGATAGAATATTTTTTGTGTTCTTTTTTTTTTTTTTGCATTTCAAAATATTATGGGTGTACGAATGTTTTTGGTTATATGGATCACTTTTGTCAGGGCTATAAGTGTGACCATCACCCAGATAGCGTTCGTTGTATTGGTTAAGTAGGTTTTCACCCATCCCCTCCTCCCTCCTCCACCCTGCTTGATTTCCACTGAGTTTTACTTCCCTCTGTGCACATGCGTGCTCATCAGTTAATTCCAGTTTAATAGCTAGCACATATGGTGTTTGTTTTTCCATTCTTTAAATATATCATTTAGGATATCTCCAGTTCCATCCAAATTATTGCAAAAGGCATTAATTCGTCCTTTTATATGGTTGAGTAGTAGTCTATGGTATATATATGCCACATTTGGTTAATCCACTCATGAATTAATGGGTTGATTCCACATCTTTGTAATTCTGAATTGTCCTGCAACAAACATTCGAGTGCAGGTGTCTTTTCGATAAAATGACTTCTTTTCCTTTGGGTAAATACCCAGTAGTGGGATTGCTGTATCAAATGGTAGGTCTACTTTTATTTCTTTGAGGAATCTCCATACTGTTTTCCAGAGAGGTTGTACTAATTTGCAGTCTCACCAACAGTGTTTAAACATTCCTTTCTCTCTGCATCCATGCCAGCATCTACTGTTTTTGAACTTTTTAATAAATGCCATTCTAACAGGGATAAGGTTATATCGCATTGTGGCTTTAATTTGCATTTCCCTGATGATTAGTGACATTGAGCAATTTTATTATGTTTATTGGCCATTTGTTTATCTTCTTTTGAAAGCTTCCATTCATGTCTTTTGCCTTCTTTGTGAATTTTTTTTTTTCTTGCTGATTTGCTTGAGTTCTGTGTAGATTCTGGTTATTAACCCTTTATTGGATGTATAACTTACAAATATTTTTCTGCCATTCTGTAGGTTGTCTCTTTGCTCTGTTGATTATTTCCTTAGCTGTACAGAAGCTTTTAAATTTAATCAAGTCATTTTTATTTATTTTTGTTGTTGCTGTAATTGTTTTGGGGGTCTTAGTTAAAAAACTCTTTGCTTAAGCTGATATCTAAAAGAGTTTTTCTTACATTTTCCTCTAGAATTTTTATGGTTTCATGCTTTACATGTAAGTCTTTTTTTTTTAATTTCAGAATATTATGGGGGTACAAACATTTTGGCTATCTATATTACCTTTGCACCACCCAATCCAGAGCTACAAGTGTGCCCATCCCCTAGACAGTGTGCTCCACACCCATTAGTTGTGAATTTACCCATCTCCACCACCCCCTCCTACCTGCCTGGCACCTGATGAATATTACTTCACATGTGCACCTAAGTGTTGATCAGTTAGTACCAATTTGATGGTGAGTTCATGTGGTGCTTGTTTTTCCATTCTTGTGATACTTCACTTCAAAGAATGGGCTCTATTTCCATCCAGGATAATAGAAGAGGTGCTAGTTCACCGTTGTTTTTTATTGTTGAGTAGTACTCCATGGTATACATACACCACATTTTATTAATCGTCTCATGTACTGATGGGCACTTGGGACGTTTCCACATCTTTGCGATTGTGAATTGTGCTGCTATAAACATTCAAGTGCATTGCATGCTGGGTACATTACCAGCCTCTTCATTTTTCCTTTATCCTAATGGGCATGCCCGTATTCATGGGCTCAATCTCTATCCATGATAATATAAGAGGAGCTAAATCATCATTGTTTATGTAGTTGAGTAGTACTCCATGGTATACATATACCACATTGTATTAATCCACTCACGTATTAATGGGCATTTGGGTTGTTTCCACATCTTTGCAATTGTGAATTGTGCTGCTATAAACATTCTAGTGCAGATGTCTTTATTACAGAATGTCTTTTTTCCTTTGGATAGATGCCTAGTAGTGGGATTGCTGGATCAAATGGTATTTCTATTTTTAGCTCTTTGAGGCATTTCCATATTACTTTCCACAGGGGTTGTACTAATTTGCAGTCCCACCAGCAGTATAAGAGTGTTCTAATCTCTCCACATCCACGCCAGCATTTGTTGTTTGGGGACTTTTTGGTAAGAGTCATTCTCACTGGAGTTAGGTGATATCTCATTGTAGTTTTGATTTCCATTTCCCTAATAATTAGAGCTGTTGAGCACTTTTTTATATGTTTGCTGGCCATTAGTCTGTCTTCTTTTGAAAAGTTTCTGTTCATGTCCTTTGTCCATTTATTGACGGGGTTGTTTGGTTTTCTCATGTTGATTTTCTTAATTTCTATATACATTCTAGTTATCGGCCCTTTGTCAGATATATAGAAAGCAAATACTTTCTCCCATTCTGTAGGTTGTCTGTTCACTCTGACAGTTTCCCTATATTTTGCTTTTCTTTTTTATTTGTATAACCGAAGCCTAAGTTCTTAATAATTTAATACTACTGGGCTCTTAATTATGTTTGGATGTTCCTATAACATTAATAGGCGTATGGTGAGATGACCGTCAGCAAGAAGACTCCAAGACATGTGCAGATCAATTCACACAGGAGTTGCCTGGTTCATTCATTCATTCAAAGAACATTTGCTTAGTTCCTCTTATGTGCCAGGCACTGTGCTTGGCACAGTCAGCCAAGCCTCAGAGCTGGGATTCCCAAATAGCTGTCCTCCTGCCTGGTTTCTATCATTGCCCTCCAGCCAAAGCCCACCAGCCATGGACTTCTAGGGTAACAAGTTGGGTTTGGTCTTTGTCATGAGGTGGGACACGCACCATGAAGAGCAGTGGAGTGTCTCCATAAGAGGGTGTTGGAACGGATGTATTATATACTTGGGCGTGTGTCAGGTGACTTGGGGGAAGGTTCAAAGAAGTGGAGCCTCGCTCTGAAGTATGGATGCTGTTGGGAAGTGGGAGTAATCTATGCGTGGGTATTGTCTTAGTTCACATTCTGTTGCTATAACTGAATACCTGAGACTGTGTGATTCATAAAGAAAAGGGGTTTATTTCTTATAGTTCTGAAGGATGGACAGTCCAAGGTGAAGGAGTTGCATGTGTTGAGGGCCTTCTTGCTGAGGGAACTCTTTGCAGAGTCTCTGTGCAGGGCATTCCAGGGTAAGGGGGATGACCTCATTTACCCTAATTGTCTCCCACAGACTCCGCCTCTCAAATACCATAGTCTGATTTCTCACCCTCTCAATACTGTTACAATGGGGATTAAGTTTCAACATCAGCTTCAGAGAGGACAGACATTCAAACCATAGCACGTATCTAAATTTTATTCATAAGGTAGAGGAATGAGGCCCGGCTGAAGCTGGGGTGGGTAAAGAAGCAGTGGTCACTCATGTTGGCCAGGATAGCAGGTGTTTTATTATTTTTATGGTTTCTTTGGACAGTGTTGATGCTATTATCTGTGTTCAGCCATGATAATGGAGAGGTCTTGTTTTTGTCTTGATCCATCTTGGTTGTAGAGTGGTCTTGTCTGAGGCTGGTGTTTGTGCAATTGCTTACATTCAACGAGAGAACAAATGAGAGTCAGGGATGTCAGAGGCTGCTTTCCTCTCTCTAGCTTCATTCTTACCATGGCATGAGTTTTAACATAATTCACCTTGGAAAAGATGCAGAAGACAATGCATAGCTTTGTTTAGCCTTAACTAAAGAAGAGCAGCTGCACATAAATGCTGTCCTCAAGGGCCACTAGACCAGTTTTATTGCAAGCTCAGCTGAAGGAAGCTCCTGAGTCATCTGATCTTCCATGGACCTTGTGAACAGGTGCATGGAAATAAGCTCATGGACAGGTGAGGCTTAGAGATTTTCCTCTGGTAATTTATTCTTTATAGAGTGCAGGTACCTGGGCTGTGATGCTCATTTTTCTCTTGAGGATTCCCAGGTGTGACCCTCTGCAGGGACGATCTGAACTAGTCATGTTAGAACACATCCAAAGACAACATCCCCAGAGCAGAGTTGCTGATGAACGTTTGTAATGCAACAGCAGGTCACGGCGGGTGCCAGGGGACACCAGGGCAGTGACCAACAATCTGCTCTTTGCATTTCAGCCACGGCTGAGGCAGAAAGGCAGAGACAGGGGCGGAGGCAGTAGATCTTAGAACATACCATTTGCCCACCTATTTCTTTCAGTCCCCATACCCTCAGGTCAATTAATTCCAGAATCTCAACTTAGACGTCCATCTTTGTGTGACTATCCGTTTAACTACTCATTTTAAGGTCCATTATGGAGGAATATAGCCCATGTACACACAGGCAAATAAGGACCTCCTCATTCTAAAGATGCACAAGCAAAGCAGGTCACCTGGTTTTAGTCTTCTCTCGAAGGCAGGGGTCCTCAGACTTTTTAAACAGGGGGCCAGTTCACTGCCCCTCAGACCATTGGAGAGCTGGACTATAGTTTTAAAAAAAATATGAACAAATTCTTACGCACACTGCACATATCTTATTTTGAAGTAAAAAAACAAACAGGCAAAAACACCCGCGTGTGGCCCGCGGGCCGTAGTTTGAGGACACCTGATCTAGGAAATGGAGATAACCTTTAACTTATGGGCCCAGAGGCATCACTTCTCTGCCTGTGTGGCCGGATTCTCCTCCCTGGGTGGTGCTGTGGGATCTTATCCATCCTGGGAAGCCCCTGTCATGCTTCCTGTCCCTGATTTTTCAGCTTCTGTACTTGCTCAGAGCAGAGTCTTTATTGTTAATGTGAAAGGAGGAAGCCATGTGCACTTCAGGAAGATAGCACAGCCAGTGCAAATGTCCTGAGGCGAGGGGAAACTTGATGTGTTCCGTCAGTGGCACTGCCGGAGTAGAGAGAGCAGAGCTCAAGAAGAGGAGATGAAGCCCTTACAGGCCAGTGAGGATTTGCATTGCACACTGGGTACGTTACCAGCCTCTTCATTTTTCCTTTATCCTAAGGGGCATATCCACATTCATCAGCTATTTCTTTAAAAAAGGGAAATCACACAGCATATATTGGTATGCATTTGCTTTTCTAGCTGGCAATACATCACAGTTGTCTTTCTAGATCAATACACGTGCCTTCATTTTGTCCTTTTGAGTGGGTACACCGTATTGACTCTGTGGTTTGGCATCACTTTTGTAACCATTATCTTACTGGGCATTCAGCTTGGAAGCATTTTCATGTGTTCATGCCCCTCGAAATAATGTTTCTGAGCCTTGTAAGTAGTAGCTTCCCAACCACTTTTTGCAGCGGAAGTAACGCAGGAAGGAAAGGGCGGAAAAGTTGGTGTCAGACTGCGGAAGACCTTCCGGGGGAAGTTTTGGAAGATACATTCTTAGGTTGTCATCACTTCTCCCCTTTTCATAGACCGTGCTGCCGGAGGACAATACTCCCTCCCCAGAGACGCAGGTCAAACGCCACGTCCTCTGTGGCTCATTTATAGATTGGATACGGAATGGGCCGTTGCTAGAGAATGGGAACAGAATAGCATCAGAAGGCGCTTCGCAATCCTGAGTCTATAGCATTCACCGTGAACGTGAAAGAGGGGAGAAGAGCGCTTTTGCTTAAAGCCTGTTAATGCAACAAGGGGAAGGGACATTCCTCTGTGAAAAGAAGGAGGAGAAAGGAGGCATTCTGAGACCGTAAACTGTATCAATAGCACATAATACCGTGATCGTTGTCATTGTCATCACGCCATGCAGCCAGCTCTGCGTTACCTTGGCCACGTATTGAAGGCAGGGGAAAAGACAAGGATAAGTGTGTGGTAACCATTTAAAAAAATGTCTGGAAGCCCTAAGTTGTCTCCAAGATTACTTTCTGAGACCTCTGTGAAGCCTTTCTTTCTCATTTGCCACTATAAAATTATTTCTACACCGATAACAATTGGGATTGTAATAATTCTGAGTAAATCTATGCTGCTCATTCAATCCTGTCCCCCCAGGTAATCACTGTAAAAGGCTAGGTATGATGCATTAAATGAAAATAGTGCAGCCACAGGGAGGGGCAGGTGCCAGGCAGTGGGTTTAGCATTTGTGTGTGAGTATGCGTGCGTGTTCAGACTACAGTCAGCCCTTGGTGTCTGCAGGTTCCACATCCTTGGATTCAACCAGCTGCAAATCACAAGTATTGGGAGGGGGGGGGGTAAAAAATAACAATACAATAATAAAATAATACAACATTTAAAATACACCAACTATGTACTTAGCATTTTATTAGGTATTATAAGTTATTTAGAGATGATTTAAAGTATAGGAAAGATGTCCATAGGTTATATGCAAATACTGTACCATTTTCTGTAAGGGATTTGAGAACCTGAGGATTTTGCTACCCTGGGCTGGGTGGGGTGGGGGGTCTTGGGACCAGTCACCTACAGATACTGAAGAACAATTGTACCTTTGTGTTCTTCCCTCTCTTAGTCCATTATTATATAACGTATGATGCATTGACTTTACATCATGGTATTTAAGTTACAGGACGTTAAGAGGAAGAATAAACATCACCCAAGGACTTTGCATCCTCTTCTATGGATAAGGTTAATGTGTTTTTAGTTGTGTGCAGGATAGTTGTATGGTAGTAAGTGGATGTATGACTTTGTTATTGTCTTTACTTGGAGATTTAGTATGGCTTAAGGGGATGTGTATGGACGCCAAGATGACAAGGGATGGATTTATGATGGTTAGTTTTATGTGTTAAACTTGGCTAGGCATGGTACTCAGATATTTGGTCAAACACCAGCCTGGATGTCACTGTGAAGATATTTGTTAGATATGACTAACATTTAAATCTGTAGACTTCGAGTAAAGTAGATTATCCTCCATCGTGTGGGTGGGACTCAACAGCTGAAGTCCTTTGGAGAAAACAAACTGAAATCCCTGGAAGAAGAGGGCATTCTGCCCACTAGCCACCTCTGGACTTGAGCTACAACATAACTCTTCCCTGGGGCTCCGGCCTGCCAGCCTGCCCGGCAGATTTTGGACTTGCCAGTCTACACAATAAAATGAACCAGCTTATTAACATCAATCAATCAATCTCTCACTCTCTCTTTCTCTCTCCCTTCTATTTGTTTTGTTTCTCTGGAAAGCCTTGACTCATACATATATGGTATCCATGACCTAGAAGTTCAGGAAGGATCATATTTCCACACACAAGCCTACACACCTTGCCACATTCGCCACCTAAACATCTTCCTCAGCAAAATTACACACTATATCATGCCATGAAATGTCCATGCTGTTTTCATAAAGAAACTGGGAATGTTCTCACGATAAATTCTTCAGGCTATGCTGCCTTTTAATTTGGGAATACCTAATTTTAAAAACTCGGGTCAAAAGCGTTCACTGGACACCCCCTGTATTGGTTTTCTCTAGCTGCCCTAACAAATTTCCACAAACTTAGCGACTGAAAAGCCACTCTTTTTTGCTATTTCAGAGTTTTGTGGGTTAGAAAGCCCGTGGGTGTGGCTGGTTTCTCTGCTTCTTGTATCACCGAGCTGAAACTGGGTGTCCACCGGGCTGTGTTCTTCCTTCCGGAGGACCCGGAGGGGAATTCGCTGCCCGGCTCCTTCGATGGTTGGCAGAACGCCGCGGTGGTAAAACCGATGTCCTTGTTTTTCTGCTGGCTGTCAGCTCGGGGTCACCCTGAGCTCGTAGAGGCCTTTTTCTGCTCCTTGCCTACAATTGCTTACAACGCAGCATTAGCAAGCTCGGAGTGAGTCCTTCCGACACTTCGCATCTCCCTGACTCTCCTTCCGCTTCGTTTCTCCTGACTCCGTTTCTGCCACGTCTAATCGACCGACTCTTCTGCTTTCTTAATCTGCTCGTAAGAGTCCATGTGATGTCATCAGACCCACCCAGACAGTTTAGGATATTCTTCCTGTTTTAAGGTCAGTCAATTAGCATTCCATCTGCAGATTCCCTTCGACTGTGTGAAACAGCATATTCACGTTCTGTAGGTTAGGCTGCGGACATCTTCGGGGCACCATTATTCTGCCTGCCGTACCTGCCATGATCAGAGACTGCGAATGTCCTTGCCTTTGAGTCCCTTAAAAATTCACTGGAGGAGACAGAGATGTGCTTGCAGTAGAGTGTTCACAACACTCTTTTCAGGCCGTAGCAGGGAGTTGCAGACTAGAACCCGGCTCCGCGAACCCCACAGCACTAGCGGAGCAGGGGCCGTCTGAGCCATCGCCGTCTGGCTGACAGCGCCCAGCACGTGGCCACACACAGAGTGGGTACTCAGTGGTTAAATGGGTGAACGGAGCTAGAGGAAAATTGGGTGAAAGACTGCAAATATTTAAATTATCTCATCAATAGGATTTAACATCCTTTATTCATCTGTTTATCCCATAGTTGTAAGTTGAAAACTTAATCTGTATGATTTCAGTGCTGGGCCCAGAGACGCAAAGATGAGGAGCCCAGGGGGCTTATACCCTCGTGGAGCTCAGAGTCTGACGCTAACTGTGTAAAAAGGTGAATGGACGCGTAGTTAACAATGTGCACTACATGTGACGAGGACACTTAACAGATGTCTCATGAGCGATAAGGAGAAGCAACTCCGAGGAAGCTGACTTTCGAGTGGAAGGCAGACAGAAGGGAGAGTTGTCTCAGGCTGGCTTCCGGGGAAATGGACTCTAAGGTGGGGTCCGTGTGCAGGAAGCCCGTGGGGGCTGCTTGGGGTCGGCACCTGCGTGGGAGCGAAGGGAGCAGGGCGGCAGAGAGAGGAGCTGGGGTGCAGGCACAAGCAGGATCTCAGCCGATCCCACAGGGAGCTCTGAGGCTGGAGCGGCCCTTCAAGTGGCCTGAACTGGGGCTGGGCCTGGGGCCTGGGTTTTGCACCCACCCCCACTGACCAGTTACCTCGATTCTGTGTGTCACATTGAGACGTGCCTACAGTTTTCTGGAGGCAGGTGTGGCATGTTTTGAATGGTTAGAAAATGTCATGATTACATACATTAAATATACTTAATATCATCAAGTACACATTTTATACGCATCAGAATTATTGGAAAATCTGGTTTTGGTTAGGGGAGTGGGGGCATAATGCATCAACTTCAATTTTCTCCCATCACTGCCTTCAGCTGGGCTCTGAGCTTTCCACTGACCTCTCCTAGCACCACGGCCCGTCCAGCCTACACCGCGACACTCCCCTGCCCCTGCCTGGGGTGCCTGGTCTTTGCATTCTGGGTCACTTTCTCCTGTTGTATTGGGGTGGTAAGATGTGAGCAGATGCTGAGGAACGAAGGATCTTTCCTTTATCTTGGCTGTGGCTGTTTTTCTAATACTTACTGACCATCAAAGGTCTCTGTATGGCAAATAGCCTACATTCCTGCACCATTCTCTGACACCAACTGGGCGTCCTACAGTTCAATTCAATCCATTAAGTACCCAGAGTTAGCGTGAGATCCCATGAGTTAAAGGGCAGCATCCCCAACAGGACCGCCATTACTGCAGCCACCAGCAGTAAGTGGGGTCCTCGGGCTACCTGCACTTTTGTCTGCTCGGCTACAAAGTCAAGGCCACACAATGTCCTCAGGTTTGAAAATTTGCTAGAACATCTCACAGAACTCTGGAAAGTGCTCTACTTAATAATGACTGATTTAAAAGGATGCAAACAAACAGGCAGATGCACAGGTTGTACGGCAAGATTGGAAGGGCCATGAGCTCAGGAGCATTGGTCCTTGTGTAGCTGGTGTGCGTCACCCTCCTGGTACCTCCATGTGTCCATCTACCAGGAAGCTCTCTGAGCCTCATTGTTCAGAGTTTTTATCTAAGCTCTTTGACTAAGGCACGATTAATTAAATCTTTGGCCACAGGACTGAGCTCAATTGCTATCCCCCTTTCTTTCCTCAGACATTGGCGGGGAGGATGCTGAATATCCCAATGCTCTAATCACATGCTTGCCCTTCCTGGCTTGCTGGCTCCTCCCTGGAAATTACTTGAGGTCCATCAGGAGACACATCACTAGTATAAGCAAGCTCCAGTGGAACTACAGAGGCAGAAAGGGGCTTGTTATGTATAACAAAACGCACTCCTATCATACAGGAAATTCCAAGGGTTTTTGAAGCTCTGTCCATGGACCAGGAACAAAGAACAGATATTTTCTTTATTGTACTGCATAACCAAATATGTGTGGCTAATTTGGCAGGGAATCGTCAGGGTGTCTGCTATACAGTCCCTGAATGAGTTAAGGAATAATAAGGATGTAAAAGTCTTCCTCCCTCCCGTGATGCACCCCAATCCCATATAGGGACTTTTGCCGCTGGGACCTCTCACCAGTAACCAGCTGTCCTAGCTAAGGTACCAGCCAAGCCCAGGTGGTTTCTGCAGTATCCATGGAAACTCACGCATCCTGTCCTAACTGTGCCCACACTCCATCCGACATCTCTCTCCTTCTGGTTTATTTCTTCCTGTCCAGGTAGGTGTATAGTAGATAAACATGTCACCTCCCAATGAAAATAGCAAATTGGAGAATAAAAACTCCATTTCCTTACTTTTGCAGGCACTCCCAACCTCTGTGAGTGATTCACTTGTAGCCTCCCTCACTTGGGTCTGGGGGAACAAGCAACTCAAGCCTTAACACTCTGTCTAGTAATCCAGGACAATTTTCTCTTTCTCCCTCATTCCCCTGATTTTGGTTTAGGCACTGGGAAGGAGTGAGCACTGGGGTGATGGTTGGAAGTGGCAGAACATAATAAACCCTTAATGGGAATCGGGTCCCATTACTCTTTAAAAAGTCCAGGGATGTGACACCTTGATCCTCAGCCTTGGGTCACAGAAACCAAATCTGGGCAATTGGGAGGGTCCTTCTCAACCCTCACTTGCATTTACTTGGCCACCTAGCTGGCTCATCTCAGTCAGTCTTTTTCTGATTGTCACAATTGCACGTGTTCCCAGATCTTTTATAAATGAGGCGAAAAGGAAGAAAAATCTCCACTGATGGCAACACTGAAAAATAGTGTTTTAAGAGAGACCAATAGAAACATTTCTAATTCACCTGCTTAAGATCTGAAAAATATGAGAGAAACAAAGTAGAGCAACAATAGAATCCCATTTGTCACTGACAGAGATCATGCGGGACAATGCTGGTTGTATCTATGGGCAAACGAGCCTCATAACTTGAGCTAAGAATCCAACAGACCTACCCACGCAATCCTAAGCACCACTGGACCGCTGGCCACCTCTGCACCTGCCAAAGTGTAGGCTGCCCATGCAACCTGATGGCATGAAGGCGTGATTAATTATTTTTAGCTTTGTAACAGATGATCACAGCCTCAGCAGCATAAGACAGCACACACTTACCACCTCACAGGTAAGGTGGGCTGGGAGTCCAGGCACAGGGTCAGGGTCTCCCCCGAGGCTTCAATCACAGCGTCAGCCACGGCTGAGGTCTCATCTGAAGACTCAAATAGGTGAGGCTCTTCCTCCAAGTTCATGTGGCTGTTGGTGGGATTCCATTCCTTGTGGACTGTTGGACTGAAGGCCTCAGTTCCCGCCTGGCTGTGGGCCAGAGACCACCCTCAGTTCCTTGCCGTGAGCGTGTCTCCAGCACGCCTCCATGCTCCAGGAAAACATGCACATTGAGGAGGCAACAGAGAGAGTGGCTAGATGAAAGTGACAGGCCTGTGTAACGGGTGACGTCCTTTCATCTTTGCCCTATTCTATTGGTTAGAAGCAAGTCACAGGTAGGTCCTGCCTACACTCAAGAGGAAGAGATCCCACCAGGGCATGAATGCCAGGGGACAGGACCACTGAGGGCCATCACTGAATCTGTCCACTGCAGGGCGTTTCGTAGGGACTGCCTTCTCCCAGTAGAAAGCAGAGGACAGGGTAGGGCTATACATGTCTAGTTCCTCCTTCCACACCACTGTTGAGGGGAAGGCATTCCTTCCCCTGAATTCAAACAGGGGAGGAATGGGAAGGAGTGAGGAGTGTTCACCAAGGAAACATCAGGAGAGGAGAGGTGAGAAAAACACTCCCTCCACAAAAAAATTATGAACATATTGATAAATTTCTTTGTTGTCTGATAGTCTGATATGTGCTTACGCATTCCATAACTAGAAGCATCTGAACGTCCTGTTTAATAGCCTACCCTTTATTCCGATGAATATGTGTCTATTTTTCCATGTCACTTGGTCATCTCCTGCTATGTGCTTTTCTGAGTGCTCTGTACTCTGCATCACCTGGCCGCCCAGTGACTATCTACCCCTACCCTTGGTGGCCCATTTTACCTTCCGGTGCCTTGCGGTCTCCAAGCTGTGTCAGCAGCACAGCTTCCTGCACCGTAGTCACTGATGGTAGAGCAGAGAATGTGGGAGCCCAGAAAGCTGCAGAAAGGCCCCTGCCGCCTTCTCAGGGTATCCCAGGGTGGAGATTGAGCTGATGCTCTGTGGGCTTATCAGTCCCTGGAACCGGCCTGATAGGCAGGGAAGGACGCCAAGAAGGAGAGGGTCTTGGGGACTCAGGTGACACAGCCCAAGAACCCTTTCCCTGTTCAAGTCTTGAATGTGCCAACGCCACCCTTCACTGAAGCAGCACTTAATTACTCCCAGCCACCTCCGTGGACACGAACGTGTCAGTAATCTTTCGGAGATTCTCACTAGCAGCGCGGCTGGGCACGTCAGCCCCGACCCCGCACAGCACGGCAGCCATCACCGGGCTGTCGCTGCCACTTCGGGAGTGTCCTAATGTGAGCATTGCCCTTTCATGGATTAGCAACAGAGACGGAAGGAAGCCACACAGCAAGGCCGTCTGGGGATTCGGAAAGACTGGGTTGCTTTCTTCGAAAGGAAATGTAAAATGGCCACACTTTGGACTGCAGCAGCAGGCTACCCATCACGAATGCTCACTGTCCGTGGGAAATTTTAAAACAATCATAAACAAACCACAGAAGATGCATCAGGCTAAGTAGAAATTTTCATCTGTAGCTTACCTTCTTTCTTTCTGTCTTCCATTCCTGCTCTGACACATTCTTAGAGGCCATGGCCTTCATTTCCCTTTACTGGTGTTTCTAATCATGCCCTTGACTTTTCCTTAAAGCACCAAAATCCTTACCTACCGCTGTAGGGATTTCTGAGAGATGTCACAGACCACAGGCAGAGTGCTGGGGTCCCCAGCCGCTGCAGTGAATTAAGTGCACGGCAGGGCCTGTGAACCCCCAAGCCCTCGCAGGTCATTCCGCCCACCTGGGCACGTCAGCGGCCACGCCCAGGCAAGTACACACGGTCTCATGTTTGAATTTCAAGGTCACAAAGTCAAGGTCATTGTGAGAAGATTTTGCAAAAACAGCTCAAGGTGACTGTGTTCCGAAGCCTAAAAGTCGACAGAGGGACCCCCACTTCCTTTAAAACGGTTCCTCCCAGGCGTCAAGTGTGTGTGTCAGCTTGCGGCCCCCACCCTTTGGGACAGTGCCAGGAGACTTTGCTCTCAGACAGAATGCCTCAAGGGCTCTTCCTGGTGGGCAGCTGGGGCCACACACCTGCTTCCCTGATCCCCCTCTGCAGTGTTGGAAGTTGTTTTCTCTCCTGGCTGCATGGAACCCCCGCATTTTCCCCATGAGGCGTAACTACCTCAAATCTGTGCCCCTAAAGCTTAAATCACAGCATCCCAGGTTGCAAAGAGAGCTCGCGTCTGACCCTGACACCCGACACCTCACACGCTTCTGAGGGAAGGGACAGCTGCCTTCATGAGCAGCCTCTTCAGACAGGCTGCAATGTTGCTTCCAAACTGCCCTGTTGGCTCTTGACAGTTCCCATATTCGAGTGTATTTCTGCACCAATATCCGGCACCACCGCCATTTGGGTCACTGTATCTGCCATGTTTCACGTGATGGAACTGATGCTCATCAAGGCCACGCCGAGGTGACCCACTGTCCCAGTTTGCCTGGGACTCTCTTGGTTTTGACACTGAAAGTCCCGCACTCTGAGGACTCCTCATGCAATAGGAAGTTAAGGAGCTGAGATCTAAACCTGTGCTCTTTCCAGGCGACACGCCGTGGACTTCTGCCTGCTTTTCTGGTTCTGCCTCTTGGAGTAGCCTGGAGTTCGTCTTAATCACCGTTAGGTGTTATCCTGCACGTCAGCCCCGAGCAGGGCACGTCCACCCACGCCAGGTCCCGCTCTCCCAGGGCCTCTTTTCTGGGGACACCTGCTTCTTGTTGGCTGATTGGGAAGTAGGTGTGGGACTCTTGCCCGTGCTCACTCAGGCCTTCTGGACGTGCTTCTCGAAGGTTTTTTTTTTTTTTTTTTTTTTTTTTGTCTCAGATTTTTTATTCTTCATTGCACTTAGTGTAGTTCCAGGGATACTATAGGCTCCCAAATCCTATTTGCTGAATTAAATTAAAATGAACAAACACTGATTCTATTACTTTTTGTTTTAAAACAAGTGTAGGCAGAAGGGAAGGGTCTCCCTGGTCTGGACTGCCTATTTGTGGTCTGAGACTGCTTCAGGAACCTGGATCTCACCCGAAGTCAAAGGCTGTTCTTTATCCACCACCTCTGTTCCTCCTCCTGGCCAGAGAAGTGCGAAAGCTTCCTTGGCCTGCCCAGGTTCAGGGTAATGAGAAGCATAAAAGCCTGCAGCAAACCAGAGGGGTAAGGCCCGCAACTCAGAGAGGCTCATGTGCGATTCCTTCCTCACTTGTTAGCTCCTGGGATCAAGGGAAGGAAGGGATCATGAGCTTTACCCACCCAGGCTGGCCTCCCTGCCAGCACCAACCCCGAAGGGGAGGTAATCGAGATGCCTGCAAAAGTTCCCAGACTTGCTCCACAACAGGCTTCCCTGCGGGGAGAGGTGCAGGTGGGGGTATCTTCAGAGGCCGCCCCAGCCCTGGGAGCCTCATGCTCATCGCCCCCAAGCCGGGATGGACTGGGCCGTGCTGTGGGCTTTGCTTTCTTCTCATGCATCAGCCAGGAGCTGGGGTAGGTCCTGAAAACATGAAAAGGTTCCCAGATACAAGGACTGGCTACTGTTAGGATAACAGCCCCTTTCTGTCCTAATGAGGTCCTCCCACGCCGAGGGCTGTTGCTGCCTCTGCAGACCGTCGGCGCAGCTGTGATTTGAGGACTTGCTCTTTAATCACCCATCATGTGTCATCACCCTGACAGGCGGTGGCAGCCGCGAGACACAAGCGCCAATAAATCGTGCTCAAAGACCGTCCTTTGTTGATTTTCTCTCGCAGCTACTCCGTGGCAGCTGGGCCATCACCGGAACAACACGGTGGCGGCACGGAAGGAAGTGGATTGGAGGTAGCTGGTAGAAATAGGGAGCGTCCCTCCCTCTCTCCCTCTCTCTCTCTTGGTTTCCTTCCGTGCATTCCTAGTGCCTGGCAGGCGCTCCACCACGCCAAGCCCTTGGCAGTCGGTGGAAATGAGCAGTGTCTTGTTAGCTAATTGCCAGTACAGAATTTCAAGCACTTCTGCATGCAAATCATAACAGCGCTGAGCTTTCTTGCTTTTTAACACACTGCGTGCATCCATCCCACCCCTGGCTTCTGGGAAAAATGAGGTCTGTTGAAAACCGCATGTCAGATTATTTCTGGGGCTTTTCTGTCTCACCTCCACCCCTGCTTTCCCACCTGAGTAGGGCTCCTGACGACCTGCTGGTGCTGTAAGGGACTAAGAGACGGGAGATGCCACACAGCTTTGGGATGGAACACAGGCGGCAGCATTCCCCACCCCCACCCCATTCCTTTGGAATTTATCTCTGAGGCCTCTTAGATCTGCATCATAAGAAACAAAATGCAAAACAGGCCCAGGGACTTAAGAAAATGATTAAACGGAGAATAGTCTACTGCAGCACAATTGTGAATTTTAATAACAGTTTGGCCAGAGCCAGTGTGATGGATGACGTAGCATATTCGTTCACTGTGAGAGAGGGGTCCATTTCCATGTGGCAGTGCATCAAGTTAGAAACGGTCTCCTGTGTGTGGGTCATGAAATATAATGCAGAGACAAAGTGTGCAAGAGCAAAAAAAATATTCGTAAAAGGCTTCCATGTTACAGGCAGGGCTGGCTTCATGGGGTGCAGCCTGTGCAGCCACACCGGGCCCCCACTTGGAAAGGACCAGTGTTTGATTGGCACACTGCTGTCGCCATCTGGAAATTCTTAATAGTGTTTGAACAAGGGGCCCACGTTTCTGTTTTACACTGAGCCCTGCAACTTGCATCTCCTGCTTACAGGTAATATGTATGTGAAACCAGCCCTGCTAAAAATGCTCATTTTGTTCCTTTTCTACTACCTTTTACTAGTTAAAAAAGAAAAAGGAGTGCATTTAAGAAGAGATTCTGTGCCTTTGAGCCTCAGGTCTTTTTATCAAAGCAAAACAATCCAACCAAGGCGATGTTCAATCATCGGCTCCCGCAAAGACTTAACTTTTTATTCCAAAAAAAAATCACTTCATATTTTTTTCTTTTTCTGTATGATTGTTCATTTGCTTTCATTCTAAATTGTGAAACGTAACAAGAGTCTTGCAGGAAGACCTGTGCTCCTGAGTTTTGGTGTTCCAGAATCAGGGTAAGCACACGCGAACAGTTGCTGGCACACAAACCCAGGGGTGAGCCCAGAGCTCAGGCCGGACTGCCCAGCTCTGAGTTGGGAGACGCAGAGACCATGACTAGTAAATAGATTATAGGAACCAAAGCCCCAGACGCAGGGGAGTCGTGTCATGTTACTAAACTAAGATGCTGCCATGGCATGCGTGAGAAAAGACACAAAGCTTTTCCACTGGGAGCTCTTGACTCCTCATCTTCCTCCCTCCTAGTGGCCATGTGGGCCAACCACACCTGCTAGGTAGAGTGCAAAGGCAAATGGCTACCCCTGTCCCTACTCACTGTTAGGCCCAGAGGTCCCCCAAGGGTTTCCAGCTCTCCCATCACCCTGGTTCTAAAGCAGAGCCTGTGGTTGTGGGTCACCACTTGAAGAGGAGGCTCTCTGGACCTGGAGTCCGGCCCAAAGTTCAGTTCCTCGTCTGGGCTGCCACATCCTGAGATGTTTTTCCAAGTGTGTCCGGGGACCATCCTCACTGGGGAAGAGGGAGCTAACTAGGAATGCAGATTCCTGCTCCACTTTCCTCACCTACAGAATCAGACTCTGGGGCTGAAGCGTCAAATTTCCATCCTCTATGGCTCCCCAGTTGATTCCTGGGGGTGGTACAGGTAAAAAAAAATCTATGTTTACTGACATTTGAGCAAAGAGGTGATGAAATCTGGAATTTTCAAAGCCCTGGGAACTTTTTCCTTTTTGGTATCTTTTGAAACAAAGTACAATATGAATATAAAAGAGTAGAGTCTTTTGAAATCCTCCTGTACCCCATTTCTCCAGGGCCGCAGCCTGTGGTTGTGAAAAGGGTGCACTGTACATTCCAGGGGTGCTGTTCAGATCACGGTCCGCGTATCAGTAGTCAGATATCAATACTCCTCATGACACTTTCCAGGCACACGGCGGCCAGGGGCCTACGGACGTGGTGGGCTTGGGTCTCCCTTGCACAGAGGTGCCATTTGGGCCAGAGGCCCACGTTATCCTTATGGCTTCCGGGAAATTCTGGCCTCAGATCCATCCTCAGAAAGGTTCTGACTGCGGAGGGTCATCCTTCCATCCTCTTTTCTCTTGTAGCCCCATATCTGATTCGATTTTTCTCCCAAACTTCCAAAAGCTCTGGGTAGACAGAATAATGAGCCCCAATCCAGGGAAGCTGTGAATATGTTGATCTACACGGCAAAACGACCTTGCAGAGGTGATTCGGTGAGGGATCTTGTGATGGAGAGACCACCCTGCGTTATCCAGGTGGCCTGATGCAATCACAGTAGTCTTCGTAGGAGAGACACAGGAGGCCAGGAACCACGGAACAGAGGCGACCGGTAAAAGTTGGAAAAGTCAAGAAAACAGATTCTCCTTAGAGCTTCCAGAAGGAACACAGCTCTGTTGACACCTTGATTTCAGACTCCTGACCCTAAAAAAATAAATTGGCATTTTTAAGTCATAAAGTTTGTTTTAACTTATTCTAGCAGGCACAGGAAATTTATACAATCTCCCAGCATTTTTGCAACATTCTTCCAGCAGACCTGGATTGAGCCGTCTTCACACCACAGTTGATGGGCTAACCTTAGGCGACTGCCCTCTAAGAGTTGATGGGAGAGTTGGAAGGTAGTTGTTCAGCTATGAGCTTTTTTCTTTAGTCTCCCAGATTACATGAGTGTATGTTCATCACGTCTAGTGTCCGAGAGCGCTCTCTGAAATCACATGGCCTCTGGTGCACTATAAATGGGTCTTATGTTTTTCCTAGAAAGACATGCAAGCTGGATGATGCATCATCATGAACATTTTAGTTGCATTTTCGCTGGAAGGGAGTTATTGCTGTTATGGAAAAGTAATATGCAGAGATAATGTGTAGTGGATACTTTTTTGTCAAATGAATGTATGTGTGTACATGTGTGTATATCTGTGTCTGTGTGTGTGCATAGAATTACATGATTACAGAAAAAAATAAGAAAAAACATACACCAGTTATTGCCAGAGCCTGCCGAAAGGACAGGGCTGAGCGTGAGGGAGTGTGTTCATGTGGAGGGGAGGGAAAGAGAAAAACAGACGTGAGACAGGAATGTCTGTAATTAGATAAGCAGCAGGCATGATGTGCTTCCATTTATGCAAAATTACATCAGCGTGTGTGCGTGTGTGTGTGTATATGTGTGTCTGTGTACATAAAAGTGAATGCAAACATGGTCAGCAAAAGCATGATCTTAACTGCCCCAGAGTGGTTGGTTGAATTTTGCAACCTTTATTTTCTTCATCAAATGTAAGTATATTTGTTTAAGTAATTTCTTTGGAGCCCTCAGGTGTTTTTGAGTTATGAAAAACTATTCAAAATACTACTTTGGTTTTAAAAATTAATATGGCCATTTATGAAGGTTATAAATGCAAAAACCCTATTTCTTTAGCTTTCAGGTCAACTTCCAAATCTTATTATTCTATTTTAAGAATTATATTATACATATTATATACATATTATATTACATATAATGTATGTACATATACATATATGTTATATACATATTATATACATATATATGTATCTAGCAAATTTTAACAAGTACTTTTAAGGAAATTTTTTATTAAACTGTAGTCTCATAAACTTAGTTCATTTTTCATCTTTATACATTAGACTGTATTTATAAACTACATGCATCTGATATCCTTTTTAAGTACTCCAATTATCTGACTGACAAAAGTATTCTGGGCATCCTAATAACCTTTATAAATAAAATAAATTAAACTTATGAATAATTTATTATTTCTATAATTTCTTAAATATCACCTTAATGTGTCTAATCTCAGTAAAATCCTGCTTAATATCACCTGTCTAAATTAATTACTCAATTATACATTCAAATTAGAATTATGAATCTGATGTGAAACACCAATATGATGTATCTCATCAACATTAAAAACAGTTAAACTACACAATGTCTTACCATGAAAATAGTAATACCTGGATTTTCTTCTCTAAAACATTTCTGCACTGAATGCTAACTCTTTTGCTAAGCCACTTGATTTGACCAAACAGATCCATTTTTGGCTCCATTATGTTTGAATTCTTTTCATATTTCTCTTGTCTTCAAGGCTGTAACTAGAAATTCAATCTTAGTGCATAATGCATGGCTCTGTCTGACTTACAGCTCCAGTTCTAGGTCTGTCAGTGCAGAACTGGTGGAATTCCGTTCTGTAAACATGTTCCATTTGTAAAATCAGAAAAAGAACTCACTATATTCATTGTGGGCAGAGGGAAGATATTTTTTGGACTTACTATCAAACTCACGTAGGAATGGATGCTTCTATGTTGGAATCATCGTCTTCCAACATCAGGATGCATGAGTGCAGCGATGGTGCTGAGGTCTCTGTGAATAGCAGAGCCAAGCCACATTGGATTCCAAGAAAGCGTTTGGGGAGAGGAGGAATCTTTCTGCCCTCCACTTCGTTCTCCCCTTAGTCGGCACAAATTGAGCCTCAGAGGGCTGAGCAAGCAGGTTGTTATCTTGGTCTCCATGGTTCCCATGAAGATGACATGGACCCGAGGGGGACAGAGGGAGGGATGGGGGAAGAAGAAGCACCTGGCCTCCTGGACTACAGAGGCTTCTGTCACCAAGGTCTGTGGTATCTCAGGGTTGATGGGGTGGCCACTTAGCTGAGGGACCGGGAGGGCAGCTGTTGAGTCTGCAGATTGGGGTAGAAGAGAAGATGCTATGATGCACATCTGCAGGATTCTAGACATTTTGAAGCTTTAGGAGGCTTAAGGGTTGAGGGTGGGAAAATGACAACCTGTAGAATATTTGAGAGTGAAAATGGGCGTGGCCGAGAGGTTTTGAGAGGCTGTGCCTGAGGCAGCTGGAGGAAGAGCCTGGGATGGCGATGAGCTTTCAAACACAAGGTGTATATCTTGGACTTGGTCCACTGGCCAATGCACAGACACCAAATGATGTCAAGGTTGAGTGGCCAGGGCAGGTTTTGCAAATAGAAATAAAGACAGTAAACAGGAGAGAAAATAAATATGTATTAATATATGTCTACATTTATTTTTCATTTATGGGCATTGTTGGAAGCAGGGTCTGAGTCTGAGAATGAACACTGTCTTTCATGCATTTGGCCTGTTCAAACCCCTTTGAACTGGGATAGTTCAGTGTTTACCAGTAAACAACCTGAGAGTGTGGTGTGTGCGTGATGTGCCTATGTCATGGGCTGTCACGTCATAGCATGCACAGCACCTCCTTGAAAAAGGTAGTCTCCAATTCAAACCCACTTATATTTATCAACAGTCCATAGAGTCACTTGCATTTGGGACTGACTATTTAGGTGACTGATAATTCAATCGAGGACAAGAAACACTGACTTATTATCTTTTTTGAAGTGTCATTTGTAATTTGGAAATACTCTGGCATATAAATATAAAATTTAAGATGCGGTCTTCGAGATGGTTGCCTTAATGGGTGTTATTATAGAGGATGCAATGTCTCTGATACTCATTTTAGAAACTACAAAAGCCGATTTTATGTTTTTTTAGTTATGACTATCATAAAATCTTCAAATACAAATTTAAGACATCATTTATTGTGAATTATTGCCCTCTGCCTGTTTATGAATCAGTATCAATTTATGGAATTAAATTCCTCTTCTGCAACATTATAGATAATCCTGGTGTATATAGTGGAAGGCTGGATTTCTGAGGGACCTTTCCCCATCCTACGGAGTCCCCCCTCAATGTCACGGTCTCTATCCCTGTCCCGACGCCTTATATTTCCAATGAAATGTTGTGAATGATAAACAGATTCTTGCAAGGCAACTGTGATTGTTTTCATAGAAGATCAAGTCTCTCTCTTTCCTTACTTCTTAAACATCCACTTAAACAGTTGACTAAGTACAGAACTACCAGAGATATTTAAATATGTATCCGTGTGTCACCGGGTTTATTTTCATTTGTAATTTAACCAAATCTTGTTTGAAACGGTGTTGGTGCTAACTCGCACATCAGCGACAGTGGATCAGTTAATGAAAGACTATACTGCCTGATTCCCTGGGGAAGGAAAATGGACTGGATTATAAGATATTTAAAGAGTTCAGATTTTCTTTTTCAGTTAAAAAATATCATATTTGTACTTAGCCAAATGTTTTCTCCATTCCGTAGCACGGATGTTGTTATGACACCGTGGGTTATTTTCAGAAATCTATTTAGCTTCCTCCCAATGTCATTTATTCTGCACTTACCTGGAATCCAGGAAATTCCAGTGTGGTCCCAGAGACCCTAGCGTGTGGGGTTGGGGGTGTATCCTGAAGCTCCATCCTTCCTGATGGAGGAAACTCCCCTGCTGGCATGTCTGAGCAGGTGGAAGCGTAAGGTGGCTTTTCTGAGTACCACCTGCTTTGGAGAGGCCGTTAAGTGTGTTTGCAGAGACGTTGTCATTCTCACACTCAGACACACTTCTAATCTTCATGAGTGAGTGAGAGTAACCTTTTATCAATTTGGTAGCTTTTTAAAATTTCACATTGAAAAACTTGCCTAGGCATTTTGTTATATCCTGCTAATAACCACTCTTGATGGCTTAAAAGATAAACAGAAACTCCATTTAGATAGATGCATAGCTGTGTCTGTGCATGTGTGTTTCTAACCATAATGTGTCAGTGTGACATGACTACAAAGGACGTAACTCGGTTTTTGGTTGAAGATGTTTAAAGATACTCTTCTGATTCTGAGAATGACTGTCCTACCTATTTGAGCTAATTTTTTACCGGTGATTATGAAGCCCATATGTCATGATGCGAGAAAGTTAGGACTGTTTCTAAGAGTTGAAAATGGCATTCCCTTAGGACAGGAGCAGCTGGAACGAAAGTGGTCAGGATGGCAAGTTAGGTGTGGCTCTGAAATGACCTGAATGAGGGCTCTCAGGCTCCAGCGATGGGCTGGACTCTGGGTCCCAGGATGTCACCTGGGCTCTCTGCAAGGCTGCTCTGACAGTGACTCCCAGGAGGTAACTGCCATTCTGCACCTTCCTCCTGCCTCCCACACCAGGAGCAGAGACTCCGGACAGGCTGCCATGCAGGGCTCCGGGGTGGGGTGGGGAGAGAGGGGCCCCACCTGGCACACAGGAGAACGGATGCTGAAGAGACGGTGCTAAGGGGTAAAAGAATATTGAGCAAAGAATATTCCCAGGGATTCAAGTTTTTTGGGGGTTGACCCTCATTCTAAGATACTTCCATTAGACTTTAAGCCTTTAATGTGTATCAATATGGATTTCAAACTTTTAAATCTTCTCAATTATATTGACAGGCACTTCTCAAACGTTTTGTTCTCAGGACACCTTTATACTCTTAAAAATTATTGCAAATCCCAAAGAGCTTTTGTATATGTGGGTTATATCTGTCAATATTTGCTGTATTGGAAATTACACTGAGAATTTTTAAAAATATTTAAACGATGATTAGAGTCATGGCATGCTATCATCATAAATGCACTTTTTAATGAAAAATATGTTTTCCAAAACATAAACATGTAGTGAAAAGGACAGGCCTTATTTTACATTTTTGCAAATTTCTTTAATGTCTGGCTTGCAGCTGGACTAGTATCTGCTTCTGCATTCGATTTGTTGGAACCTGTTGTTTGGGTTGAAGTGCATGAAGAAAATATAGCTCACGCAGAGATGTAATTGGAAAAGGGAGGCATAGTAGCCTTTTCAGATTACGGTGGCTATTCTTCTTTGATTCCACACCAAAATTTGACAAGTGGTAGTTTTTAAAGGTTAGTTAGTTGATGCGGAACCAGAAACCATATTGATACCTTTTTCTACCCTATTGCATAGGAGTGGATGTTTTATATGTGCAGGGGTTTGTAACACCATGCGTTGGTTTTTGGAAAATATCGGTCTCTTAGTTAGGTGGATACCCCAAATGTTGACACATTCCTTTATACAATATATTTTAAAATCACATTTTTAAATATTACCAGTAATGTAATCCAAAAAGTCTTTAAATATCGGGAAGGTATATTAAGTGTGTGGTAGAGAATGCAAGTTTTCCAAAATCTAATTGTGTCTTGAAACCTCAAATTTTATCATTGACAACAAACACTCTCAGTTCTTTTTCCTGAAGTGATGGGCCCGTGTCTTTCTGTTTGAGAAAGTGTTTGTCAGTTTTTCTTTCTAGTAAAAACATGCTCCGTTTTCGTGGACTGAAACTCAGTCCACACGCCAGGGCTCTTCCCTGAGCATGTGACACAGGACTGCTTTGCATGTTTCTGCCTTTCTGTCACACAGGATGCTAAAAATTCACATTCTCAAGGGTTGAGGTAGAATAGAATGAAACGTTTTTACTGCCTTGTCAAAGACACGCTTAAGAGAAGCTGGCACGTTTGTGTGTTTGTTTCTGCTGGCACGTTTGTGTGTTTATAAACAGAGTCAACACAGCCCTTTATAATAATAAAAATTTGTTTCTCTCTAAATAGCCTGATTGCTTACATGAATTATAGTGCATCAACCTAAATCAATGTTATGTAATAATTTTAAATGATGGGCTTAAATAAGTTTCCTTAATGTAAGGACCAATCATATGATATAGATAAATTTTTAAAGAGCAGGATTTGGGTAGTATAATCTTGATAAGGTGCAGAAGTCATATGAAAAAAATGAAAAAAAATGCCCATGTTAAAAATGATTGCTTCTCTCTGGATTACAGCTATGGGTGATATATTTCTGTGTTTCTTTATACCTTTCTGCATTTTTCAAATTTTCTACATCAAGCTTCAATTAGTTTGCAATGAGAAAAAAATTAAGAAAGGGAATAAAGTGTTAAGAGATACATATAGTCTTCTGAGACGTCAAATATGAAATAATTTCAAAATGGTGAAAATATTTGTCATGGAATTTTTGAGGAAGGAATAAGAGATGTTCTCTTGTAGGAAGATGGGTTGAGTTTTGGAGTGAGATGAGAGAAATCTGTACCCTGGGTCCTGTTCTGGCCCAGGAGCACAATCATAAGCTCTGTTCCATTTTGCAGACCCAGTGATCTGTGTTTTTCACTTACGGTAACTAAGTTTGAAAAATAAGGCAAGCGACCTCAAATTCTTGTCCAGGAAAAAACACTTGTCATTCAGCCCTGCCTCGGTGCCTCCTATGTGCCATCCCGTTCGAACCGGGTGGCAGCTCCAGAGGAGAGGTGCAGACACCTCACCCAGGGCAGCTATGGGGCGGCCCTCTCACCTCCCTGCTGGGCGTTACCTGTGCTGCCAGGAGCATACACCTGCCTGCCAGGTGCCACACCTGCTCTCCTGTGATGCTATTCAAGTGACTTTGTTCGTGGTTGCATAAATCTAGTTTAAACAATGTATTGGCATTTTTCAATCCCTTGCAGCTCTCACTTTGGTTTTGTAACTGATTCTCTATTACTGGAAGGCGTTGATTATAGATATCCACATATGTAAGTCTCTGAATTCCATCAAGATTCTAAAATAGGCAGATCTTGCCTCCAGAAGTTTTAAGAAGCTTTTTAGGAAGCAACTGATTTCATATAAATTTCCTAAAAACTGGGTCACGTTTTTGATAGGAGGCCAAAAGAAACCATTGCCTGTATCAACTTGCTTATCGCTTATTCTATTAATGCAAAAGGAATATCGGCATGAAATGTATTTTTATAGCTGTGTCCTTCCCTGGGGAATCTTGAATATAAAATATCAAACTTTTTAAGAAAGGGGCATCTTCCCCCTTCTTATGAAGCGTGGAGACAAATGATAGTAATTTATGATCGATTTGTTCTACCTGCTTAGCCAAGCAGGGGCTCTCTACTTTAAATATAATCAGTACAGAATCTTTCCTTATAGGTTCCAAAATATACCAGACCCAGACTTGATATTTTATCTTGATTATAAACGCCACTCTTTAGAGTGCCGCCTAAGTACTTTTGAGTGAGAATGTCTTAGAACACAGGCTCTCATTTTCATGAGTACTTTAAATATTCTTTTTTTCTGCGGTGGCCAGGCAGGCTGATGGCCATGAGTAGCCAGAGAGAAACATTTACCAGGCCACCATGGGCTGGGCAGCAAACCACCGGAAAACCTAAGGGCAAAGACAGAAGGCAGGCCTTGTCTTCCAGGCCCAGGTACCGCTCGCTGCCTGGTGTCTTGCGCTCCGTGTGTTTGCAGGGATTTTGTCTACCTAGGAAAGGAAGCTCTGTGGGGACAGTGACTCTGGTGATCTTACCACTGCTGCAACCACAGCGCCTGGTTCAGTGCCTGGCATCGTTAGCACTGGATAAATATTTGTAAAATTGAAGAAATGAATGAATGAGGAACTAGGTGGCCTCATTAGCTGGCTAAATGTGGGTCCATGTGCCCAGCACCGACTTGGCAGACCAGCACGGGCCTGCTTGCTGGTGGTGGCCCGGCAGCTGCCTGCTCTGGCATTTCAGCCCCAAACCGAAGTCAGAAAATCCATCTGTCCATGGGGCAGTAGACAGAGAAGGGGCAAAGTTCTGGCAGGTCACTGGAGAAAGACAGATTGGGGGGCATGGAGCCCATAGAGCCAGGGGTGTGCTCTTCAGAGGGGAAACCTTCCCTCTCCCACCCGCCAAAATAGGATGAAACCAAGACACAGGGAGGTAATGCCATACAAATTAGTATACAAGCTCAGCAACTATTTTTTTTTTAAAGCTAAATTAACAGTGGTTTAATCGAGATAGGAGAAGCCTCTTTCTGGCTCAGGTGACATCCAGTCCTCAGATGGAAGCTCCAGAGAAGGGAAGAGAGTGTTTGTTGAGGGAGGTCCCCGTGTCATTAGGGCTTGTCATGGGGACATTAAGAAGAAGGTAAGTTCCCCTTCAGGACTCATGGACACTGCAGCCGGGCCAGTGGGACCCAGCAGCTGCAGGGCCAGCGAGCTCTGACCAGCGTCAAAGGGCAAAGGCAGTGCTCAGAAAGCCCCAGCTTACAGGCGATGGGTTTCAGGAAGACACCGGCAGAGGCTTATTGGGTGAAAGTAGAAGGAGGAGGCAGGAGAGGAGGTTCTGGAAGGAAAGCGGGAAAGGAAGAGAGCTGAGCCATGTGTCCAACCTGTGCTAAGTTGTTGGAAACTGCAGGGCTGGGTACCCTTAACCTCAGAGTTTGCTAAAGAGTATTTGTCTTCCAATATCTCGAACCACGTGGCTGGGGATTTGAGTAGACCCTCAATGTCTGGGCCAAGGGGCTTGGGGTACCAGTACAGAGCAGAAGGTGCTGATGAGGTGAGGGACCCAGGGGTTATGTCTTAGGGGGAGGAACCTTGTTCCTGAAGCCAGCCGCCTTATCCCCCTGCATGGGGACATCAGAAAATTCCCAAAGGCACAAGCTGTGATCATGCAGGTCTGGGGACTGCCTCTGGAAGCCTGCCCTGACTGGGCTTATGTTCGTGGAGAAGCCCGTTCATCTCTGCTGGCCTTGCCCATTCTGTTCCAGCCTCTCCTCCCCTCCATCTCTAAGCTGGCCACAGAGTGGTGTCTCTTAGCTTCTAGAAATTCTCTGCAGTGGCTGCCTTAGATGCCTTCTGCATGGGACCCAAATATTAATAAAACCTCAATAAGTTACATGGGGTTTTTCTGCAATCAACACATATTTCTCATGTCTGTGCCATGTAGAGGTACCCAAATGGATGCATAAAGATAAGGAATTAGTTTATGGTGGAAACAAGACTTCTTAAGACATCTCTTTTGGTGGCAACTTAATGCTGTTTCTAAAGCTGTTTTGTTGGTGCAAACCACATTCCCCTCCCATAGTGAGCACCTGACACCAAACCCGTGTGGTGTGCACAGGGCGTGCTGGGGGCCGTGACACGGCAGCAGGGTCCCCCACTGCATCACTAGCACACGCTGCGCTTTTTAACCACGTCTTATTATGTCTGTGCTTCTGGGGTGGGAAAAATGTAGCCTAGAAACCTGGATACACAAAAGAAAGCAAAACATATAATATAAAGTAAAAAAAAAAATTGAAATAATAAAAGTTTCATGAAATAAAATTTCCCATATTATTTACATCATCTTAAAGATGTCATTCATTTCCTAAGCCTACTGTAACAAATTACCTCGACTGGGTGGCTTAACAGCAGAGATTTGTTCTCACGTAGTTCTGGAGGCCAGAAGTCTGCACCCAAGGTGTCTGTCACAGGGTTGGTGGCTTCTGGAGGCTCTGAGGGAGTATGTGCCACTTCTCTGCCATCTCCTGGTGGCTGCGGGCAATCCATGGCGCTCCTTAGCCTGTGGCTGCACCACCCCCTTCTCTGTCTCTGTCTTCATGTGGCCTTCTTCCCGTGCCTTTGTGTCCAACCCTTTTCTGTCTCTTATACGACAGTCCTCGGTAGATTTAGGACCCACCCTGATCCAGGATGATCCTACTAGATCTAAAGCCCCTCCTTTCATTACATCTGCAAAGACCCTATTTGCAAATAAGGTCACAGTCTGAGATTCCAGAGGTGAGGATGTTGACGCATCTTTCAGGGGCCACAGTTCAACCCACCGTGACAATGAAGATTAAAGTGGAAAATATCAACCTCTAAAAAGAATCATTTTATTACCAAGCACATAAATTCCTCACTGCCACAATATACAACAGAGGCCTCACAGACAGATCTGTGTTCCTGGCGTGAGGACGATGTGAAACCAGACAGCAAGCAGCCTACAGCACGCAAGGGGGCTGCCGTCCCGTGCCGAGGGAGGATGAACCACCGGGGTTATTGGCTGGTGAGGAAACACACCAGCAGCTGTCTTAAGGCAGCATCCTGAAATCCAGCACCAAATGCTACGACGATTAGGGCTTTTTCAAGCCTTGTTTCGCGGTTCACTGTCTCATCCCTCTGGTATTGTGTTGATTATCTGAGCAATTTAACTTCATTAGATTCATTGGGAAAACTAATGGGATTGATTGGCTGTTAGGATCCTGTTGGGAGAGAGTGAGAAAAGGGCTCTTAGTCCACTCAAAGTGGCATCCTTGCTTGGGGTCTCCAAAATGCCCACATTATTTATTATGAGATGACATGAATGTTGAGTCTATGAACAGCAGTAGCTGACGTTACTATGTAGCTCCCTTTATGTGGTCATACCCTCATGGAAGTTTCTAGAAAAGTGTTCACCCCACAGTAATGCCAAGGGCCACTGCTATCGCCTCCTCCCAGGAGGACTTACGGGGCATTTCTCAGTGCTCTGCTGAGACTGCCACAGTCCTTGCTTCTCAGCTCAGGAACTGCACTTGTGCCTTGCTAGTGGATTTGTCCTCAGACCAACCAAACGTGCAAAACAGATCCCTTAATGGAAAGTGCACCCTTCGTCCCTCTCGGTGGACAGACCCACTCCTGAAGCCCCAGGACCATCCCCAGAGGGCCGGTGTGGCTGGAATCAGGACAGAGGGCAGCAGTGGCCGTCACAGTATGAAACAGCACCACCCACGCTGACGCCTCTCCCCGCTTTCCGCTGGGGACGCTTTGCCAACCCAACCCCAAGCGTGAGGCTGTCTGGCCAGAACATGGAAAGACCTTCCTTTGCCCTTGTTTTTTCTTTTTTCTTTGCTTCTATATCTTCAGCCCCCTTCAGATAGATTGCTATCTTCCTTCTCCAGACTTCTTTTTTTTTTATTTCAGC